>CP106711.1:117983808-118583808 GCA_025503065.1 Gossypium bickii
AAGGTAAGTGAATCTGATATTCGGCCAAGGCCTTATTTAGCAACTTAGATCTGTTCCTTATGATTTTCAGAAGCCGAACTAACCAAGCCTAGTGATTTAGTGCTAGTCGATTTCAAGGAAGGAATACTACAAATTTCGGGATTTGATTATTAATCAAATCGGCGAACAAGGTAAGGCTTTGGTTACATTAATCCTTCGGGATTTGGTTTTATAGCCGAATGGCTTTGGACTAACATGTTAGGGTTGGCCGAATGTAGGGATTAAGATCTAGAACATTAGATCGGGATATTCGAGATTTCAGTGAAGCATTAAGCAAATCAGGTGTGTACCCCACACTATCTCTTAATAGATTTAAGGCAGTAAACTTAATAAATATATATGTTTATATTAATGTGAATGTGGCCAAGGGTACCATGCAATGGTACAAAGTATTCAGGTACGTTTCCTACTCCTACTAGGATTATAATGTGATTTGTTATAGCATATGTGAAATTATAAGAATGTGAAATAAAGAATGGGACATAATCTGTGCATGATATGTATGACATGGGCATATGGGTTATTATGAAAGGGGAAGTGAATGTGGTGACTTCGGTCACAGTATCTGAATGTGGTGACCTCGGTCACAGTATCTGAATGTGGTGTCTCTTGACACAAAATGTTATCTGGTGGCTATGCCACAATATATAAGGGCGATGAGCACATCGACTGCAGCGACTGCCTTCGATGGTGTGTAGCGGATGGAGGGTTGACGTAAGAGTCCCCATGGTGTGCAGGTTGGTACGGGTGATGTGTAGCGGATGGCATCTAGGTTTTGGGTTCGGGTTTGCATCATTTTTTTATTCTGCTAAATGTATTTGAATGGATTGTTATGCCTAAACTGTTGGACTTAGTGTTGGTTGTACACACTGAGTCTGTATGACTCACCCCGTTGTGGGAATATTTTTCAGGTGATGATCAGTGATGGACCGGGTCGACAGGAACTTGATGGTGGCCATGCTCAATTCGGGATTTTATTTAATTTGGACTTTTTATATTTTAAGTATTTTTTTTCTTGAAGTTATTTTGTGTTTCTTTTTGGATGTAATAAGGCCACTAATATGATACTATTTATGCATGCTTTCTAAATTATTTATTATGTTACGAATTTTTATCAAACTAAAGATTAAGTAAAAATTTTTTTAAAACCCTCAAATGTTTCGTCACCTAAAACAAATGATTTCCAATCACGATGGTAAACTCTAAGAACTCGATTTTTACCTTAACATGTAAGTTCGAAATTCAATAGTAAAGTTTAATTAAACCTAGTTTTCAAATAAATAAACTTGTTTTCAACCCGAGCCAAACACAAATTAAAATTTCTTTCAAAACCATCCAAATTTTCCAAAGTATTCAAAAAGTTTTGAACCGTTTTTACTCATGGAACATACCAGATCCGGTCAAAGCTCGTGGGCCGGGTTTGGGGTGTTTTAGAAACAACCTTGATAGTCTCCCTAAATTCTGCTAGTGGTCAAAAAGAAAGGAAAAGAGTTGAACACCTAAGGGTTTTCGGCACAAATGAGAGAATGAGATGAGAGAGCAAATTTCGGCAAAAAAAGAACTAAAGAAGAAAAAGAAATGCCAAAAAGATGATCACTCCCCTTTTTACTACACAATTTCGGCACACACACCCCACTACAACCCAAAAACCGAAAATGCCACCCTCCAAAGCCCCACATTCGGCCAACTCTTCATCCCTCACCCAAATCCCTTCCTTTTCTCCTACTTTTCCTCTCCTACACTCATTCAAATGAGTTTGAATGAGTCTCCCTCTTATCTCTTATCTCAGCCACCAATTTTAAGCTGTTGACCCAATCCATACCTCATCCCCACAGAATTTGCTTGTCGTCCAACTCTCCCTCCTCCTTGACGTAAAAAGTCACCCAAAATGCTTCCTCTGCAGCTCGAACCTTCTCCCTTGTAGCTCCCTGAGGCGTCACTCCCTTGTGCTCTAAGTGGTGCCTTCCTTGCCACCTTATCACTTGAATTCTTGTGTCCTAATCTCTACATTAATTTTCCTTAAGGCCTGACTCCCTTAGCTCCCCCCCCCAATCAGGTTCAACCCAAAATTACACTAAGGCTCCTACCAACTCCCCAGGGTTCCCAAAGCCCCCAAACACATACAGACAGCACACCAAGCACACTACTACACGAATAAAAATTAAAACGCATAACTCCTAAATCCTGGATGTTACAGTATGGTTCGTTTAAGTTAAAATCAAAAGATGCCAAAACCTTTTTCCTATCCGTTCAACGACACTCATTTATCCTTGAAAGAGGCTTCGACCCCTCTGCCTCGCATTGCGAGGAAGTTGGGATCTTGTCCATTTTCATCGTTGGATGAATTTTGCCTTTCTTCCAACAACATCAGTTGTCATATCGGTTGTTTTGGAGTTTCACTCCAACTTAAAATTATTTGAATAAAATAGTGTATGTTCGGAACAAGGTTGTTAACATCTTTTCGCAGGCTTTTAGTGACTACTACTGTAATGACCCAACAGTCAAGGGTGTCAAAAAATGAGGTTTGGGACTCCTTTTCTGTAAAATGAACTTGTAGATATTTTTATTAAATATATACGAGGTTAGTTTAATAGTAAATTAAATTTTGGATAAGTAATTGCATGAAATTAGGAGTTATTAAAGTACATGGATTAAGTTGTGAAAGGGTAAAAAGTTGAATTATAGATTAAAATAAATAAAAGGGAACAAAGTAGCAATTATACCATTAATTAAATGGTTGGATGGTGACCGACCATGTTTTAATAAATATGCATATGTATATTATATTTATATTTGTTAAATATATTAAGATAACGAATAATAATGTAACAATATAATAATGGTATTAAACAACTAAAATCACTTCTCTTATTTCACATGCAAACAAATTAAAAAGAAAAGAAAGAAAGAGGAGAAGAAGCTTAGACAACAACTTAGAGGTTTTAAGTTTTCTAACTTCAATTGGTTTGTCAATTTTGTCAATTTTTTGTAATTTTTATATTTTTAGAATCCCGGTACTTTGAACTATCCGACCCATGTTGAAATTTTTAGTATTGTTCAAGATTTTAGATGTTGTCATTTTGAATAGTTAAGTATTAGGGATTAAATAGATAGATTTTTAAGTTAGAAGTGGAGAAGGATTAAATTGTGGAATTAATTGTTGACTTTGAGCAATAGGGACTAAATTGAAAAAAAATTGAAATTTAGAGGTAGAATTGGAAAATAAGGAGCTAAATTTAGCTTAGAGTGAAGCTAGTATAAAATTTAAGGTTAAATGTGGAGGTTAAAATTAGTCTCAATTTAGGGACTAAACTGAAGTTTAAGCAAATATAGTGTAAAAATTGAAATTTTAATGTGAAATTCAATTGTGTAATATTAATGTATTTTAATTGTTTTATTCCATAGCTAATGTTGCACTAGAATTCTCAAGTAAAAAGGGGAAGGATAAAATCGATGTCGAATAGTTCAGAATTCACAGTTTGTGTTTCTATAATCCGAGCACTTGTAAATTGTTACATTTTGAACTAGTATGCATGGTAAGACAAGAGGTGAGTAGTTTGTTAAAATTGAGATGAAACGAATTGAATTGAATTGATGAATGATTATAAGGTTTAATGCCTCAAATTTTTGAGAATTTATTTGTGAGAATTTGTAGTAATTATAATTCTGTATTTTTGGTTTTGTGTTCTGCTATTGTGTTTGAGGTCTAGAGTTCGAGTTCCGTTATTAAAAGTTTTGTTATTTTCTTTTAAACAATCTCTATCCTTGTGTTACATAGTTATGTGCAATTCTGTGCAAAGCTATGTCAAGAATAAGCTTGCTGGTTCACTAGTTAAGCATTTGTCTGTATTCTGTCTGGTCTCAAGTTCAAATCCCATCGTATCCATTAGGAGAAATTTTTACATGTCAAAAATTAGATGGTGGTTAAGACAATAATTTTAATGTTTCTTTCCCTACTTCTTCCCTTTCTCTCCTTTTTCTTTCTCTTTCTCTTTTCTATTTTCCCTTCTTTTAGTTCTTCAAAATTTTCCTCTTTCGATTGCATTTAACAAGCAATTATCAGAATTAGTGAAACTATTAAGTTGTTGGAGGATTTCTGTGCGTGAGTACAGAGGGAGGTGATCTCTTGTGTGTTGTGCCAAGTTAGTACTATCGAGTTATCAGTTCTGGGACTTCTCCGTGTTGATTCTACTTCAAATGAGATTAGGTGTACCAAAAACCCCATTTTTAAGAATTTTAGTCTCCAAAAAACATGGCTGTAACACCCCAAACCCGGTCCAAACACCACGACCGAATCTGGTATGTTACGAGGGAAAACGTGTTTGAAAATTTCGAATTTGTACCAAATAGACTTGATAAAACTTTGTTCCTTTTTGAAAACAAGTTGTTTAATGTTGTTACTAAGACATTTAAACTTAGTAAAAGTTTGATTTCACGTTAGAAAACAATTGATCTTTATTGGTTTAGAAAAATCAATGTGATACCCGATGGTATAGTTGAAAACGTATCGCTTTGTTGGTTTGAAAACATTGTCTTCCCAAATTTTAATAAATTTCGTACCGAGTTATTATTTTGTTACAGCATATCAAAATCCATTGTAAAGCATAAACACCATAAAGCACATCTTAAAAAGGCTTTTACAATCCAAGATAAAACCCAAAATAAAGATAAGCAACTAAAGTACCCAAATGAAAATGTCTGAGTAAACTTTTTATTCAGCATGGCATAAGCACCCAGAGTCCGTCCGGCTCCAAGTCCGCGTCTACGAGTCACCGAAATGTCAAAGGAGAGGGTGAGTCGAGTGACTCGATGTGTAAAATCGCTCCCGAATAAACCACATGCTAACACACATCATACAAAGCAACATAATTAATGCAACCCGATCCTAACCATCCTTACACCTTTTCTACCCCGTGTGGTACCAAACCACTGGTGGTGCCAAACCACTGGTGACGTATAGTCACAATGTGTTACCAAAACACTGATGTCCCAAAGACATAATATCCGTCAATGTGGTACCAAACCACTGGTGTCCCAAAGACACAATTGTGCTACCAAAGCACTGGTGACCGAAGTCACAAATCCAACGATGATGGGGCCAACCCATCGTGTGTTACCAAAACACTAGCAGACGATCCCATATCTCAAGTGGGGCCAACCCACGGTGGTCAAACCACAGGGACTAGTCGCAGTGAGGTGCCAAACCTCTGGTGTCCCAAAGACACAATGTGCTACCAAAGCACTGGTGACCGTAGTCACAAATCGGTGATGGGGCCAACCCATCGTGTGTTACCAAAACAACGGCGTCAATCCCGATATAATCATCTGTGGGGCCAACCCATCGTGGTACTTGAGCCACGGGACGACGATTTGGTACCAAACCTCTGGAGGTGCCAAACCTCGGTGACCCAAAGTCACAAAGTGTGCTACCAAAGCACTGGTGCTCGTCAGCACAAATATCACTGCTCCCTCCACTCGTATCACCCATCAACATACCATACTCATGTAATCATGCATCTCATGCAAGTCATGCATATTATGCCAACATACCAAACATCATAGCATACATACAAAACATAGGTCATGATATTATACCTCATTATTAGTACTCATAATAGAACAGACTTACCCGAATCGTCCACATACCCCATTTGGGTATTCACTTGTCCATCATAATTGTTATAGTTTTAATGAGCAAATCGGTTTATTATTAAAAATATTACTAAGTATCAAGGTGTTAGTTACACACCTGATAACACGAGCCTAGAAATCCCAACGAGAACGAATGCTAAGCCCCTCGATTGCTAACTCCTTATACCAGCGAATGGTTTGATTTCCAACCAACCCCCGAACCAATAGTGGTTCTCTTTGACAATCGGCCTTCACCTTAAAAGAGAATGACTGTTAGTCATTTATCACCAAGATTAAACTAACAACAATAATACCAATCACTTACCCCAATCACTACCTACCAATCGATCGAGTCCTTGAGAGAAGGCTTTGTTGACTCCTTGAATCCCGAATGCCCTATCAAGCATTAAGTCCCAAAACAAGAGGTTATTTCCTTTCATCAACCAAAATCGTCATAGCACTAGAGAGAAAAAGGGATGGCCATTCGGCCAACCACTTACCCAAATTCCAACCGATTGAAACAAGGCCTCCAATACCCCACTGATATTCGGTCACTACAACTACTGAGAGAAGGGATGAGTTCGGTCAGCACTTTGATCAAAAAGGAGAAAAGATTCGGCCAACAAAACACCAAGAGAAGGGAGGTATTCGGCTTAGAATTCAGAAGTACAACAGAGGAAATATGGTCTAAAAGATGAGAAGGAATCGGTCAACAGATGAGAAGGGTTCGGCTTAAGTGTTTAACACCTCTACTTTCGGCTTTGTATGAGAAGAAAAGAGAGTCTAGCTGAAGAGAAATGAGGTTACGGCAATGGGGTTTGAGAGGGAAAAGAAGAAAGAAACCAACGATGGATAAAGGTTGCACTTTCGGTTTTGAGCAATAAAGAAGATGGAGAAAATGTTTTAGAGGTCAAGTTTCGGCTCAACCAAAATGGAAAAGAAAAAGAAGGTATAGGGGAGAGAGCATTCGGCCAGCAACACTAAGTATAGAAACAAATGCAAAAATTCGGCAAGTAGAGTGCTTGGGTTTTCGGTTTTCAAAACAAAAGAGGGAGAGTTTGGAATTTGGAATTCGATTTTGGCAATTTGACAACAAGAAAAAGAATTCTAGCTTACCATCTTTTGACCGAACCAACCAAAATGCTAAAGGCATATTCGGCCTCCCCCTCACCTACACTATGCCGTCACTTCCCCCACTCAAAGCCCCCAAAATTGGCCATATCCTCAAAACACTCCAAGCCACATTTTCAAACAACTTTGAATAAGTCAACCTCCTAAGTTCACTCTCAACCCTCCATTCGAATGTGAAGACTTGGTCCAAGGTAGAATTTAAACTACCTACAACTCTTCCATCCTATGCCGTCAAAATGGAACCCAAAATGAGAATTTTGACTTGAACTCGGGACTTCTCCCCTTGCGAGATGACGCCACACCAAGCTCCTCCTTTGCCACTCTGCCAGCTCTTCATTTGTGCTATAAAATTCCATTTTATTTTCTTAAGCCCCAACTCTATCAGCTCCCCACACCTAAGGCCAAAAACTAAAATTTTCCTACCTACTCAGGCATACACTTAGCCTATAATTAAGCCCCTAAAACACCGAAATAACAACACAGCATACCAAACACATACAATATCATGCAACACAAAAATAGCCCCTAACCCGGGATATTACAGTTCTACCCCCTTAAGAATAATTTCGGCCTCGAAATTACCTGGTCAAAAGAGTTGCGGGTATTGCTGTCTCATCGTATCCTCGGGTTCCCACGTGGCTTCTTCCACGCCATGGTTTCGCCAAAGAACCTTAACCAGAGGCACAGACTTTCTACGTAGAACCTTAACATCTCGATCAAGAATCTGCACAGGTTCCTCTTCCATAGTCAAATCTGGATTTACCTCGATCTCTTCCACTGCTACTACATGTGATGGATCTGAACGATACCTCCAAAGCATCGACACGTGAAAAACATCGTGGATCTGACTAAGCTCTGCTGGCAACTCAAGCTGATACGCCACTGGTCCAACTCGTCTCAAAACCTTATACGGCCCAATGAACCTCGGACTTAGCTTGCCTTTTCTGCCAAACCTCAGCACCTTCTTCCAAGGTGAGACCTTTAAGAAAACCCGATCCCCCACAGCGAACTCTATATCTCTTCGCTTAAGATCGGCATAAGACTTTTGCCGGTCTGAAGCTTCCTTCAAACGAGCCTGAATCACTTTAACCTTGTCCTCAGTCTCAGCAACCAAATCAGGTCCCAACAACTGACGTTCACCTAACTCAGTCCAACATGTAGGTGAGCGACACTTTCTGCCATACAACGCCTCATATGGAGCCATCTTAATGCTCGCTTGGTAACTGTTGTTGTAGGCAAACTCAGCTAACGGTAGAAACTCCTCCTAACTACCTCTGAAATCCAAGACACAACCTCTCAACATGTCTTCCAAGATCTGAATAACCCTTTCTGATTGACCGTCAGACTGCGGGTGAAAAGCCGTGCTGAAATCCAAACGAGTACCCAGAGCTTGATGCAACGCTCTCCAGAACCTCGACGTAAACCTGGGATCCCTATCTGAGATAATCGAAACTGGAACACCGTGTAGCCTTACTATCTCTGACACATAAAGCTTCGCCAATCTCTGAAGTGAATAGTCCACTCTCACCGGAATGAAATGGTGACTTAGTCGAGGACGGTCCCGATATAACCCAAATCGAATCTTTCTTGCTTGGCGTGAGCGGTAAACCAGCGAGCGAAATCCATAGTTATCCTTTCCCATTTCCACCGAGGAATCTTCACAGTCGTGAAGCAAACCCGACGGCGAATCGATGTTCCGCTTGACTACTGCGACAAGTCGGACATTTCCCAACAAACTCTGTCACTTCTTTCTTCAAGCAAAGCCACCAAAATCGCTCTCTAAGATCCCTATACATTTTACTACCTCTCGGGATGCATAGCATAAGGGAGCGCTATGTGCGTCTGAAGAATCTTCTCGCCTCACTCAACATCTTTAGGCATACAAGCCTTCCCTTGAAAACACAGAACCTCATCACGGACAAGTCAGAACCCTCCAAACCACCATTCTCGCACTTGTAACCTCGCGCACTCGTAACCTCATCCTCCAATCTGTTTCTCTTTAATCTGCTCAACCCAAGTAGGCTTAACTCAGCTCGCGCGCGAATACTTCCGTCGTCGTACAAACTCAAATGGGCAAACAAAGCTCTTAAGTGCGAAACAACCCTACGGCTCAACGCGTGCGCCACCACGTTAGCCTTGCCCGGATGATACTCGATCGAGCGATCGTAGTCCTTGAGCAACTCAACCCATCTACTACGCCTCAAATTCGAGATCCTTCGAGTCGGTAGATACTTCAAACTCTTATGATCGTGTAGACGATTGACTTCTCCCCATATAAGTAGTGCCTCCAGATTTTTAGAGCGAAGACTACAGCTGCTAGCTCTAAATCGTGCGTCGGATAGTTGACCTCTTGTGGCCTCAGCTGCCGAGAAGCGTAAGCCACAACCTTACCCTCCCGCATCAAAGACACAACCCAATCCCGTATGTGATGCGTCGCAAGATGCTCGTGAATTCCTTACCGGCCTCAAAGTTGAATTAACACAGGAGCCTCAGTCAAGATCTTCTTCAACTTATCAAAACTCTCCTGCTGCTTCACAGTCCAAACGAACGGAACTCCCTTCCTTAACAGCTTAGTCATTGGTGCTGCAATTAACGAGAAACCCTCAACAAACCTTCGATAGTATCCTGCCAAACCCAGGAAACTCCGAATCTCAGCAACTGACTTAGGAGGCTTCCAATCCAAAACCGCCTCAACCTTCCGAGGATCTACTCTAATCCCCTCAGCTGATACTACATGACCCAAAAACGTCACTTCACTAAGCCAGAACTCACACTTACTGAACTTAGCATAGAGTTGCTTCTCCCTCAAAATTTGCAACACCACTCTTAAGTGTGCATCATGCTCTTCTTCCGACCTTGAATATACCAAGATATCGTCAATAAAAACCACGACGAACCGATCCAAATACTGCTGAAACACTCTATTCATCATATCCATAAAAGCTGCCGGAGCGTTAGTCAACCCGAACGGCATTACCAGGAATTCGTAGTGCCCGCACATCGAGTCCAAACGCCGTCTTATGGATATCCGCTTCCTTAACTTTCAAGCGATGGTACCGGACCTCAAATCGATCTTGAAAACACCGATGCACCTTTCAGCTGGTCAAACAAGTCATCAATCCGTGGTAACGGATACTTGTTTTTAATCGTCAGCTTATTCAGTTGGCGGTAGTCGATACACATCCGCATCGAGCCGTCCTTCTTCTTGACGAATAATACTGGCGCTCCCCACGGTGAAACACTTGGCCTAATGAAGCCTCGATCCAACGGCTCACGAATCGAGCCTTAAGCTCCACCAATTCCTTTGGTGCCATCCTATATGGAGCAATAGACACCGCGCGATCCACGGTAGAGATCAATCCCGAACTCTACTTCTCGATCGGCGGCAAACCGGAAGCTCCTCAGAAACACATCGGCAAATTCCTTAATGATGACGAACCTTCTCAATAGAGACTCTTTAGCCTCCAAAGCATACACATGAACCACATACGCTTTCACGACTTCTTCCGACCATCTTTACTGACTTTTAATGCCGACACCACATTGGATAAGTAATCTCTCCTATTATCTATCATAATCACTTCATCTCCCTTATCCGTCGATAGAACCATGCGCTTAGCCGCGCAATCCACCTTGGCTCGCTGGTACTTCACCGGCCCATCCATCCGAGAATCGGATCGAACTCCTCAAACGGCGGTTCCATCGGTCAAGAAACAAAAACTACCCCTTGGAGTTCTAGGGTACATCCTTATCTGACTTATCTACCACTACTGAGTGACCTAGAGGGCTGGCACATCATCCGCCTAGAAGATATCTCGAATCTAAGTCCATGGTCTCAAATATACTACTAGCAACATACGAATGCGTGGAACCCAAGTCAATTAAAGCAAAGATAGGGAGAACCAAAAATCAAAAACGCATCTGGTGATTACGCCAGGTGCGTGCGCCCCTCGCGGCGCCTAGCGAAAGATACACCGCACTCAGCCGTCGTGCCTCGAACTACCGCACCTCGCGGTGCTCCACGACCTCGACCAAATCCATTACCACCTGCGCCATTACCACGGCCCCTCGTGGTAGCGGTCCATTACCTCGAATCGATTACGGCCACGACTCTCGATCGAATCACGGCCATCCCACGCGGACGGTCCCCCTAATGCGATGATCGAGAGAACCACACTCAAGCAACCTTTTCCACCCGTCCAACGGCCACCCCAATGAGTTTTCCCCCACACCGATTGCTGCGGTGGTCCCCGCCAGCAAAGAACGAACCTAGCAGATCGATTACGCCCACTCGGTCTAGCCCTCTCTGCGGATTGCGGACGAACCCGAGAAGACCCAAAGCTCCTCTTAAGCCTACTCCTATCCATGCTCTGTCTTATCGACTCCTTAACACCTTCCGGCTACCTTAGCCTTCTCGACTAAGACAAGCAAACTCGCGCTCCTGGCTGTGGAGCAATCGCAGCCTCAACTCGTCTCTCGCAGACCATCCTCAAACGAACACACCTCTCATGCTCGGTGGCTACAATGCCCTCGGCATACCTACTCACCGAGAACTCGGCCTCGTGCTCGGCCAGCGGTTTTACTCCCCGAACGAGCCTCAGAAATGCCTTTCGCTGTGAGTCGATGTAGCTAGCCCCGATGTACTTCTTTTGATATGCAGCTCTAAAATAATCCCATGTCGGATCCTCACCGCCACATCGTCCCGAACGGTGAGCCACCACCGATATGACTCATCCCGAAGAAGCGTACGATGCCCTTAAGCTTCTCCGGCGAGAAAGGTCCAGATCGTCCATGATCCGCTCCGTTGCCTCCAGCCAATACTCAGCAGTGCTAGGAGCCACACCCGATACACCTCGGAAGAACTCGGCCCCGTTAGCCCGGAGTCGCTCAGAATGATTTTCTAACTCCCGCACCACCACTTACACGGCTACCCTTCCAACACCCGCCGCGACGATCGCGCTGTGACGCTGCGTCATCTCGATCGATCTTGGAACTCACCACCTCTAGCTGGTGGCGGAACCGGCATCTCATTTTCCGAACCCTGCCCGGATCCTACGGGCTCAGAAACCGTCATTCTACCCCTACCTCTACCACGAGTATTACGACCACGTCCGCCTCGAGTGCTCATATCTAACGATCTACGTTTCTGATTAAAAAGATTTTTATGCATTAGTATCGTTCCACTTTCTTAACCGCAAAGAAATTTTATGGATAGAGTTTATTCAGGGGTTCTTTCGAGCAATCAAGGTTTCAATCTTCTATCCTATTCACCCAAAAGAAGTCACACATCCATTCCTTAAGCCTTCCCCTACCTACTCACTCTTCGGACATTGCTGCCCATTCTAGCCCAAGGGTATTTTCGTCATTTTCCCTACAGGGTGTTTTCGTAATAAACGATATTTTAAAACTTTTGTAAAACTGGTCAATTTGAAATTCCAAAAATTTGTGAGTGTTCTTTGAAAATTTTGTAAAATACTTCGTTTTGGAAACCAGGGGTATTTTAGTAATTTTCACAAACTGAGGGCGTTTTCGTAAATTTTTCCAAAATCAAGATTTTCGATTGATATTTTATAAAACAGAGTGTTTGAATTTGGTAACATCATTGAAATTTTGGGGGCAAAATCATTGAGTTGCTATTTTATAAACCGAGGGCATTTTAGTAAATTTACCCCTAAGGGCATTTTTGTAATTTTCCATAAATCAGGGTTTTTCAAGAAAATTGTTGTAAATGTGACATTTTCAGTTTTGAAAGAGTTTATTGCAAAAAGTGTGAAAACGTTAAGGTTGTTGTTGTATTTTCGAAAACATGGCTAATTCCCTTTTCGGGTTTTAGTCGTTAGGTTAAGTCTATGACCGAGCCTTCTTGGTCAGGGTGAACTCGAGCTACGCACCGGGTGGGATACTGCGAAGAGGAGGTGAGTCACGAGGATCGCTTAAATACCAAGCTCTTAGGATCCTCTCCTAGACACATAAATGGGAGTTACACACCCTAGCCAGTGGTGAGTCATAGATTGGTTTAGTGCTTTAAGTCTTATGCTTTAGTTCGAGTGTTTGAGTAATCTAATCCTAGGGTTCAAGTCCTATAAATCTAACTACGTTCCATATCTCCTACCATTCTAAATAATAATTCACAGAAGAGTTTAGAGTTACTTACCTGGGCGAACTGGTGCCGGAGACTCGGTGCCATGCCTTGTAAACCATGTATTCCATCTCAAAAACACTTAAAACAAACTTTTGAAAACAATTTGGGCCTCAAGCCCACAGCCGAGCTTTTGAACTTAGCTCTGATACCACAATTGTAACACCCCAAACCCGGTCCAAACACCACGACCGAATCTGGTATGTTACGAGGGAAAACGTGTTTGAAAATTTCGAATTTGTACCAAATAGACTTGATAAAACTTTGTTCCTTTTTGAAAACAAGTTGTTTAATGTTGTTACTAAGACATTTAAACTTAGTAAAAGTTTGATTTCACGTTAGAAAACAATTGATCTTTATTGGTTTAGAAAAATCAATGTGATACCCGATGGTATAGTTGAAAACGTATCGCTTTGTTGGTTTGAAAACATTGTCTTCCCAAATTTTAATAAATTTCAGCATCGAGTTATTATTTTGTTACAAAGATATCAAAATCATTGTAAAGCATAAACACCATAAAGCACATCTTAAAAAGGCTTTTACAATCCAAGATAAAACCCAAAATAAAGATAAGCAACTAAAGTACCCAAATGAAAATGTCTGAGTAAACTTTTTATTCAGCATGGCATAAGCACCCCGAGTCCGTCCCGGCTCCAAGTCCGCGTCTACGAGTCACCTGAAATGTCAAAGGAGAGGGTGAGTCGAGTGACTCAGTGTGTAAATCCCGCTCCCGAATAAACCACATGCTAACACACATCATACAAAGCAACATAATTAATGCAACCCGATCCTAACCATCCTTACACCTTTTCTACCCCGTGTGGTACCAAACCACTGGTGGTGCCAAACCACTGGTGACGTATAGTCACAATGTGTTACCAAAACACTGATGTCCCAAAGACATAATATCCGTCAATGTGGTACCAAACCACTGGTGTCCCAAAGACACAATTGTGCTACCAAAGCTTTGGTGACCAAGTCACAAATCCAACGATGATGGGGCCAACCCATCGTGTGTTACCAAAACACTAGCAAGACGATCCCATATCTCAAGTGGGGCCAACCCACGGTGGTCAAACCACGAGGACTAGTCGCAGTGAGGTGCCAAACCTCGGTGTCCCAAAGACACAATGTGCTACCAAAGCACCGGTGGCCCGTAGTCACAAATCTGGTGATGGGGCCAACCCATCGTGTGTTACCAAAACACCTGGCGTCAATCAGTATAATCATCGTGGGGCCAACCCATCGTGGTACTGAGCCAGCTGGGACGAGACGGCTGAGGTACCAAACCTCTGGAGGTGCCAAACCTCTGGTGACCCAAAGTCACAAAGTGTGTGCTACCAAAGCCTTTGGTGCTCGTCAGCACAAATATCACTGCTCCCTCCACTCGTATCACCCATCAACATACCATACTCATGTAATCATGCATCTCATGCAAGTCATGCATATTATGCCAACATACCAAACATCATAGCATACATACAAAACATAGGTCATGATATTATACCTCATTATTAGTACTCATAATAGAACAGACTTACCCGAATCGTCCACATACCCCATTTGGGTATTCACTTGTCCATCATACTGTTATAGTTTTAACAGGCAAATCGGTTTATTATTAAAAATATTACTAAGTATCAAGGTGTTAGTTACACACCTGATAACACGAGCCTAGAAATCCCAACGAGAACGAATGCTAAGCCCCTCGATTGCTAACTCCTTATACCAGCGAATGGTTTGATTTCCAACCAACCCCCGAACCAATAGTGGTTCTCTTTGACAATCGGCCTTCACCTTAAAAGAGAATGACTGTTAGTCATTTATCACCAAGATTAAACTAACAACAATAATACCAATCACTTACCCCAATCACTACCTACCAATCGATCGAGTCCTTGAGAGAAGGCTTTGTTGACTCCTTGAATCCCGAATGCCCTATCAAGCATTAAGTCCCAAAACAAGAGGTTATTTCCTTTCATCAACCAAAATCGTCATAGCACTAGAGAGAAAAAGGGATGGCCATTCGGCCAACCACTTACCCAAATTCCAACCGATTGAAACAAGGCCTCCAATACCCCACTGATATTCGGTCACTACAACCATCTGAGAGAGAAGGGATGAGTTCTGGTCAAGACTTTGATCAAAAAGGAGAAAAGATTCGGCCAACAAAACACCAAGAGAAGGGAGGTATTCGGCTTAGAATTCAGAAGTACAACAGAGGAAATATGGTCTAAAAGATGAGAAGGAATCGGTCAACAGATGAGAAGGGTTCGGCTTAAGTGTTTAACACCTCTACTTTCGGCTTTGTATGAGAAGAAAAGAGAGTCTAGCTGAAGAGAAATGAGGTTACTGGCAATGGGGTTTGAGAGGAAAAGAAGAAAGAAACCAACGATGGATAAAGGTTGCACTTTCGGTTTTGAGCAATAAAGAAGATGGAGAAAATGTTTTAGAGGTCAAGTTTGGCTCAACCAAAATGGAAAAGAAAAAGAAGGTATAGGGAGAGAGCATTGACAAAGCAACACTAAGTATAGAAACAAATGCAAAAATTCGGCAAGTAGAGTGCTTGGGTTTTCGGTTTTCAAAACAAAAGAGGGAGAGTTTGGAATTTGGAATTCGATTTTGGCAATTTGACAACAAGAAAAAGAATTCTAGCTTACCATCTTTTGACCGAACCAACCAAAATGCTAAAGGCATATTCGGCCTCCCCCTCACCTACACTATGCCGTCACTTCCCCACTCAAAGCCCCCAAAATTCGGCCATATCCCTCAAAACACTCCAAGCCACATTTTCAAACAACTTTGAATAAGTCAACCTCCTAAGTTCACTCTCAACCCTCCATTCGAATGTGAAGACTTGGTCCAAGGTAGAATTTAAACTACCTACAACTCTTCCATCCTATGCTATGTCAAAATGGAACCCAAAATGAGAATTTGTGCACTTGAACTCGGGACTTCTCCCCTTGCAGATGACGCCACACCAAGCTCCTCCTTTGCCACTCTGCCCGGCTTCTTCATTTGTGCTATAAAATTCCATTTTATTTTCTTAAGCCCCAACTCTATCGACTCCCACACCTAAGGCCAAAACTAAAATTTTCCTACCTACTCGAGCATACACTTAGCCTATAATTAAGCCCCTAAAAAACACCGAAATAACAACACAGCATACCAAACACATACAATATCATGCAACACAAAAATAGCCCCTAACCCGGGATATTACAATGGCTATCAATGCCACATGGCCAGGCACACGGGCATGTGTCTAGGCCGTGTGTGGCCATATTAGTGCAGGGTTCATATTGGCAACGAACATGGGCGTGTGTCTAAGCCGTGTAACTCATTTTCTATTGTCTTGGTGCCACACGGGCAAGGACATGGGCGTGTGTCCAAGCCGTGTAACTCTCTGTTTGTGATTTAGGACCACACGGCCAGGGACATCGGCGTCTGCCCGGGCCGTATGAAGCACACGGGCAGGGACACGAGCGTGTGCTCAAGTTATGTAACTCATTGTTTATGTTTTGGAACTTAACAGGCAGAGGACACGGGCATGTGCCCAGGTCGTGTGAACCACACGAGCGTGTGTCCAGGCCGTGTGGCATATAAATCGGGTTTAAATCTAGTTTTCCTGAGGCCGTCTGTATGGCTGACACTGATCCTGACCTCTTCAATGAATGAATGATTTGAATTCGATTGTATGAGGGCTTTCTGATGTTCTATGATTGACATATGTATAGCATAACTGTATGTGTACTGTGATAGCTATTTTTGATATTGAACTGCACTTTGTAAATACAGATATTTGTACACTGCATATGTATGGGTTGGGATATTGTGAAGTAACAAGTACTATATGGTGTCAGACATATTTGACGCATTCTGATTTGGTAGCTAAGCTGCGAATCTGTAAACGTGTCAGATAGATACTATATGGTGTGTAGGGTTGGATAGGCATTGAACGCCCTTAATGGTCTGCTAGGATGGCCGAAGATGGTGTCTAGAGGTTGGGGGTAGGAAAACTTGCATATGAAATTGAACTATTTTGTAGATAAAATCAAACTACTTCTGCTTCTATAACTAAACTGTTCTGTATCTGAACTGGAATTAGTTCTGTTGCTTAATCGAATCTCAGAATTCAAGAATAATCTTTCGATTGTATTTCACTTGAATGAACTTCTTTAATGCACGGATTTTATAACTCACTCTATTTTTGATTGGATTTTAGGTGGTTCTCAAACTTGAACAGGTCGGCGCCTTGGGAGCTTTGTCAAGCTTTTATCGTTTTTTCTAAATACTACTATTAGTAATTTTAGTTTTCTAAGATGTTATGAAGTTTGGAAGGATTTTATATTTAGTTCATTGTTGTGTTGGATGTTATGTAGTAAATGGTTCATTCTGACTGTTTATAAATGTGGTGTTCGTAGTATCATTGATATAACTCTCTGGAGTTGGTCTGGACGTCTAGGCTGGGTTTAGGATGTTACATAAGGATTTAAATGCGTATACTAAGAAATGTACGTATTTGTATATATATGATGAATTGAATATATGTTTTGGGAATTATAATTGTTAATGAATTAAATCAAATGCCTATATGTTACAAATATATGTATATAGAAATGTGACATTGGTTATATTGAAATATGAAATGAATATAGATGGCATGCCATAGGATAAGAAGAGTTCAGGGACTTCTTCGACCTAGAGTTGATGAGGCACTGGGTCCCAATTTACTTCGGTTTAACCAATGAGACATTGAGTGTCAATTTATTTAATGCTAGGCACAATTATTACTAGAAATTTATCTGAAGAGGCACTGGGTGCCAAACTGGTGTGTTGGTTAGATTCGTGTATCTATTCGAGTCTGAGTCGTGTTGATAGGGAAATTAAATAATAAATTTATGTGTTCGATATTGAGATGGCAAAGATGAGAAATGAATGTGAGATGACAAATGAAATTTGAAATGATGAAATAAGATTTGAATTGTGAATTGTGAAATGAAATCAAGTATTGATCAAAGAGTTGGATCATGCCACTGTATATGTTGAGATTAACAAATGCTATATGAAATGCTATTGATATGTGCTTGAGCATCTGGAATTTAGTGGATGTAATAAATAATAAGTAAAATTGTATTATTTATTTGAATCACAAGTGCATAGCATTTCTTGTTGTATTCCCACATTTTGGTTACTCATACCAAGTTAAATTGTTCGGATTATAGAACTACCATTGAGTTTTACTCAGCGTGCAGTTTTGTTTTTCTGTGTTCAGGTTAGGTACTTTTCAAATTATCTCTGACTCAGCATCCAACCTCAATCTCGAGCTTAAGTGTGGTGATATTTTATTTTTGTAATGGCAGGTACCTAGGAAGTCCTTTGTTTGATGCTGTTGATATTTGAATAATATTTTGGTTTTTTAGTGAAATGATGGCCATTTGTATATGTGGTGGTGATTGAAGTTGTGTTTTGGTATGTTACATAGTTTAATGTGTTGGTATGTCTTTTAGCTTAAAATTTGATTGCCTAAGTAGCTAAAAGTTAATTTTATATTGGTAAATTTGGTATGAATGATAGTTTTGAATGGTTGATGTCTTGTTGATTTGTTTAAATATGTAAAATGTGGTACCAATGAGGGTACATTGGTTAGGTACTTAAGTTGGTTGTTTTGGTATGAATTGAGCATGTTTAATTTTCTTTTGATTAGGTTAAATGGCTTGTGAAATGGTTGCTTAATGCCCAAGTAATCACAATTTGGTAAACTTGAGTTTTAAGGTACATTTAGGTACACACGGCTTGGGACACTGTCTGTCACACGACCGTGTGTCACATACGGGCGTGTACTGTAACACCCCAAACCCAGCCCAAACATTAGGACCGAATTTGGTATGTTACAGAGAAAAACCTTTTGTAAAATTCCTTTAAGCCGATTCAATTTATAGTGAAAACATCTCGTTTTTAATTGTTTTGTCAAAACCATTGAGGTGTATGAAGAAAACATTACTTAGTGTTGTTTAAAAAAATATATATTAAATCGGGTTATTACAGATTCCAAATGTACCCGATGGCACAATAAAACTTTTTGCGTTTGATTTTGAGAAAACATGTGTACCCATTTAAATATCATTAAATAGTTTAACAAATTATCCAAAAATATGCAAAATAACCCAAGTAAAGTATTAGGAGGCCTTATTACAACTTGAACAGGTAAAACCCAAAAATAAAAACAAAATAAAATTCAAAGTCCATTTATATCAAATTTCCACTGCATGGCTACCTCGAGTCCATCCGGCTCCTCATCCGCGATCTACGAGTCACCTGAAAAATGTTAAAGGAGAAGGTGAGTCACCAAGACTCAATGTGTAACCCTTCCCCTGGTTTAATGCAATCTCATACACAATTTGTAACTAATGTAACATGCACAAGCTCAATATGCACCCAACCTAACCATCCAAACACCTTTCTCTACCCCGTGTGGTACCAAACCACTGGTGGTGCCAAACCACTGGTGACTTGAAGTCACGATATCCGTCAATACTTGTGGTGCCAAACCACTAGTGACCCGCAGTCACAATCAAATGATGGGGCCAACCCATCATGTGATACCAAATCACTGGCGTCAATCCCTTAATATAATCCGTGGGGCCAACCCACTGTGGTGCTAAGCCACTGGGACGAGATGCTATGAGGTGCCAAACCTCTGGAGGTGCCAAACCTCTGGTGACCGTAGTCACGAAATGTGGTACCAAACCACTGGTGCCTGTTGACACGAATATCACTTCCCCCTCCACTCGTTTAATCCCACATCAATCAATGATATGTATTTAACAAATATCATGCCAATAGGTTTATTTAACAACATACATAAAGTTACCATTAGCCATAACCACATATACCAAATATGTCATGCTTCCTAAAAGCATCATAAAGAAAGTCATAACGACAAGACTTACCTGAATCCTTGCTTATACCATTATGGTATTAAATCCCACATCTACACAAGTCAGATTTAACATACACAAACACTTGGCACATTAATTAGTTATAAAGTGTGTAAGTACACACCTGTTGTTAATGAAAGCTCTAAATCTCAAGGAGTCAATTGACCACTCTTTCTTTCCTTGCTCCTATATTCGGCCATACCCATGTTGGTGCCTCTGACCATTCGGCCAAAACAACATATATCCAAAGGGTTAATATTTGAACCCGAAAACCTTACCTAAAACCTTTGAGTACTAACTTCAGCCCACGATATGCAATTCTGCTTCACCTCCTACAATCGGCCATCATCAATATTAATAGCCTTCGGCTTAACTGGATACTAAATAAATAAAATCGATCCTTACCACCTTACCCAAAACCGATTGATCAAAGATGATGGATTCACTTGCTCGCTCCCAAATCCCGAAGGCCCTATAGTCAATCGGTTTCAACACTGATTAGCCATTAATGTATTTTGGCTCTTCCTATTAGATTTAACTCGACAAAGAAACAAGAGAACAGAATAAAGGGCATTCGGCCATCACTTACCTCACCAACCGATTGGAGAACAAATAGAGGAGAACACCTTTGCTTGAGATTCGACCAACACTAATCAAAAGGAAGAAAAGAATTCGGCTCGAGTTAGGGAGTAGATTCGGCTAAATAGCGAAAAATAATGAGTAAAAGAGGGATAGGGGTTTCGGCCAAAAGGAGTGAGTATGAGAGGAAAGTGTTTTCGGTTTAGTAACAATGGAGAAGAAAAGAGAAGGATGGCAATGGAGGATTCAGTTTTGAGAGAATAAGAAAGGAGAGGAAAACAAAAGAAAAAGATAGAAGATGAGAGTGTAGGGAAATTCGGCTATTGCCAAAGAAAAGAAAAAAAATAAATGATGAATGGTGCCTTAAGGAAAATTCGGCACCCTCCCCCTCTCCTAGTCTCCCTTGCCGTCCACTCTCCTTGAACAAAGAGTTCAAATTTCGGTAATTTCCGTAATTCACTCTAGGCCCCTCATTTGAATTAATTCAAAATAATTTGAATAACTCAAATGCCTAAATTTTCTCTTGCCAACTATTATTGATTATTCATAAAAAAAATCCAATTAAAAAATCCTTATTATCCATATTATCCTAAAGTTTAAAATTGAAAAATTCTCTCCCCCTATTGCCGTCCAAAATAAAAAGTAAAAAGGGAGACTCCGCGACTCGAACATAGGCTCCCCTTGCTCCCCTTGTGGCGTCATCTCTAGCCCTTTAAGTGGCCTCCCTTTTGCCACTTTTCCAAGGCCTTTTTAGTGTCAAATGTTCCCTCTTTTAACCTTGTAACCCCTACTTACTAAGGCTCCCTACCTTTAAAGCTTACAATTAATATTTTTCTTCTACTCAAGCCTACTCAAAGTCCATATTTAAGTTCTTTTACACTACGAATAACACCACAGCAATTCAATCACAAGCAAATTAATTCAATCACAAATAACCCCAATTTTAGGATGTTACATGTACCCTAAACGTGTAGAATAATTGTATAAGTGTAGTTTCCACACGGCCTGCGATATGGCCGTGTGACCGAAGTCAGTGAGTTGCACAGGCAAAGACAAGGGCTGAGACACAGCCGTGTATCTCAAGTCAGTGAGTTACATGGACAAAAACATAGGTTGGGACACGACAGTGTGTCCCAACTTTGAAAGTCACACAGTTTGGGGCATTCCACACAGCGATGTGTCCCATGTTTTTAGGCATTTTGAGTTTTCACCCTAAACTTCTAAAATTATTTCAAATTAGCCCCTATTTGTTCTTAGATAATTTTTAGGGTCATGTAAACTTGTATTTAGGACTATATGGGTAATTTTTATTGTGATTTTGAATGAAATAGCTTGCATTTTAATCATGATTGAATAATTGACTGATTTTTTAGTAATGCCCATAACCCTAATTCGAGAATGGAGAGAGGTTAGAGGTGTTACATTCAGTGGTACCAAAGCTTATAGGTTTAGTCGATTCTCAGACTAAATCGAGCTCAAAATCGAGTCTAAAGGTACATGCCAAAGTTGAGTCGGGAGTTGGATGCTGATTATACTTGTTTTTGTTTTATAGTTAAACAATGTCTGATGAATATAATAATGAAGTTGATTAAGAGATGTAGACTGATGATAATGTTTCTAATGAGTTAGATGGAACCGAATCAATGACACCTAGTGTTAATCTAGCTGGTGCTCAACAACCTAATGTTGATAGAGGCAATAATAAGGGAGTAGGTGATTCACATTTGCTTTGAGCTATCGTTATGCTCTTCAGCGTGTTGTGGAAACTACTTTTACTATATAGCTTGCATCTACTATTCGACGGGCTCCGATAAAAGAATTGCGAAGATACGGTGCGACTGAGTTTTTAGGGTTGAAAGGGGTTGATCCCTCAATAGATGAAATCTGGATTGAATCCACTAAGTGTGTTTTACAAGAACTTGAATGCAACCCTCGTAAAAGTGTAATTTGTGTTGTTTCTCTACTACAAGGAGAATCATATACCTGGGGGTAGTTAGTGACACGTCACGTAGATACTTATCAAGCCAATTGGGAATTCTTTCAAAAGGAATTATAAAAGAAATACATCAGAGAATTGTATATTGAAGATAGGAGACAAGAGTTTCTTTATGTTGAAATAGAATGGGATGTCAGTGGCTAATTACGAATGGGAGTTTTTGCGACTCAGAAAGTATGCTATTAAATTTGTGTCATCTAAAGCCGAAACCTGTAAATGATTTCTACGTGGTTTACGTGATGAGTTACGAGTACAATTGGTATCGCATCAAAATGCAGAGTTTGCCGATTTAGTTGAACGGGCAAGGATGGTAGAACATGCCTTGGGACTTGATAAAAAGGTTGAAGTTACTCATACTGCTAGAAAGCAGTTTGGAGCTACTAGCTCACCACAACCGAAGCAAAATAAAGAATTTCATGGTAGCTGGAAATCAACTTTTAAGTCTGACAAACTTTATAGAAACTGTGATCAACAACTGGCTATGTCTATGGGTAGTGTGCAAGGTCCGTCTAGGGATATTAACATTCCAAATTGTGAGCACTGTAGGAAAAAGCATCATGGTGAATGTTGGAAGCTAATTCACGCTTATTTTTATTGTGGATCTGCAGAGCATTTAGCTCGAGAGTGTCTGAGGAATGAGAATGTTACTCAAGTTTCTTCTTAGAGGTTTGTACTGGCATCTAGGGGTTGTGGTTCTATTTGCAGAGGTGGTGCTAGGAAATGGAACGATGTTGTTACTCATCAGTCAGAGGCCAGAGCGCCAACTCGAGCCTATGTTGTGCAGAGATGTGAGGATGGGGATGCTAATGACGTTGTGGCATGTATCCTTTTATTGCATTCAGAACCTGTTTATGCTTTGATAGATCTAGGATATTCACACTCGTATGTTAATGCTGAGTTAGTTAAATCGAGAAGTTTAAAATTTGAAACGTCTGGAGTATCAATAGTTTTGTCAAGTCCGTTGGGGCAATCTATGTTAGTTGATTAGGTGTGTAGGCGATGTCCGTTAGATATATAGAATATAACCTTTCCTATTGATTTGTTGATAATGCCATTTGGGGATTTTGATTTAATTTTGGGTATGGATTGGCTTACAAAGTACGGAGTAATTCTAGACTGCCATAAAAAGAAGTTTGTGGTTCAAAGTGTGGATGGTAACATGATTGAGGTGAATGGTGTTCAAACAAGTGGTTCAACTCGTATCATTTCAGCAATTCGAGCTAATAAACTTCTCAACCAAGGCTGTGAATCTTTTCTAGCCTATGTTATTAACTCAAATTCTAGTGTTAGTTAGAGTAGTAAGATTTGTACTATTTGCGAATTCCCTGATGTGTTTCCCGAAGAATTCCTAGGATTACCATCAGACTGAGATGTTAAATTCGTAATTGAAGTGTTTCCCGGTATGGCTCAGGTGTCCATGTCCCCTTATCGTATGGAACCAATAGAGTTGAAAGAATTAAAGGTGCAATTGCAAGATTAACTAGATCGTGGCTTTATATGCCCTAGTATATCTGATAAACCGTAAAAGTAACATATTTTAAGCCCACATTTAATATGCTTTTGAATGATTTATCCCTTGATTTGTGTAAAAAGGTGCTCTTAATCCTTTCTTTTCATGTCTTATACCCAGGAAAGCACCCGAGGATGAAAAGAACACAAAACGGGCTTAAAACGGGCCAAATGAGCCAATTCACGAAATCGACACGGCCTAGACTTCAAGCCACACGGCCGTGCCACGCCTAATATCTAGAACACGGTCTCTTCCCTGATTCACACGACCGTGCCTCAAGTTAGAAATTCGAACACGGCCTGGAGTCCATCCACACGGGCGTGCTACATGGCCGTGCCTCTGTCGTCAGAATGAGCAATTTCAGTCGGAAAAGGATACTTGGGGAGAAAGAATCGCATTCCAAGAGCCTATATATATCCCCTAAGTACCACCTTTGAAGGAGCGTCAAAGCTAGGCTAAGGAGCCAAGCCGAGAAGGTCAGAATTAGGGAATAACATGAAGATAGCCAGTTGATCCATCCCAAGAAGCCGGAATTATACTCAAGATGGCGGAATTCTCCTTTAATTCCTTCAGGGGGTTTTAGGATTTTCTTATGTTTTGTTTTATCTTTTCTCTTGCGATGTTTTGTTTATTCATTATGAACTAAACCCTTCAGATACACAAAGGATGAAACCTAGATGGATCTTTTTATTTGATTTTTAAGTTATATGATAAATTACTTAGTTTGTTCTTAATTATGTTGCTTAATCCAAATCTAATGTGCTTAGGTGGAAGAGGAATAGACCCTGCCTAAGAGTAGATCTAACATAATTAAGCGGAGTTGATCGAACACCTAGAGATAGGGTTACGAGATTTTGCCGGATTAGGGTGAAACCTAATATGGGAGTCCATTGATCGGTTTACTGCTATCCTAGGGGGTTATTATAAGCGAACGAGAGTTCCACTAATTAACCTAGGGTTAGACATTATTCGCCTCGAGAGAGGGTTTAATATAGGTTAGGGAGTCTTACGGATTAAGCTAAGTAAAAGAAATCATATAATTTAGAGTTAATTAATAAGTGAAGTCTAGGTGGATTCTTCCTGAGGGTATCGTCGCAATCAACTGAGTTTTTCTTCAAAGTTATTTTCCTATTCGTCTTTTTGTCTTTGTGTCCTTAGTTTAATCTCCGTCTAAAGCAACTCCACTCTATTTTTAAGGCTAAATAATAAAAAGAAAGTTAGTATTAGTACTCTTAGTTCCTTTGGGTTCGATATTTGGTCTTGCCTAAGCTATCCTACTGTTCGATAGGTACACTTGCCTTTAATCGTTGTCAGAGTTAGTTTCCAGGTTTGATCATTCTTTTATAAATTTTAAAACTCTGATTTAGAGCGATCAAGTTTTTGGCGCCGTTGCCGGGGAACTAAAATATTAAGAAAACTCTATTTTTATTAATGTAGCCATTATTTTTTATTTTTTAGCAATTTATTTTTATTTTTAGGATAATTTTTAGTTCTGTTAAATTTTTTCTTTCTTTCTTTCTTTTCTTTCCAAGTACCTCTAGTTTATGACTAGAAGGAACCCGAGAGGACCTTTAGTATACGAAAGTGATATTAAAGCTACCGCTCGAAGGAATCGTCGGGAAACCAGGCGTGCCCTATTACACAAAAAGAGAGGAAGAAGACAGATCCAATCCTACTGAAGGGATGGACGAAAACAACCCACTACCACGCGATGTGGGAGATCGTAACACTCCACGTACAATGTTTGATTATGCTAAACCACATCTAACCAGCGCAGAATCGAGTATTGTCAGGTGTTTCTGATGATGCCATACGTCTTCGGTTATTCCTTTTTTCATTAAGAAATAAATCTAAACAGTGGTTAAACTCGTTACAACGAGGGTCAATCACTATATGGGAGCAGATGACTGAAAAGTTTTTAATGAAATATTTCCCACTGGCTAAAACGGCCAAATTACGAGATGATATCTCTTCTTTTGTGCAGATGGATGTAGAGACATTATATGACGCATGTGAGAGATATAAAGATCTCTTGAGGAGGTGCCCACACCATGGCTTACCTTGTGGCTACAAGTACAAACATTTTACAACGGTGTAAACCCCTCAACAAGACAACTGATTGATTCAACCGCTGGTGGAACCCTGAACAACAAAACTCCAGAAGCAGCCTACGAGTTCATTGAGGAGATGTCGATAAACAATTATCAGTGGCAAGCTTCGAGGACTAAACCAATGAAATCAGCAGGAGTCTTCAACGTCGACACCATGACCATGCTATCAACGCAGCTTGAGATGATGAATAAAAAGCTTGATAGTTTATGTTCTTCGCAGGTACATCCAGTCATGCAGTGTGACGCAAGTGGAACTGTGGCGAATCCTGAGTACCCACCCTACCAACAGGAAGCAGAAAACGAACAGATACACTATATAGGTAATAATTTCTGATCCAATAATAATCCTTATAGTAACACTTACAATCCAGGTTGGAGAAATCATCCAAATTTTTCATGTGGAGGTCAAGGCAATCAAAGAAATCAAGGGCAACAACATCCTCAGAACTTCCAAAATCAGCCCTATCCACGAGAAAAAAAACCACCCTACGAGGAGTGAAACACCCCAAACCCGGCCCACGAGTCTGGACCGATTCTGGTATGTTCCTGGAGTAAAACATTTTCAAATTCATTTGTTACTTTGGAAAAACTTAAGTAGTTGTGAAGAAAATTTGTGTTGAGTTCAATGGCAAAACGTTGTTATTTTTGAAAGTTAGGGATTTATTAAAAACCTTGTTTTTAATGTAAAAGACATGCCGAATTTAGTGTAGAGTTTATCTTTAAATACAGTTACTTAACCTTTAATTTGATAAATATTGTTTCATAATGAAATAAAAAAATAAAAAAATGCATGCATAGTTAGTTTATAGCTATGGCCTTATTACATCAAAATTTAAACCCAAAATAAATTCCAAAATGCTTAAAATATAAAAGTCCAAATTAAATAGAGTCCCGAACAGAATATGGCCACCACTAAGCTCCTGCCGACCCGGTCCATCACTGATCATCACCTGAAAAATATTCCCACAACGGGGTGAGTCAACAGACTCAATGTGTAACCACAACACTAGTCCTAACAAATTCAGGCATATCAAATCATACATGTACATATAGCATTTAAATAATATGATGCAAACCCGAACCCAAACCTAGATAGCCATCTGCTATACATCACCCGTACCAACCTGCACACCATGGGGACTACTAAGTCAACCCTCCATCCGCTACACACCATCGAAGGCAGTCGCTGCAGTCGACGTGCTCATCGCCCTTATAAAATTCGTGGCTTAGCCACCAGATAATATTTTGTGTCATGAGACACCACATTTAGATAATTGTGACCGAAGTCACCACATTCAGATATCATGGTAAAAACCACCAAATTCACTTCCCCTTCCATAATATCCCATATGCCCATGTATATCATGCACAGATTATGTCCCATTCTTTATTTCACATTCCTATAATTTCACATGTGTTATAACAGATCACATTATAATCCTAGTAGGAGTAGGAAAACGTACCTGAGTACTTTGTACCATTGCATGGTACCTTAGCCATATTTTACACATTCATATAAACACATATATATTAAATAGGCGCCATAAATCTATTAAGAAATAGTGTGGGGTACACACCTGGTATACTTAACGCCTTCACTGAGATTCCGAAAACCCGATCTAATGCTTTAGATCCTTGATTCCTTATTGCCGATTTGATTACTAGTCAAATCCCGAAACTTAGCTATGTTCCCTCTTGTAATCGGTCACCACTAGATCACCTAAATGGTTAGTTTTCGGTTTTAACAAATAAGAAATAGATCTAAGTTGGTAAATAGGGCTTTGGCCGAATGTATAGGTGCTCTTACCTTGCGATTTCAATTCCCACCAATTGATCCTTGTTTCTTTGATAATGTCGAAATCCCTATGGCCACATGTTAGATCTAATCCAACATTAAACTCAATATAATGGCCTAAGGCCGAATACCACATATCTTACCTTAGATCTTAAAAGTCCCAGAAACCTTCTCCCTTAAAGTCGACACTAGCAAAACCCGAAAGATCTCTTCAAAGTTTCGGCAAACAAGATTATTTATGGATTAGTCCTTAAGTTTTGGTTAAAAGAAAAAGATAGAAAATCAAACAACACTCAGTCTTACCTTTAATGTTGAAATCGGCAACACCTTTCTTGCACCCACAGAGCTATTGGGCTATGGCCACCAACATATGAGATTCGGTATTAACAAGGAAAAGAAAAGAAAGGGTATAGAGGCTTAGAGAAATTCGGCAATGATGGATTCTGAGAAGGGAATATTTGGCTTTTGGTCACTTAAAGAGAAAAGGGAAAAGAAAGCAGAGAAAGCAAATAGAACTCCTAAGAATTTTCGGCACAAGTGAAACAAAGATGAGAAGAGGAGAAATTTCGGCACATAACCCCTTCCTAAATTCGGCTAGCCTTCAAACACTAGCCACTCCTTACTTTTCTCCTATTTCCTCTCTTCTTTCTCATTCAAAAATAATTAAAATAAATCTACATTTATCTCCTTAGCTTTTGCCGAATTTTAAAAGAATCCAAACCCATCTAAAGCTCCTTCCTCAGTCTCCCTATGCCGTCCACCTCTCCCCTTATTGTCGAAAATTAAAGTCCCAAAATATTGCTTCCCTTGTAACTCGAACCTTGGCCTCATTGCACTGCATATGGCGTCACTTACGTGGGCTTTAAGTGGCGCCTCCAAGCCACTTAGACAAGCCCATTTCTGCGTCATATTTTCCCTTACAAATTTTCTTAAGGCCTTATCAAGCTTAGCCCCCCTTTTAAACTTAAAATCTAATAATTTCTAAGGCATTTAACTACACACTAAAGTTCACAAAATTCATAGAACACATTCAGAATATTCATAAGCATGCTACTTCATCTAATTTGGTATTAATGCATAAGCCATAATCCAGGATATTACAAGGAGGAACTAAAACAACTGGCAAACACAGAAGAACACCTACAAAATATTAATAGGACAATCAAAAGCAACGAAAGCCGAATGAGTGAAATTGCTAAATCAGTCAAGGAAATGACTAATGTAGTCGAGCAACTCACACTGCTCATGTCAGAACGACCACAAGGACGTCTACCAAGTAACACTGAGATTAATCCAAAGGAGCAAATTCAAGCCACCACAGCTCAGGAGAGCGAGGAGTTAGATGAACCACAACCAATTCCAGAAAGAAAGGTAGACGAAGGGATAATAAAGATAGCACAAGAAAATCCAAAATCGGTAATCAAGGAGTACAAACCTCGCATACCTTATCCCGAAGCATTAAAAAGAGATGATTCAGAGAAACAGTTCAGTAAGTTTCTTAAACTTTTAAAGAAATTACACATTAACTTACCTCTTCTTGAAGCTCCTTTTCAGATGCCAAACTCGAGGAAATTTTTAAGACAGCTCTTGACAAACAAACGCAAATTAGACGAAGAGCCACACATTGAACTCAACGCAAAGTGCTCAGCAATCCTACAAAATAAACTACCACAGAAATTAAAAGATCCAGGGAGTTTTACAATTCCATGTTTAATTGGTAGTTTAACTATTGATAATGCGTTAGCTGATTTTGGGGCAAGCATAAATGTCATGCCTTGTGCACTGTTTAAACGACTAGGTCTAAGAAAGCCCAAACAACCTAGGATGAGTATTCAATTAGCTGTTAAAACTGTTAGAATTCCTAGGGGCATTATTGAAGATGTTCTCGTAAAAATTGATAAATTTGTTTTCCCAGTAGATTTTATTGTTTTAGACATGGATGAGGATAATTCAATCCCTTTAATTTTAGGAAGGCCTTTTCTAGCAACTGCCAAGACTAAAATTAATGTTGCCTCAGGTGAGCTCATACTTTGTGTAGTTGATGACTCAATTAGCATTCAAGCCCTCGACTCAGCTAGGTCATCAAAGAATCAAGGTGAAGAAGAACATTCTTTTGATAATCATTCAATTACACTTTCTTTACAGGAACCACCAAAAAAGGGAACGATTGAACCAGATCTTCAGCTCAGTACCAATAAAGAAATAACTCACGAGGAGCAAAGGGTTCAAATCGATGACCTAGATGAGTGGAAAACACACTTCAAAGAGAAATTAGGGATACATGAGGAAGAGTCAGAGCTACACACTGTAAATCCAAAGAAACCACCAGAAGAGCTCATAGGAACATCAAATCACATCAAAATAAGAAATCAGGTACTAATCAATAAAGCCGATCTAAGCATCATCACAGAAAACTTGGAGAAAGAAATCCCTCTTGAGGTACGCAATATCTTCCTACACGAAAGAGTCGAGGTAAGCAACCCAACATGAGGCACTTCTAAGGTAAACGCTTTTCGACTCAAACTTTGTCAAGAAAATAGGACTATAGGCATGAGGGAAGATATCCAAACTTTCAAGCCTCCCTAAAATTTTCAAATAATGAGGCAAAGTCTAGCTTAAGACTATAAACAAGCGCTTCTCGGGAGGCAACCCGATTACTAACCCCATTTCTTTTTGCATTTTTTTAAATTTTATTTTCTTTTTCTTTTTTCTTCTTTTTTTTTGAACTAATCACAAAAAAAGTGCAGAATTCCTGACCACACGGCCTTACACACGGTCGTGGCCGTGGCCGTGTGGACCACTGAAACCTCCACACTGACAGAGCAGGGGTCGTGCAAAGCCAGTCCAACCACCCCTCAACGTCATGGATCCAACCACCCTTCCCATGGGCACCGACAGATAGGGCACGGCCGTGCCCCCAACCGTGTGAAAATTCAGAGGATACTGACTTGTAACACACACACGCCCGTGGGACCTTACTGTGCCAAAAGAAAACCTTCACGAGCACAGGCATGGAGGGACCAAACACGGGCATAGGGTGACAACACCCTCTATAACACGATCGTGTGAGGAGGCCGTGTAAATCGACACACCCTGGGACACGGCCGTGGGGGATTACCAAACTTGAGCATCTATTTAAACCCTTCAACTCTTCCGCTTCCCTCCATCTGATTTTCACCCCTATCTTCTTTGCTCCTCACTCTCTTCCATCTCACATTCTTTACTCACTAAGACTCTAGATCCTTGAGCAAGCCAACACCATGCCGAAGAAATGGAGAAAGCTAAGTATAGGCTCCTTAATAAAGAATGATCAACATGAGTTCATGTCGGCAGCTTCGTCTCAACACCAAGCCAAGGACCTATGAGTCTAATTAGTTTTTATTTTTCATTTCTCTTTCCTTTCATTCTCATTTTCTTTAATAATCTTATGTTTAATTTAGTTTAGCTTAATTTCGTTTCGTAGTGTCAGGTTCGCCAGGCTGCTAGGGAATCACGCTGACCACCATGATAATCTCTTCACTTCTGCCACCGCCAGCACCTCCCCAGCCTTAGAAGTCACACCCACCTTACGAACCATCCTTCAATAAGGACTTCACAGTCCATTAATATTTTCTTTTCATTTTAGTTTTCTTCTTAGTCTCCTTTCCTTTAATTTGTTTTTCTATAAAATATTTAATTTATTTTTATTAGGTCTTAATAAAGCGTGGCTACTTCTCAAAGCGCTACCCAATTTCTTCATCTAGCGCAGGAACGTTATCCCGACTGACCATCACCGCCACCAAAGACACTCATTCGGGAAAACATCCACAACTCAGGGAGTAATTCTTTCCCCTTCTCTTTTGATTTATCCCTTAAATGTTATTATCTATCTTTGTACATTGAGGTCAATGTACATCTTAAGTGTGGGGGGGTGAATAGTTATTCTGAGAAAATGCCTAACTTTTTTCATTATTCTCAAACCTTGAGGATAAAAATGCCTAACTTTCTGCATTGTTCTCAAATCCCTGAATTTAATCTTGTTTTAAAGTAATTTTCTCATAATACTAATTAAGATGAAATTCTGATGATTTATGATTTTTATTGATATGTTTTGGAATAAGTCATAGTTAATTGTACATTGATGATTAAATTTGAAGAATATTAGGGAATCAAGCATGATAAGTCTAATTTTCTAAAAATTAAAATTTTAAGTTGTCAACCGGAATTTGAATATTATCTTGAAATTTGAGATTTACAAGGTTGATGTCAAAAACACCCATAAATTTTGTGAGAATTTGAGCCTTATAGAACATACATTCTTTTTCATGCTCACTTCTTGATTATGAGTGTGTCGACTATGAACTGTTATTCTAGAACTTGCCTCGATTATACATGTCAAGACCACAGTTATGATTTGATATACCGAGATGATAAAGGCACTTAGGTTTTAACCCACTTACTCCACTAAATAGCCTACCCTTATAATTAACCCGTAGTAAACCTCGTTGAGCCTAACAACCCTTTTTATTGACTTACTCGCTAATTTTAACCCAAAACCCTTTGTATTTGTTATCATCCTCTCTTTTGACTACCCCTTAATCGAGATTTAATTTGATCAAGATTTGATTTGAGCTAGTTACCTAAGTTTATTATTCTGTTAGTTAAATTTATCTTGTATTTAGTTTGTTCTTAAAAAAAAGTATATTCAGTATCAGTATTATGAAGATTGAGCTTATACAAGTTAAAGTCTAATTATCAAAAGAACAAAAAGCTCGTATTAGTAGGATTATTATTATTTTTAGTTGATGTAATTATTATCTTAGAAATTTTTAGATAGGTAACTTATCAATTCAATCTCAATTCTAACCTTCTAATTTCAACCTTTATCCATACCGTTAACCCTAGCCCCGTTACAACCCTAACAAAGACCTTTTGATCTTTTTATCATATCATTTTACAGTGGTGGAGATTTGATTTTTAGGCAAGCCTATGGGATTAACTTTTCAGGATCGACTTATGAGTGCTTAATTTTGACCCTTAAAACTTTTCGAGTGATTTGAGTGAATCTTTTGTGAGGATGTCAATCCTTATAGGTTTTGTGAATCTTTAGGAATCTTTGAGTTGAATTATCCATGTATAAATTATCTATGAATTAGGATAAGGCATTGTTGATAGGAATTATGAATCATGGAAAGTTTTTAATTGTAAGTTGAGAATTTTGCTTGAGGACAAACAAAAGCTTAAGTGTGGGGGTATTTGATAAGCCGTAAAAGTAACATATTTTAACCCCACATTTAATATGCTTTTGGATGATTTATCCCTTGATTTGTGTAAAAAGGTGCTCTTAATCCTTTCTTTTCATGTCTTATACCCAGGAAAGCACCCGAGGATGAAAAGAACACAAAACGGGCCAAATGGGTCAATTCACGAAATCGACACGGCCTGGACTTCAAGCCACACGACCGTGCCACGCCTAATATCTAGAGCACGGTCTCTTCCCCGATTCACACGGCCGTGCCTCAAGTTAGAAATCCAAACACGGCCTGAAGTCGATCCACAAGGGCGTGCTACATGGCCGTGCCTCTATCGTCAGAATGAGCAATTTCAGTCAGAAAAGGATATTTGGGGAGAAAGAATCGCATTCCAAGAGCCTATATATATCCCCTAAGTACCACCTTTGAAGGAGCGTCAAAGCTAGGCCAAGGAGCCAAGCCGAGAAGGTCAAAATTAGGGAATAACACGAAGATAGCCAGTTGATCCATCCCAAGAAGCCGGAATTATACTCAAGACTGCTAAATTCTCCTTCAATTCCTTCAGGGGGTTTTAGGATTTTCTTATGTTTTGTTTTATCTTTTCTCTTGCGATGTTTTGTTTATTCATTATGAACTAAACCCTTCAAATACCTGAAGGGGATGAAACCTAGATGGATCTTTTTATTTGATTTTTAAGTTATATGATAAATTACTTAGTTTGTTCTTAATTATGTTGCTTAATCCAAATCTAATGTGCTTAGGTGGAGGAGGAATAGACCCTGCCTAAGAGTAGATCTAACATAATTAAGCGGAGTTGATCGAATGCCTAGAGATAGGGTTCGAGATTTTGTCGGATTAAGGTGAAACCTAATATGGGAGTCCATTGATCGATTTACTACTATCCTAGGGGGTTATTATAAGTGAACGAGAGTTTCACTAATTAACCTAGGGTTAGACGTTATTCGCCTCGAGAGAGGGTTTAATATAGGTTAGGGAGTCTTACGGATCAAGCTAAGTAAAAGAAATCATATAATTTAGAGTTAATTAATAAGTGAAGTCTAGGTGGATTCTTCCTGAGGGTATCGTCGCAATCAACTGAGTTTTCTTCAAAGTTATTTTCCTATTCATCTTTTTGTGATTGTGTCCTTAGTTTAGTGTTCGTCTAAAGCAACTTCACTCTATTTTTAAGGCTAAATAATAAAAAGAAAGTTAGTATTAGTACTTTTAGTTCCTTTGGGTTCAATATTCGGTCTTGCCTAAGCTATACTACTGTTCGATAGGTACACTTGCCTTTAATCGTTGTTAGAGTTAGTTTCTAGGTTTGATCATTCTTTTATAAATTTTAAAACTCTGATTTACAGCGATCAATATCGCCTTAGGGAGCTCCAGTGTTATTCGTCAAAAAGAAAGATGGTTCGATACAACTTTGTATAGACTATCAGCAATTGAATAAGTTGAAGATTAAGAATCGATACCCCCTACCTCGTATCAAAGATTTGTTTGATAAACTAAAATGAGCTTCTATCTTTCTAAGATTGATTTCAGATTTGGTTACAATGAGCTGAAGGTGAAACATAGTGACATACCTAAGCTGGCATTTCATACGCATTATGACCATTATGAATTCTTGGTGATGCCTTTTGGGCTCACAAATGCTCCAGCAGCATTCATGGATCTCATGAATCGTATTTTCCAACCGTATTTGGATCAATTTGTGGTAGCTTTCATTGACGACATCTTGATCTATTCGAAATCTGAATCCTAGCATGAGCAACACCTCGGAATTATTTTACATGTGTTATAAGAGAAACAATAATATGAAAAGCTTAGCAAATGTGAATTTTAGTTATCAAAAGTTGTGCTTTTGGAGCATGTTATCTTGGTAGATGGAGTTAGAATTGATTTGAAGAAGATTAAGGCTATTGTTCAATGGAAAGCACCGAGGAATGTATTAGAGATTCACAGTTTTCTTGGGCTAGCTAGTTATTACCGAAGGTTTGTAAATGGATTTTCAAGGATAAATTTAGTGATGAAAAAGCTATTGCATAAGAATGTTCAATTTGTCTGGATTGACCAATGCCAAGAAAGTTTTGAGAAATTAAAACAGATGTTGATTGAAGTGTCAGTTCTAACTTTACCAGAATCAGGAAAAGATTTCGTGATCTATAGTGACGCTTCATTGAGCAATCTCGATTGTGCTCTAATGCAAGATAAGAAAGTGATTGCATATGCGTCTCCTCAACTAAAAATGCATGAACGCAATTATTCGACGCACGATTTAGAGGTAGCTACTGTGGTTTTTGCTCTAAAGATCTAGAGACACTTCCTGTACGGTAAAAAGTGTCGCATTTTTGCCAATCACAAAAGTCTTAAATACCTCCTATCTTAAAAGAAGTTGAGTTTGAGACAATGACATTGGGTTGAGCTTCTAAAAGATTTTAATTGTGTTATTAATTACCATCCTAACAAAGCTAATGTTGTAGCTGACACCTTGAGCCGGAAGGTAGTAGTTGAATTACGAGCGATGTTTGCTCAATTTACTATCAATAATGATGGAAGTTTGTTGGCTGAGTTGAAGATCAAACTGGTGTTGTTTGATCAGATCACAGTAGCACAGTTAGATGATGCCAAGTTAGCGAAGAAAAGAGAAATGGTTCAAAATGGCACAATAGGAAATTTTAGCGTTGATGATTGTGATTGTTTGAGGTTTTATAACCGAATCTGTGTTCCAGATGTTGCATAATTAAAAGAGTTGATACTTCGCAAAGCTCATGTTAGCCTTTTTGTCTTACATCCTAGAGGAATAAAAATGTATTGCGATCTATGAGAATCCTATTGGTGGCCCAAAATGAAAAGAGACGTAGTTGAGTACGTAACTAAATGTTTAACCTATCAGCGAGTTAAGCAGAAGATTATGTTCCTACAGGATTACTTCAGCCTATTTCTATTCTTGAGTGGAAATGGGAACGCTCATGATGGATTTTGTAATGGGGTTACCTTTATCATCAAGTAAGAAAATTATTGTGTGGGTGATTGTTGATTGACTTTCAAAATCAGCTCATTTCATTGCAGTCAAGACTGATTGGTCACTTCAAAAACTTGTTGAAATTTACAATCATGAAATTGTAAGATTGCACGGTGTCCCCATGTCGATTATTGCTGATTGAGATCTGCGTTTCACTTTGAGATTTTGGAAAGAGTTGCACAAATCTCTTGGTACGAGACTCAATTTTAGTACAGCCTTTCACCCGCAGACATACAAACAATCTGAAAGTGTTATCCAGATTTTGGAAGACATGCTTCGCACTTGTGTAATCGATTTTGGATCAGGTTGGGAACCTTATTTACCTTTGGCCGAATTCGTATACAACAATAGTATCCAATCGAGTATTCAAATGGCTCCATACGAAGCTTTATATAATCGTAGGTTTCGAACACCTATTTGCTGGATGGAATTGGGTGAAAGAAAAGTTGTTGGGCCGAAATTGATTCAAGAAATTGAAGATATTATTCAGGTAATCCGAGATAGTTTGTTGTTGGTGACATGGTGTTTTTAAAAGTGTCACCATGGAAGAAAATTTTGAGATTTGGCCGGAAAAGGAAGCTGAGTCCTCATTTTATTGGACTGTATGAGATCACTGAAAGAGTAGGACCAGTCACTTATCGTTTGACATTACCTGCAGAATTTAGCTTAGAGTGGAATTAGTATAAAATTTGATGTTAAATATATAGGTTAAAATTAGTCTCGGTTTAGAGACTAAATTGAAGTTTAAGCAAATGTAGTGTAAAAATTGAAAATTTAATGTGAAATTTAATTGTGTAATATTAATGTATTTTAATTGTTTTATTCCGTAGCTAATGTCATTGCGAAATCCTCAAGTAAAAAGGGGAAGGATAAAATTTATGTTGAATAGTTCAGAATTCACAGTTTATGTTTCTATAATCCGAACTCTTGTAAATTGTTACATTTTGAACTATTATTCATGGTAAGACATGAGGTGAGTAGTTTTTTAAAGTTGAGATGAAACGAATTGAATTGATGAATGTTTATAAGGATTTAAATGTGTATTGAGAAATGTACGTATTTGTATGTATATGATGAATTTAATATATGTTTTGAGAATTGTGATTGTTAATGGATTGAATCACATGCCTATATGTTACAAATATATATATATAGAAATGTGACATTGGTTATATTGAAATGTGAAATGAAACCCTTTTAACTGTTCGGGCTAAGTTGAATATAGATGGCATGCCATAGGATAGGAAAAGTTCAAGGATTTCTTCGACCTAGAGTCGATGAGGCACTGGGTGCCAATTTGCTTCGGTTTAATCGATGAGACTTGGGTGTCAATTTATATAACACTGACCGCAATTATTACTTCGGATTTATCCGATGAGGCACTGGGTGCCAAACTGGTGTGTTTGTTAGATTTGTGTATCCGTCCAAGTCCGAGTCGTGTTAATAGGGGAAATTAAATAATAAATTTATTTGTAACATCTTGAAATTTGACCTAGTAGGATTGGGCCCAATGGGCCTTGAGCGTAGTAGCGTTTAAAATTTTTGGAGAACAAGAGATCGGCTTAAATGCAAGTTGGACCTATTAGGTAAGTGATTTTGAAATCTTAAGGGGCTTCTATAAAGTCTCGGGAATCAAACTTTGGCTTTAGGGAAATTTTGGTTTTATGCGAGAAAAACCCTGGGAGTTAGTAGGTAGGCCTTAAGAATAAAATATAGAGAAAAATGACACAAAAGGAGTGTGTGGTGTAGTGGCAAAGTGACGCCACATAAGAGACAAGGGGTGACGCCACAAGGAAAGAAGGAGGTCCAAGGTTCAAGTCTTAGCTCTTGCATTTTGGTTTTCTTTTTACATGGACCTTATTATTTGGCTATAGATTTATATTTAGTTGCACATGGTTTAAGACACAAGAGGAGCTTGTGGCCAAGTGGTTAGCGGCGTGGATTATGTTGCAAGGGAGCCTGGGTTCGAATCTCATAAAAAGCAAGGGAGTATTTATTTTACGAATTGGACGGAAAGAGTTTGAGTTGGATTTAAACTCTGCTGACGGAAGGATCCCACATCAGAAAGATACAAAGAAGGAAGGTGAGAAGCTAGCTATATATGTAGCATTCTAGAAGGAGGATGAATACACCTTGGAGGGCGTTTGGGCACAGGAGGGGTTGGAGCACGGATTAACACCAGATTCCTATCAGGTGTGTAACTCTCTCTACTCTAGTTGTAGAGCGGCAAATGCTGAAGTGCCAGTCACGACAATAGTAGCCATACGAGCGTGCGAGCGCACGTGTAGGGCTTCGACGCGATAGTTGAGGCCATCAGTAGTATTCTTGTGGGTTGAGGCTGCTTGGGCCCAATGGGCCCGTGGGCCCAGTTGAATAAAATTGTATGATGGTGTAGTATATAGTGAACTAGACTAGGTGAATCTTATGTACGTGGCTAGATTTGTGATAGGCTGGCCACACAAGCGTGTGGGCCCGAATGGGCCGAAATCGGGCTGTAGGCCCAATAGTTCGGTACGACCGGAAATGGTAGCTGAGTCGCTCGGGGCGACATTAGGCCTTCAGAAAGGCCATTGCAGGTGCAAAATTACTAAAATACCCTCGATAGGTAAATTAGAAAGATACCCTTGCTAGGTAAAATTACAGTTATACCCTTAGAGGTTGATTAGCTTGATTATGTTGTATTATGTCTATCTGATTATGATGGTAATTCATGTTATACTTATATTTGATATATGTTTTGCATACATGACATACTGCATACACGAATTATTATGTCATATTGCATGGGATATTGGGATGTTATGATAAAGGGGAAGTGTTGATTATAAGGTCACATAGTGATCGGTGGTTCTGCCACATTTGATTATAAGGTCGCATAGTGATCGGTGGCTCTGCCACATTTGATTATAAGGTCACATAGTGATCGGTGGCTCTGCCACATTTGATTATAAGGTCACATAGTGATCGGTGGCTCTGCCACATTTGATTATAAGGGCACATAGTGATTGGTGGCTCTGCCACATTTGATTATAAGGTCACACAGTGATCGGTGGCTCCGCCACAATGGATTATAAGGTCACATGGTGATCAGCATTATAACTGATAGCATGACTATCGAGACGGCGTGTAGCGGATGGAGGGTTGATTGTAGAAATCACCACGGTGTGATTGGCTGGTACTGGTTAGTGTGTAGAGGATGGAAAAACTAGGTTGGGCTGAGACATATTGCATTCATATCTTTTGTATGCCATCTTGAGCGGGCTAAGGCCCAATGTGCATCTGTGGGCTTAAAGCCCAGATTGCGTTTATAGGGATTTACACACTGAGTCTCGATGACTCACCCCTTTGTTTAATTTTGCAGGTAATCATTAGATCGCGAATTTGGGAGCTGAGGCGGACTTGTGGTGGCCATGCAATGTTTTCTCGTAAACTCGTTTCTTTTATTTGGACTTATTTTTATTTGGGTTTTTGTTATATAATAAGGCCACTATAACTTTAATTTTGGTATTTTATTTGGTTTAGCTTTTAATTTGATTACTGCCTATTATTATTAAATGTTCAATACGGGAATTTCCTAAACCCTTAATAATCGTTTTCCAAAATGTTAAATAAAGGATTACCAGTGAATAAATATTTAAACTCGAAATGCTTAACAAACGCGCAGTTTATAAGCAACCCTTTTATGTGACATGCCAGATCTGGTCGTAATGTTTAGGCTGAGTTTGGGGTGTTACATTATGTGTTCGATATTAAGATGTAAAAGATGAGAAATGAATATGAGGCGAGAAATGAAATATGAAATGATGAAATGATGAAATGATATGTGAATTGTGAGTTGTGAAATGAAATCAAGTATTGATCAAAGCGTTGGATCATTGCATGAGTTGAGATTAACAAATGCTATATGAAATGTCATTGATATGTGTTTAAGCTTGTGGAATTTAGTGGATGTAATAAAGAATGAGTAAATTTTTATTATTGATTTGAATCATAATTGCATAGCATTTCTTGTTGCATTCTCACATTTTGATTACTTATATCAAGTTAAATTGTTCGAGTTATAGAAATACCACCGGGTTTTACTCAACGTGTGGTTTTATTTTTTCGTGCGCAGGTTAGGTACTTTTCAAATTATCGCTGGTTCAGCATCCAACCTCAATTGCTCAAGTGTGGTGATATTTTATTTTTTTAATGGCATGTACCTAGGAAGTCCTTTGTTTAATGTTGTTGATATTTGATAATATTTTGGTTTTAAAGTGAAATGATGGTCATTTGTATATGTGGTGGTGATTGAAGTTGTCTTTTGGTATGTTTCATAGTTTAATGTATCGGTATGCCTTTTAGCTTAAAGCTTGATAGCCTAAGTAGCTAAAAGTTAGCTTTATGTTGGTAAATTTGGAATGAATGATAGTTTTGAATGGTTGATGTCTTGTTGGTACATTGGTTAGGCACTTAATTTTGTTGTTTTGGTATGAATTGAGCATGTTTAATTGTGTTTTGATTAGGTTAAATGGCTGGTGAAATGGTAGCTTAATGCCCAAGTAACCACAATTAGGTGAACTTGAGTTTTAAAGTACATTTAAGTACACGTGGCCTGGGTCCTGTAACCTCGTATTTAAGACTGTATGGGTAATTTTTACTGTGATTTTGAATGAAATAGCTTGCATTTTAATTATGATTGAATAATTGATTGATTTGTTAGTAATGCCCGTGACCCTTATTTGACGACGGAGAGGGCTTAGGGGTGTTACAATTATGGTGTCCTCACTATGAGAGCGACAATTTATCCACTTTGGATCTCGAGAAATTTAACAATGTTGATATGGATGCCATATTAGCATAGTTAACCGAGAGACGAGGAGAGTGGAAGTGTGAGGGTACAAGAATCACCTTTTATCCTTTAAACAAGCCATTATGTTTCTTGTTGTAAAACTATGGATGTAATTTATTTGCACGTGTATTAGCCTTTTTTGACCACTAACACTATTAATGTATATTGAGCAGCTATTTTATATTGTATTTTGTAGGAAAAGTGAGTGTCCCTAGGCAATGGATAAATAAAGAAATCAAAAAGTGTGTTCAGGTATAAAGGTTGGTATCTATTTCCCCACCTAATCACAAACTTGTGTCGTCGAACGAGGGTGGAAATGAATCCAACCAAGCAATTCCACCACCCCGCCCAAATTATCATCGGATACTCTATGCTTAGGCAGTTTTAGGAGCTCTAGTGGGAATATCGATGATGAGCCTACACTGTGGGAACGTAGACTAGGTAGAGATGTGCGCTACAACATGAGACTACTGGAGGCCATGAAACCATTCGTGGATAGCTTTATGGTGGCGATCTAGGGGGCATAGAGCATATAATGGCACGAAAGATCGAGTAATTCATTTGAGGTGATGGGGGATGATTGGAGGATAATGATCAGGTGACGGAGGATGATGACTTTGCACCTTATCACGAAAATTTTGAGGGTGTTTTCCCGTCAAAGCAACCATCCAAAGGGGGTCGTTATCTATGAGCCCAATAATTGACCCGTGATGTTTTACAAAAGGCTGATTGCGAGGCGCAAAGGCAAGGGAATTGCAGGATCATGTAAGGGTCCCAAAGATGTTCAGCAATAGTTACATGCTTTCACAATTTTTATTTTTATTTACTTGTGCGGCATGTAAACTATTTGAACTACATTGCTTTTGGACTTATTTATTTTGTTCTTATCTTTTGTAGTTTGTTTGGTTGTTTTTTCTTTTTTGTGTGTTTGTTCTATATGCAGCGAATTACCCTGAAAGGCTAACTACATTCGTGAGCTTCAACGAGGAGGTAAACCCCCGAGCTAGTTTGACACTTCATTCTAGGAAAGTCCGATAACCTCCAATCTATTTTAGGAACACATTGGACAACGTTTAGTCTAAGTGTTTATGTGTGGGGGGTGCACATAGTTTCATGTGTTTTTTTTCTTGGTTTTATGTTATTTTGTGTGTTTATCTTTATTTTTTTTCCTTTTAAAAAAAATTCAAAAATTCCAAAACAAAAGTTCATTTTTATTTTGTGTAATTGCATGGTGCTTGGACAATAATTAGGTAATAAGTAAGTAGTTGTACATATTGAATAAGTATATAGAATTGCCAAACCCTTAAATTTTGAAAGATACTAGATAATTTAATATTCTTAATTATAGGATAATTAGTTCAATTAGTTAATGTGTTTAATAGACTAGAGGCAATAACCTAAATAAAATTGTATAAAGTGTACATTTAAACCGAGGCATGCTTTAAAGAATTGGTATCAGGTGATTGATTCGGGAAAGACCTTAGGCATTTTTTGAAATAGCCTAGAGCTTAAAAGCTTACATGTTGCTATATACCCTTAGTTCTCATATGTTTGAGCCTTGATTACCCTTTTCTTGTAAGCCTTAATATCAAAGCCTTAAACCTAAGCGGATTTAGCACTCAATCCTTCTCGATCACGTTCTTTAAAATGCACTATGTAATGGACGTCGGACCATCGACATTAAGGGCTAGGTAGATACATCATTGTAGTTTTGTGTGAGAAAAAAGAAAATGAAGAGATTATGCAAATTAGTACATTTTTTTAAAAAAAAGGTGAACAAAAGAGTGCAAAAAGAAAGAGAGAGCTAAATCAAAATTAAGCTCAAAAATAAAAATCTTTCTGTTCACATTTACAAAGTTTCGTATGTACTAATCTCGTGTAATACCTACTAACATTTTGGGAGAACTAAGATAGGTGAGGGAAGGAGAAATAAGGAGGTGAGCTCATTAATAAATTGGGGGCGAGTAGGGAACAATGTCATGTGCTTAACCATTTCTAGTGTTTGAACCTATTTTGAGTGCTCATTGATAGAATTCTAAATTGTCCTAAGCCTCAAAATGTTACAAGCCTAGAAGATCCTTGGGAGCTGTAACGCGTAGGTTTGTGCAAGTGTACACAGTCGTTATCAAGTAATAAGTAAGTATCGAGTTATCGTCTCCACAGGGATTGTATTTATGCTAAGTCACTTAATTTGTAAAATTATATTAACAATTTGGTAAATAAAAACACAATATAGTTGAGAAGTGGTGATTAAAATATATTAAACTAAATGCAATGATCCCTAATGCAAATTATCCTAGGGATGCAAACTATATGAATGAAATAGATTCTAGCAAAATTAAACACAATTTGCAACAATTATAACATAAATAAACTAGGACAATTACCTTAATTAAACTCAATTTATTATCAACATGCTTAATAATATTCGAAAAAACATTCCATGGCAACTCGATCTTTCATGAGTTTGGAAACCACATTAGGTCCTTCTGGAATCCTTTACTAAGGGTTTTTTAGCATTCGTGTGAGGTAACAGGGACGTGTCAGGTTTGAAACAGTTTAATCACACAAATCTAAAAAACTATGCAGATAACAGAGCTTGGTCAGAGTTGTTATGCAACCTACAATTTAATCTGGCCAGGATCTAAATTGAGCATGCACATTTCAATTATGTGTCCATTAGCCGTCGGTTGGTCAAGATCACTCAGCTAATTCAGGTGTATTTCAATCACGTATGAACAAAATACAGACTTGATTTTAATTGAAAACACGATCGATTGAGGCACAAACATTATAAGCATGAATCAAATAAATATTATTTAATCAAAGCAATCATCCTAGCTTAAATAAAATTAAGCTAACATTGTTGTAAACAAGAACAAAGAACACATAGCAAACATCTTTGGATTAAATAAAAGAAAAGAAAGATTAAACCCAATCCAGAGTGGCTGTCACCCAAGACTTTAACTGACGAGGCTCCTTCGGTCCTTTGCTTTGCTCCTTTGCTGATGGCTCTCCAAGGTGGTCGACCAAGGGTTCTTTAAGAGGCTTAATTGCTAAAATCTCTATGAAGAGATGATGCTAGGTGTGGGAATGGAAAAGGCTAAGAGAATGCAACACCTCAAACCCGGCCTAAACGTTATGGCTGAATTTGGCGATGTCACATGAAATGGAATTTTGAAGACTAATTTATTATGATAAAATCGTGTTCATTTTATTACTCTTATTGATTCCAAAAATCGCTTACTCATTTAGTCGATTGTTTAAAATGTAATTTGTTGCGGAAGCTTTAGAAATCATTTATTTTATGAAACCTGAGTTAATCAAGTAAATCCGTCCATTTTAGAGAAACCCCTTTGTTTTTGAGAAAACCGTCTAAGGGATCGAGGGTTTAGAAAATACTTTAACTTTTGAAAATAGAGTCTTCCTACGTCTAACAGTTATGAATCCATAAAAACAATAAATAAAAACCCCATTTATGCAAAAGTCCCAAAAAGTCCACGAGTTACATCAACATAAACTAATAATCGTAAAACGGAAAAAAAACCATGAAAGTCCAGAACAGTGGTGACCGCCGAGTCTTCCGCCGCACCGATCTGTCTAATGCTGGGGATTACCTGAACAGATTAAATAGAAAAAGGATGAGTTTTCACAAACTTAGTGTGTAATCCCCACAGAAAACATGCACACAGCATAATATTAGAAAGCAGTCATATATTTACAGTTTAGGTTTGAACCCATTATAGAATCAGTGTGGACCTTAGCCCACTCAGATACGGAATAAGATACAATTTAGGGCCTCAGCGCATTAGATATAACATGCAGAATAGAACAGAATATCAGAATCCTACCCACCAACCTCTACACACCATCTCTGACCAACCTTACACACCATGTGGGGATAAAATCAACCCACCCATCCCTACACACCATGCTATACCGAAATGCGGCACCGAATCAGATAATTACAGTTGAGCTGCCAGATAACAGGCTTAATAGCCTTTGAGATACTTCCTCCAATATCATCAACCCATCCTAATGTAATGTAGCATACAATTGATGACATGCTAAAATACAATTAACAGATCACATGTAACGCCCCGAATTTGGGCTTAGAAGAAATAGGCCTTAAGCGTAGGAACACATAAAAGTTTATGTGTGCAAGGAAATAACACAATTGATTGTTTGCTTTGATAGTTAAGTGATTTAGGAGTGTCTGGGAGTGACTGAGAAGTCCGGGTTCAAACCTGGGCTTTAGCAAAAAAAATATTTTTAGTGAATAAAATCATTGGGATCTAGATAGAAGGTTCTTAAATATTTGTGGTTACATTATGGCACAAAAAGAGCCTGTGGTTTAGTGTCAAGGTGGCGTGTAGAGTTTTCTCAAGGTTTAAGGTTCAAGTCATGGCAAGGTAAAAAAGGTATTTATTTTGCTCTCTTGCCATGTGAGAAGCAGAAGTCGACTGAAACTCTACATGATGGAATTTGAATTGGTCAATAGATGATGGTGGAGAAAATCAACGAAAGGATTATGGAGCAAATCAAGGAGGATAGGGGAGTGAGGGAATAGGTGTGCTAAATTAGGACTCTGAACTCTCTAGTAATCGGTTTTGGTAGGGAATTTTCACTTTTGGTCTGTTTCTGTTTTGCCACCAATTTGTTTCCTTTCTTTCGGTTCTTGTTGTTCTGCCAAATTTTCTGTGCTACCTTTTTCTAAGCCACTCTGTTCTCTTTTTTTAGTTTCAACTTGTGCCGAAATCACCAATTCTGCTTCTGTCTCCTCTCGGTTCCTAACCTTGGGCCGAATATCCTGCCTATTGTTTTTGCTCCATTGATTATTGTATTCTGGACCGAATTCATCCTATTTTCCTCTTTCTTGTTCTTTTTCTTTCTCGACATTCTAGTATGTTGTGACCGAAGTTCTACCATTCCCTCCTCGAATTGGTTTTTTCCTTTTCACTGGGTGTTTCACAATTTGGCCGAATCTCAGCACTATCCTTCTCTGTTTCAGTTCTGCAAGTGTTCCTGGAAAATCAGTTAGTGTCCATATTTCCTCCTTTCATTTCAATCTATTTTTTTCTAATCATTTTCTAAAAAGCTGAATGTTCTTCTCTATATGTTCTCTGACTGCAGTTCTCGTTCCTTCTTTTCGATATGGTGATCGATAGGTTAGGTGTTCCTAAGAAGTGAAGGGGTGCAAGAGTTACCAAGTCGTCGAGGTCCATTCTTCTGTTAGTCGATTAAGGTAATTTCGATACCTTGTTTTTGGGTAGGCCGAATATTCATTTGTTTTTGAGAGGATAGTATTCGTGGATTTAAGCCACATTTACAATTGATCCTTTCTAATAAGATCTGTTGTTAGGCAGTAAATCGGCAAGAGACATACAATTGTACTTAGTCAGCGATCTAAAAGGAGTAGATCGCGTGGTACTCAGTCAAGGTTGGTAGTGATTATTGTTTGGGGATTAAGTGCTTTGAACAATAATATATGAAAGACTATCTGTATGTGGAATGGATGTAGGTTGGGCGCTTAGGAAACTTGGAACGATTGCTTAAACAGGTGTGTGTAACTGTTTTCCGTAAATGATAGTCGGCTTAAAAGCTGAAAAGGGTGGGTAACCGTATACCCTATTTTTGTTGATCGGTTTAAAGCCGAAAGTGTATGTACACACACACCACTCCAATTGTAGATTGGCAAATGCCGAAATGCCAAAATACCGAAATGTCGAAATGTCAAAAAGCTAAAAATATGGCAACGGTTACCATACGAGTGCACGAAAGCTCGTGTGGGAAAGTCGATACAATGATGGAGGCCACCATGAACGATCTCATGGTCTTGGGCCGCTTTTGGGTCAAATGGGCTGTGTAGACCCAATGGGCTCGCGGGGCCCTATATGGGCCAACTTCATGAACTTATATGAAATAATGAGCTTGACCATGTCGTTCACATAGGTAAGGGCAGTTTTGGGTTTAGCGGGCCGCACAAGCGTGTGGGCCCTACTTGGGCCATACTTTGGGCTTTGGGCCCAACTATACCTTTTGATTGCTAAAGGTTGCACAAGTCGTGCGGATCGACTGTGGATGTAACGCCCCAAAATCCTGAAACTTTAAATTTTGTGCACTAAAATTGGTATGTGTAAGTAGCACTTAGAATATTAATTTTAGGGTATTACCAGGGTTATTTGAAGTCTTAAGGATAGGGAAGACCTAGGGAAAAATTTAATTTTTGCCTTAGTGGGATCCTAGTCTCAGGTATTAGGCCTCTTAAGCTGATTAAGGGGAAAATAGGACACAATTGGGCCTTTGGTCCAGTGGGAAGGAGGTGTCAGCTGGGGAGCTACAAGGTGGGTTACTAGCAGGTGAGGAGGTCCGAGGTTCGAGGCTTAAGAGTAGTGAATTAAAGGGTTTTATTTTTGCACATTGAAAGAAGGTAGTGGCGCTAGAGTGGACTTTGGAAGGGAGAGTTCAGGAGAGAAATTTAAGGTAAAGATAAGAGAGAAAAGATAGGGGATTGAGGTGTAACATCCCAAAGTTAGGGGTTATAAAGTTTTGCATAATTGCATGTTGTGCTTGCTCAGCGGGTTATTTGAGTGCATTTAGGGGTTCTAGGGAGGCCTGGGTTCGAGTCTGAGCCCTGGAAAAATTTTGGTTTTTGGCCTTTAATGGAGAGGACTAGTTGAGGTTGGACTTAAGTATAATTGAGTGTGTTTTGCTAACACAAGTGGAGCACATGGTGGAGTGGTGTGGCGTCAAGTGGAGAGCATAGAAGGAAGGGGTTCGAATCCCATAAATTATGAATGAGGGATTTTATTTTGTGACTTGGGAGAGCAAGAGGCAGAGTTTGGATCAAACTCTTCAAAAGGAGTTGGAGGCTGGGGCAAACTATTCGAACGGATGAAGGGGAGCAAATTGAGGAGGAAAAAGTGGAGAGAATCAAGGAAGTGAGGTGTGTGGAAGTGTTGGCCGTGAGTGGGAGTGTGTGATAGGGGCAGTTTCTGTAACACCCCAAACCCGGTCAATACGCCATGACCGAATCCGGCATGCCATGAAGAAAAACATTTTGAGGAAAAACGAGTTAATGATTAAATTTTAGTGAAAAACTCTTTGTTGTTCTATGTTTGTAGAAACCAAGTGTATAATAAGTTAAAAACTGATAATTTACTTTGAAATTCCGTAAATAAATCTTTAAAACATAGTTGTAAAACCATGGATTAGAAAACCTTTTATAAATTAAAAGAAACCAAAGCGAATAGTTTGAAAACTGTTTCTAATTGAAATTTGGGAACTTGAGTTTTGGAAAATAGTATGAGTTATCGAAAACACTTAGGTTATTAAATTTTATCAAATTATTTATGTTACCCGATGGTAACGGTTTGAAAACTATCGCGTTTTGTATTTTAGAAAACTTTGTGCACATACCATTAATTAAACCATATAATTTGTAAGCCATAATTAAATCAAATTCAAAGCATATAAATAATCCAAAACATAATTAAACAGGCCTTATTAAAAATCCATAAAAAGATGAAAACCCAATTAAAATAAAGTACGCAAATGAAAGTTCATGTAAAACCAAATTTCATTGCATGGCCTCCTCGAGTTCATCCGGCTCCTCATCCGTGAATTTACGCATCACCTGAAAAGGTAAGGGAGAAGGTGAGTCACCAAGACTCGGTGCATAATCCCTCTCCCGGGTAATTGCCACGTACTTACACAAATTATAACCAAGCAATATATATATATGATGCACCCAACCTAGCCATCCGTAACTCCTTTTTCTACCCCGTGTGGTACCAAACCACTGGTGATGCCAAACCACTGGTGACCAAAGTTACGATATTCAATATTGTGATACCAAATCACTGGTGACCCAAAGTCACAAATAATCAAGTTGTGGGGCCAACCCACTTGTGATACCAAATCACTGGCGACGATCCCAATACATCAAATGTGGGGCCAACCCACGGTGGTGTGAAACCACTGGGACGAGTCGCTATGAGGTGCCAAACCTCTGGTGTCCCAAAGACACAAATGTGATACCAAATCACTGGTGACCAAAGTCACGAATAATCAAGTTGTGGGGCCAACCCACTTGTGATACCAAATCACTGGCGACAATCCCGTATCTTAAAAGTAGGGCCAACCCACGGTGGTATTAAACCACAGGGACGAGTCGCTATGAGGTGCCAAACCTCTGGTGTCCCAAAGACACAAATGGGATACCAAATCACTGGAGGTGCCAAACCTCTGGTGTCCGAAGACACAAATATCAATCTCCCCCTCCTCTCATATTGCCCATACCAATGCAATAGATAAACAAATCATGTCAATATACTTTGATATGAACATATAACCAATACATAACGTAGATCGTGATATTAAACAACATATAGCATCATCATATCGAAACGGACTTACCCGTATCCTTGCTCATACACATCAAGGTATCATATCAATATCTCATAGTTTTCGGCTTAAACAACATGAATAGTTATTTAACACACACACACACACACATATATATATATATATATAACCGAGTTATAAAGTGTGTAAGGTACACACCTGACACCAACGAAAGTATTAAGATCCAAAGATCCGATCTACCGTACTAGATCACCTTGTCCTACATTCGGCCAAATCACAGAACTTTAAGCAACACCATTCGGTCAACATCATATCTTAATCCCAAAAGCCTTAGGCTTTCTCAATCAACTTAAAGAATATTGAATCCTTACCACTTGACTTACTAACTTCAATTGCTAAAGGAAAGGCTTAAATCAATTGCTTCCGAAGTCCCAAAGAGCCTAAAAGAATAATCGGTTCCTAAAAATGGTTAGAACTTTGCAAACAAATGCCCAAAGATTCTGCCTTTGTCCACAAGAAAACGACTTAGAAAGGAGAAAGAAACAAAGGAAAAATGGCCATAAACACTTACCCTCTTCCAAAACCGATTGAAGAGAACCAAAATGAATGCCTACCCTTGATGATATTCGGCCAAAACAATACTAAAAGGGAGTGGGAAGTTTCGGCAATATGGTTATGAAAGAAGAAAGCAATTGATATGTGAATGAAAAGTAAGGAAGTATGTGAGTAGAAAAGAGAATAAAATAAATGAGAGAGGGAGGATTCGGCTTAAGCAACAATGGAAGAAAAGAAAAGAGAGTTTGGAGAAGAGAGAGATTCAGCCAAAAGAAAGAAAAAGGAAATGTGTTTGAGCAAATATCAAAAGAAGAAAAGAGAGAGATAGGAGAAATGAGGTTCGGCCAACACCTTGTTTGCCGAAAAGAAAGGTGCATAAAATGTAAAAATGTAGTTTTGGTTTCAAAAGGAAAAATGAGAGAAAGAGAATGGTATTTGGTTCAACACAAAAATGAGAGCTAAAATCCAAAGCAAATTTGCACAAAATGCCTAGGTGCATTCGGCCAAAGAAGGAGTTTTTGGAGAGAAAAAGAAACAAATGCCAAAAGGTGCACAAATGCTAAAGTTGGCCAACTATCCTCCCCCAAACCTCCTATCAATATTCGGCCACCCCCCTAGCCATACATGTCGTCCACATACATGCACTAAAGGCCTTGGAATAGTTTCCAAAACATCTTCCTTAAGCTAAGCCTTATGTCCCCCCATCCTTCCATAACCTTAAGATTCCTTTCCCAAAGTATAAACTTTCCTAAACCAAAATTCAACTTACCAAAAATTTTGAAAGTCCAACCTTCCATATGTAAAACTTGACCGTCCATTAATGCTAGGATGTACAAAAATACAATCCTCAAAATGCCTTCCATGCTACTCGAACCATTTCCCTCATGCCACCTTTCATGCATCTTAACCACCATGCCACTAACTCCCTTGTGTTAGAAATTTACACTTAAATTAACTTAAGTGTCAAGTTCACCTAATCCACTTCATTAAATAAACCATACTAAAAATTATTCTAGCTTAGCTAATAATTCCAAATTTTCACACAAATATACTAAGTACACAATAACAATCATATCCGAGCTAACACAAATAACAAGATGATACTCTAATATTTTTAGGATGTTACAGTTTTGGCTGGAGATGGGTCTTGATTAGTTTTTCGATAGCTTTGGTTTTGAGGTAGAAACTGAAACTTCTTGGGACTATGGTCACTTTTTGCTTTTGTTTCCAAGTTTGTTTCATTTAGGCATTTCGGCTGAGAGTATTTTGGAAGTATTTCAGGTTTCTTCTTGGCAACATTTTTTCACTTTTACTTCTCGTTTCTTACCTATCATGCATTATTGGGTATTTCTTCTTTCTTTTGCTAGCCGAAACTTTGGTGTTGGCCGAATCACCATTTTTCTTCTCCTTTCTCTTCACTCCTTGCTCATCCCTTGTTTCTCTCTAGCTGAATCTCTCTTCAGCTAGTTTCTTGTTTTCACTTGATGCTCCTCTCCTCATGATACAGAGCTAGCTGATTTGGGGTAGGCCGAATCTATTCCTTTTGTTCTTTTTGCGTTTCTAATCTCTTCTTTCTTAGCCGAATCTATCCTCCCCTAATACTTCATCTCTTGTTCTCTAATTGGTTAAGCCGAAACTAACCTCTCCCTTTTCTTTCTAGTTGATTATCATCTCTGAGGTCTATGCATGTTCAACTCCTTTTTGCTCAAAGAATCTGTCTTTGCCGAATCTGAGGGTAAGTAGTACTAATCATTTTTTAGATTTCTCCCTATTACCGAATATTGGTGGATGCTAACCTCCTTTGTGCATCAATTATTTTAGGAATCCATTTGCTTTAGCCAAGTAGCGAGGCCGAATACTATCATTCTGTTGTGGGAGGTCACGTCTTGTGGTAAGTGAGGTTGGTTGAGTAGTATATTTTGGTACTATGGATTTTCGTGAACATTGGGATTAACTCATAGTCATTGTTATTTTAGGGGCATCGAGGAGTAGTTCTTTCGGCAATCCAAAGCAGGTGTGTAATCTCACACCACCGCTTATTCTGTGAATGTTGTTCTGTGAAACGGCTAAAAGTCGAAATACTGAAAAGCTGGAATACCGGCAACTGAGATCACTCGAGCTGCGAGCACTCGTAGTGATAAACCGAATCTCAAGTGAGGGCGACAGACTATTGAGAGAGATTCACGAACGCTCTCGTAAAACTGAGGCTGTAATGGGCCTTGTTGAGCCGATGCGGGCTAAATGGGCCCAACGGGTTATGGGCCACACAAAATGGGCTAAATAGGCCCAACGATGAAAAATGTAAGTTGATCGATGTGACTGTGAAGTCCGCAGAACCGAGGCTGAAAACAAACAAAATGGGCCACACAAGCTTATGGGCCCGAATGGGCCGAAATCAGGTTTTAGTCCCAATAGCACTGTATTGACCAGAAATGGAAACTGAGTCGCTCGAGGCGACATTAGGCCTTCGAAATGGCCCTTGTAGGGGTAAAATTACCAAAATACCCTTACTGGGTAAAATTACCTAAATACCCTTATTGGGTAAAATTACCGAAATACCCTTAGTGGGTAAATTACTGAAATACCCTCAGCGGGTAAAGTTACCAAAATACCCTTAAAGGGTGAAATTACTGAAATGCCCCCATTGGGTGAAATTACTGATATACCCCTGAAGGGTAAATTATCGTTTTACCCCTACTGACCAAATGACCATTATACCCCTAGTGGTAGATCTAGTGTTGTGTGTGTACCTTGTTTAATTGTTTATAATGGTAATTTATGTCATACATCATTTTAATATGTCACTGCATGTTGCATTGGGTTGGGTTATGCTTATGGAGGAAGTACTGTACTGGTGGCTATGCCACGTTATACTGATTCAGTGGCTCTGCCATGATATACTGATTTTAGTGGCTTAGCCACGTATACTGTTACTGGCCACTTTGTTGCGTTTATATTAGTAGCTCATCTGTACTTTTGGTGTGTAGGGCTGGGTGGGTTGACTTGGTCCCCACATGGTGTGTAGGGTTGGTACGAGTGGTGTGATGGTTGGATTGGGTTGGGCTGCATTTTTGTTTGTATTACCATGATTTTTGGGTCTAAGGCCCAAACTGATACTGCATGGGCTTGGGCCCAGACTGTGACTGTCACAGGGGATTACACACTGAGTTCTTGTAACTCACCCCTTCCCTTTAACCGTGCAGGTAATCCCCAACGTTAGAGGATTTGGAGCTGTGGAGGACACGGAGGTGGCCATACGTTGAATTGCTTCTTAATGAAACATAGTAATTTTAGATTTAGTTTATTTTATATTATTTTTGGGTTAATATTTTATGTAATAAGGCCTTTGTGATTTTCTTTTGAAACTTATATTTGGTATTTCTTATATCATTGCAAGTTTATTAAAAAAGAGTTTTAAAATAATAACATCTATTTTTAAATATCACGTTTCGGCAATGGTTTAATCAAGCTTCCGTAACGGACAAGTTTTTAAAAGTAAAATAATAAATGCATAATAAGGTTTTACAAAAAGGAAATGATTTCGGGTAAAACTAGTTTTGTTAATACGCAACACAAAATCGAAATTTTGAATCGGTAAGAAGTTTTGATTCGTAGATAAGTTTTCCAACATATGCGTAGTTTTAAACATCACCTGATGTGGCACACTAGATTCGGTCGTAACGTCTAGGTCGGGTTTGGGGTGTTCCATGAGGTGTGGATGTGTTGGTGCCGAATGGGACTTTGGGGGAAGGTAGTTTTGGTTTTGGCTATAAAAAGAGGGGTGCCGAATTCCTTTGAGAGGTTCTTTGAGCTTTCGTATTTTCCTTTTCTTCCTCCCCCTCCATCGGTTTCTTCCATTGCCGAATTACCATCATCCTTTTTGCAAAACTCCTTATTTGTGCCGATTCTTTGTTGTTTTTCCTTCATCACAAATCTATTGATCAAAGTGTTAAAAGCCAGATCTCGTTCAGTAGCTATCTAGGCCGCAGGATCAAAGGTAGGATACGGTAAGTACTCAGTCAATATCCTTAGTGTGTTTTGTTAAAAGCTGAAGGGCTATCTAACTTCTCCTTGTTGTTAACCTTGTATTAACAAGGGTAGGGTTCAAAGATCGCAAGCGTGATAAGGATCGTTAGCAAGGAGGTAAGTGTACTCATCTTAGCGGTGGTGGCCGAATGTAAGTATGGCTTATAGAGGTGACTTGTGTGGAATATGAGTCACTTGATTTTTGATAGAATATGTGTGGGTGTAGATCTAGGGGATGTTCGTGAATAGTAGCTAAGGAAGGGCTACTAAAATCGATGGCACACGGTAAGGGTATGGTAAGGTTTCGATTTTTAGGTAGATACTATGGTTAAGTGTGCATTGATTTGAGATTGGTATTGGTTGTAGGTTCAAGGCTGAGGATAGTGTAGCACGTCACATTAACCAAGTGTGTACATACACTTCACACACGACATATCAGCAAAAGCCGAAATTCTGAAAAACTCGAATTCCTAAAAAGCTAAAAAGCTGAAACATTGGCGTCAGCAACCACACGAGCATGCGAACATTCGTATGGGAACACTGATACGATTATCGGGGCCAAGAGAGCGATCTCATGGTCTCTAGCCACTATTTGGCCAACTAGACCAGACGGGGCTAAATGGGCCTGCTGAGCTCGTGGGCCTAATTCACCAAGGGTTGGTATGTGAACTTGAATAATGGATGGATGTATGGTTTTATTATGATCGGGCCTAATGGGCTATATAAACATGAATGGACTTAATGGGTTATAAGGACATGAATGGGCTTAGTGGGCCTTATGGGATTTTAGAAGTACATGCTAGGGTTTTAATAGACTTTAGACCTAGTTCTGATAAATTCTTAAATATCATAAAACTTAATTTAATAACCAAACATGTCTGTGAACGAGTCGTTAGGTTAAAGTGTAGAAATGGACATATGTATGTCTAGGATTGGATCTAGGGAGAGCTTGGTACTTAAGCGGTCCTAGTGACCCACCTCCTCTTCTCTGGATCCTACCTAGTGCATATTGTCTGTTCACTTTAGTCGCAAGGACTTGTTGATGGGCCAAAGTTCATCACCAAAACCCGAGATGAAAGAGATTATGAAAATACCCCGGTAGGGTAGAATTACGAAAATACCCCTGTAGGGTAGATTTACAAAAATATTCCCTAGGTAATGAAATGACTAAAATACCCCTAAGTGCTTAATGTGTGAAAATGTGTATGTTGCATTCATGAGATGTATGTTGCACTTGGGTGGGCTTGATGAGAGGGAGGAAGATATGTGAGGATCGCATAGTCGCTTGACGACCGTGGATCCACCGGTGGCTTTGAGCCCATTATATGCTTAGCAGCCTTGCTACAACATTTGAGTAGTGCCACTGTTGGTGCTACCTTTGGAGTGTAAGGATGGGTGGGTTGATATTCATATGCCCATAGGAGTGCAAGGTTGGAAGAGAAACGGAGTGCAGGGTTGGGTTTGGGATGGAAGCATTGCATTCGTATGATACTGATGTGATATGAGGTCATGGTGGGCTAAGGCCCAAGACCACCGATTTTGTTAGGGCTTAGGCCTAATGTGATAATTGCATGTTGATATGTTTACCAAGGGTCGTAAACATTGAGTTTCGAAACTCACACCCTTTTATTAAATGTTTCAGGTTACCCTCAGTAGACGGCTTGACGTGGGAGAGGACTCGGAGACGGCCACACTACAAGTTACTTAGAAGTTTTAGTTTATTTGTTTCGAATGACTCTACTTTAATTACTTTATTTTCATTGGGATTTAATAAGGCCATTATATCTTCAATTTGACTTACATTTGGATTTATTATTATTTCAACTGCCTAATTATTAAACCTAAATAAATTTCTAAAGTTTAAACATGGTTTTCGAAAGAACTATAACTTACGGACGTTTTCTTAAAACATGGGCTTTCATCATAACTTAACAAATTTTGCAAGGATTTTGGGTTTCTAAGCCTTAAACTTAAGTTTTAACTAAGCAATGTCATTTTGAATTATCCCTTTGATGTAACATCACCGGAGTCAACCATAACGTTTGGGCCGGGTCTGGGGGTGTTACATTTAGTGGTATCAGAGTCCGGTTGCAAAGATTGGCTGTAAAATGGGCCTTAGGTTTTGGGTTTTTAAAACAAATAGATTAAAAAGTTTTACAGGATTCTTGAAGTGTGGTTCACTGAGCCTTCAACGTCGAGCCAAGTAAGTATTTCTATTATTACACTTGTTTAAATTATTAAACTGTATTTAGATATTGGGCTACTTTAAACGATACCGTAGGAAACTTAAGCCTGTAGTGGATTTACGACTGCGAAACAACTTTAAAGTTGTTACTTGTATAAGACATGTGCTTTAAACAATGGAACTATGAACTAGTTTCATAAAAATTCTAATCCAGAAATACGCACGCAACGATGAGCGCTAGAAGAGGTGCAAGAGGCCACGGCAGAGGCCATGGAAGTGTTAGGGCTGGGTCGTTAGCGTCGGGCCATATGCCCAACGTTAGAGTAGAAGAGGCTCCGGCCTCACCAGTACATGAAACGGAACCATATGAACAGGCTGCCATTACAGAAGATGCAGTATTGCAGGCCATGTTAAGGATTTTAGAAAGGGCCGTTGGGCCCAATAATGGTACGGCAAGTTGTGGGTCGATCGCGGAGCGACTCCGAGCTAATGGGGCAGAGTAGTGGTTGGATGCTATGGAAAGAATAATGGACGACCTGGACTGCACAGCGAAAAAAAAGTTGAAAGGGGTAATATCCTTACTTAGGGAGGAAGCTTATCAGTGGTGGTTGACCGTAAAGGAGGGCAATCAATCGGAGCAGATCACTTGGGAGTCCTTCAAATCGACATTCCAGGGGAAGTACATTGGAGTGGGTTATGTGGATGCTCGAAGGAAGGAGTTTTTGAGTTTGACTCAGGGAGATAAGTCGGTAGCGGAGTATGAGGCTGAGTTTCTACGCCTTAGTCGATATGCCAAAGGAATAGTCGCAACAGAGCGTGAGAGATGCGTACGGTTCAAAGATGGGTTAAGAGATAACCTTAGGGTACTTATAGCTCCACAGAGGGAGCGAGACTTTGCCGTCTTGGTGGAGAAAGCAAAGATAGCGGAAGAAGTAAAGCGCACGGAGCGCCTCAACCGAGAAAAAGAGAAGGGCAAGAAAAAATGGAACGTGGAAGCTGTGGGGGCTGGACAGAGGCCTACGAGGAGGGCCAGAGTGAATGGGTTGGTTAGGGTTGGGGCCCTTGTTGCTACTGCTAGTACCGGGATACCACCTTGTGCTGTGTGTGGAAAAGGGCATACGGGCAAATGTTAGAGGAGAATAAGAGCTTGTTTGAGCTATGGATCTATGGAACATAGAATTAGAGAGTGCCAAAGAAGGCCAGATCTGGTGTGAGCTGATGGCAGAGGTAATTTTCAGCCGCAGAGGGGTGGTCAACAACCACCAAGGGGCCATGGACAAGCCAGAAGCGGTAATAGCGGAGGATGAAGACGTGGAGCACTGGGCAGAGGTACAGAATAGGTAGAGGCGAGGCAGCCAGCTTTAGTCTATACTGCTCGTCGCAGAGAGGAAAGAGAGGCATTAGATGTGATAACTGGTACGTTATTTATTTGTGAGCTACCTTATATTGCGTTAATTGATGTGGGGTCAACACATTCGTACATTGCATGCAATAAGGTAGGGGATGAGTTTGAAACCATTGCAAATGAAATGATTGTGTTAAGTCCTTTAGGGCAGTCGGTGAAAGTTAGTAAGTTGTTTAGGAATGTACCATTGGTAGTTCAAGGAGTTACTTTCTTAACGGACTTGATGGAATTACTATTTGGTGAGTTCGACCTCATCTTAGGCATGGATTGTTTGACTAGGCACCAAGCAACTTTAGATTGTGCTGCGAAGCGGATGGTGTTAAGAACTGTGGAAGGTGATGAAGTAGTAGTGATCGGGGAACGACGTGATTACTTGTCGAACATGATTTCAGCTTTAAGGGCAGAGAAGTTGGTGAGGAAGAGATGTGAAGCTTACTTAACCTATATTAGTGATATGGAATCTAGGAGATTTACTGTTAAGGATTTGAGAACAGTAAAAGAATTCCCTGATGTTTTTCCGGAGGAATTGCCTGGGTTACCTCCCAATAGAGAGGTGGAGTTTGGAATAGAATTGTTACCTGGTACGGCTCCAATGTCCATCGTACCTTATAGGATGGCATTGAAGGAGTTAGTGGAGTTAAAGGCACAGATTCAGGAGTTATTGGACCGCAAGTGTGTCCCCATAGGGAGCACCGGTATTATTCGTTAAGAAGAAGGATGGGTCTATGACCATTAAGAATAAGTACCCTCTGCCTAGGATAGATGACCTTTTCGATCAACTTAGGGGAGCCTCAATTTTCTCGAAGATTGACTTACGTTTAGGGTACCATCAACTGAGGGTTAAGGAAGTAGATGTGTATAAGATAGCTTTCAAAACTCGTTATGGACATTACGAGTTTTTGGTAATGCCTTTTGGGCTAACGAATGCACCTGCTGCTTTTATAGATCTTATGAACCGGGTCTTTCAACCGTATCTAGACCAGTTCATATTAGTTTTCATAGATGACATCTTAGTATACTTGAGAACGAAGGATGATCATGATGCACACTTAAGGATTATGTTGCGGATTCTAAAGGAGAAGCAACTTTATGCTAAGTTTAGCAAGTGCGAATTCTAGCTAAGGGAAGTCACTTTCTTAGGGCATGTGGTTTCAGCTGAGGGGATTAGAGTTGATCCTCGAAAGGTGGAAGCAGTGTTGGATTGGAAATGACCTAAGACGGTGTCAGAAATTTGGAGTTTTCTAGGCCTGGCAGGGTACTATAGGCGGTTTGTTGAAGGGTTCTCCCTAATCGCTACACCCTTGACCAAGCTGTTACAGAAGGGGGTGTCGTTTGTGTAGACTGATAAACAGCAAAAAAGCTTTAAGAAGCTTAAGAAGGTTTTAACAGAGGCCCCTGTTTTGATTCAGCCAGAGCCTGGGAAGGAGTTTACAGTTTATAGCGATGCGTCACACGTGGGCTTGGGCTGTGTTTTGATACATGAAGGAAAGGTGGTTGCATATACATCACGCCAGCTTAAGACTCATGAAAGAAATTACCCAGCCCACGATTTGGATTTGGTAGCAGTGGTATTCGCACTTAAGATTTGAAGGCATCATTTGTGTGGGGAGAAGTGCACCATCTATACAGATCACAAGAGTCTGAAGTACCTTTTAACTCAGAAGGAGTTGAATTTGAGATAGCGCAGATGGATTGAGCTATTAAAGGATTATGATTGCACAATTGAATATCACCCGAGCAAGGCAAATGTGGTGGCTGATGCACTAAGCTGTAAGGCTATGTTGGACTTGAGGGCGATGTTTGATCAGTTGAGTTTGTATGACGATGGGAGTTTGTTAGCCGAGTTGCAAGTGAAGCCACTGTGGGTTGAGTAGATTAAAGCTAAACAGTCATTGAATGAAACTCTGGGTTCTCGATTTAAGCAAATTGAGAATAGGGAAATGACAGATTTTGGGTTAAATAGTGACGGGTTGTTGTGCTTCCATGGTAGAATTTGTGTGCCAAAGGACGAAGAGCTAAGGAAGTTTATACTGCAGGAAGCGCATAGTAGTTCCTATGCTATGCACCCCAGAGGTAACAAGATGTATCGGGATTTACTAGAGCTTTATTGGTGGCCGAGATTGAAACGCAAGGTTACGGAGTATGTGGGCAAATGTTTGCTATGTTAGCAAGTAAAAGTAGAACATCAACTACCATCAGGGTTACTTCAGCCGATTAAGATCCCACTATGGAAGTGAGAGCGTGTTACTATGGATTTTGTTAGTGGCCTACCCTTGACGCTTGCTAAGAAGGACTCTATGTGGGTTATTATGGATTGGTTAACTAAGTCTGCCCATTTTATACCGGTCCGCACCGACTACTCATTATAGAAGTTGGCAATGTTGTATGTGGCAGAGATTGTGAGATTGCATGGGGTTCCGGTCTCTATTATATCTGATAGAGACCATCGTTTTATGTCTCGCTTTTGGAAGAAACTGCATGAAGCACTGGGTACGAGGTTGGGTTTTAGTACAGCATTTCACCCTCAGGCTGATGGTCAATCGGAGAGGGTAATTCAAGTTTTGGAGGATATGCTGAGAGGGTGTGTAATTGAGTTTCGAGGTAATTGGGAGGATTACTTGCCGTTAGCTTAATTTGCATATAACAATAGTAATCAGGCAAGTATTGGAATGGCACCATATGAAGCACTATATGGGCAAAGATGTCGTACTCCGACTTGTTGGACTGAGTTGGGTGAGCGGCGAGTATTGGGTCCGGAGTTGGTAGCAGACACCGAAGATAAGGTAAAGTTGATTCAGGATCGGTTGAAGGAGGCGACAGATAGGCAGAAGTCGTATGCTGACCTCAAACGAAGGGAGATTGAGTATGCAGTGGGGGACTTGGTTTTTCTCAAGGTTTCCCCTTGGAAGAAGGTGTTAAGGTTTGGTCAGAAGGGCAAGTTAAGCCCTAGGTTCAATGGGCTATACCGGGTGTTGAAGTGAATTGGGCCAGTTTCATATCAGCTAGAAATGCCTTCTGAATTAAGCCAAATACACGATGTGTTCCATGTATCAATGCTAAGGCGCTATCGCTCAGATCCTTCTCACATCGTGTCAATCGAGGAAATTGAGGTTAGACAAGACCTAACTTTCGAAGAGGAGCCAGTTTGAGTAATTGATCAAGATGTTAAGGTGCTAAGAATGAAGTTTGTCCCTTTGATCAAAGTGCTTTGGCGTAACCATAATGCCGAGGAGGATATTTAGGAATCTGAGGAGGTAATGCAACGACAATACCCTCACTTATTTCAAACAGGTAAATTTCGAGGCCGATTTTTTTAAGAGGGGTAGAGTTGTAACGCCCCAAAATCCCAAAATTCTAAATTCTGTGCACTGAAGTTGGTATGTGTAAGTAGCACTTAGAATATTAATTTTAGGGTATTACAAGGGTTATTTGAAGTCTTAGGGATAGGGAAGACCATAGGGAAAATTTTAATTTTTGCCTTAGTGGGATCCCAGTCTTAGGTATTAGGCCTCTTAAGCTGATTAAGGGAAAAATAGGACACAATTGGGCCTTTGGTCTAGTGGCAAAGTGGCGTCACTTGGGGAGCTACAGGGTAGCGTTAGTAGCAGGTGAGGAGGTCTAAGGTTCGAGGCTTAAGAGTGGTGAATTAAGGGGTGTTGTTTTTGCACATGGAAAAAAGGTAGTGGCACTAGAGTAGGCTCTAGAAGGGAGAGTTCAGGAGAGAAATTTAAGGTAAAGATAAGAGAGAAAAGATAGGGGATTGAGGTGTGGATGTGTTGGTGCCGAATGGGACTTTGGGGGAAGGTAGTTTCGGCTTTAGCTATAAAAGGGGGTGCCGAATTCCTTTGAGAGGTTCTTTGAGTTTTCGTATTTTCTTTTTCTTCTTCTCTTTCTCCCCCTCAATCGGTTTCTTCCATTGCCAAATTACCATCATCCTTTTTACCGAAATCCCTATTTGTGCCGAGTCTTTGTTGTTTTTCCTTCATCACAAATCTGTTGATCAAAGTGTTAAAAGCCGAATCTCGTTCAATAGCTATCTAGGCCGCAGGATCAAAGGTAGGATACGGTAAGTACTCAGTCAACATCCTTAGTGTGTTTTTTTAAAAGCCAAAGGGCTATCTAGCTTCTCCTTGTTGTTAACCTTGTATTAACAAGGGTAGGGTTCAAAGATCGTAAGCGTGATAAGGATCGTTAGCAAGTAGGTAAGTGTACTCATCTTAGTGGTGGTGGCCGAATGTAAGTATGGCTTATAGAGGTGACTTGTGTGGAATATGAGTCACTTGATTTTTGATAGAATATATGTGGATGCAGATCTAGGGGATATTCGTGAATAGTAGCTAAGGAAGGGCTACTAAAACTGGTGGCACACGGTAAGGGTATGGTAAGGTTTCGGTTTTTAGGTAAATACTGTAGTTAAGTGTGTATTAATTTGAGATTGGTATTGGTTGTAGGTTCAAGGCTGAGGATAGTGTAGCACATCGCATTAACCAGGTTTGTACATACACTTCACACACGACATATCGACAAAAGCTGAAATTCCAAAAATCTCGAATGCCAAAAAAGCCGAAAAATCGAAAGGTTGGCATCAGCAACCACACAAGCGTGCGAACATTTGTGTGGGAACACTGATACGATTACTAGGGCCATGAGAGCGATCTCATTGTCTCGAGCCATTATTTGGCCTACCGGGCCAGATGGGGCGAAATGGGCATGCCGAGCTCGTGGGCCCAATTCACTAAGGGTTGGTATGTGAACTTGAATGATGGATAGACATATGATTTGATTATGATCGGGCCTAATGGGCTATAGAAACATGAATGCATTTAATGGGTTATAAGGACATGAATGGGCTTAGTAGGCTTTATGGGATTTTAGACGTACATGCTAGGGTTTTAATGAACTCTAGGCCTAGTTTTGATAAATTCTTAAATATCATAAAACTTAATTTAATAACCAAACATGTCTATGAACGAGTCGTTAGGTTAAAGTGTGGAAATGGACATATGCATGTCTAGGATTGGATCTAGGGGGAGCTTGGTACTTAAGCAGTCCTAGTGACCCATCTCCTCTTCTCTGGGATCCTACTTGGTGCATAGTGTCTGTTCACTTTAGCCGCAAGGACTTGTTGATAGGCCAAAGTTCATAACTAAAACCCGAGATGAAAGAGATTATGAAAATACCCTTGTAGGTTAGAATTACAAAAATACCCATGTAGGGTAGATTTACAAAAATACCCCTGGGTAATAAAATGACTAAAATACCCCTAAGTACTTAATATGTGAAAATGTGTATGTTGCATTCATGAGATGTATGTTGCACTTGGGTGGGTTTGATGATAGAGAGGAAGATATGTGAGGATTGCGTAGTCACTTGACGACCGTGGATCCACTAGTGGCTTTGAGCCCATTACATGCTTAGCAGCCTTGCTACAACGTTTGAGTGGTGCCGCTGTTGGTGCTACCTTTGGAGTGTAGGGATGGGTGGGTTGACATTTATATCCCTATAGGAGTGTAGGGTTGGAAGGGAAACGGAGTGCAGGGTTGGATTTGGGATGGGAGCATTGCATTTGTATGATACTAATGTGATATAAGGTCATGGTAGGCTAAGGCCCTAGACCGCCGATTTTGTTAAGGCTTAGGCCCAATGTGATAATTGCATGTTGATATGTTTACCAAGGGTCGTAAACACTGAGTTTCGAAACTCACACCCTTTTATTAAATGTTTCAGGTTACCTTCAGTAGACGGCTCGACGTGGGAGAGGACTCAGAGATGGCCACACTAGAAGTTACTTAGTAGTTTTAGTTTATTTGTTTCAAATGACTCTACTTTAATTACTTTATTTTCATTGGGATGTAATAAGGCCATTGTATCTCCAATTTGACTTACATTTGGATTTTATTATTATTTCAACTGCCTAATTATTAAACCTAAATAAATTTCTAAAGTTTAAACATGGTTTTCGAATGAACTATAACTTACGGACGTTTTCTTAAAACATGGGCTTTCATCATAACTTAACAAATTTTGTAAGGATTTTGGGTTTCTAAGCCTTAAACTTAAGTTTTAACTAAGCAATGTCGTTTTGAATTATTCCTTTGATGTATCACCGGAATCGACCATAACGTCTAGGCTGGGTCTGGGGTGTTACAGTGGACCTATTGATGAGTTGATACACATACTTGGACCCTAGTGTGAGAAATGACTATAATGCCCCTGTAGAGTAAAATGACTGTAATGCCCCCGTTAAGGTAAAATGATCGTAATGCCCCTGTAAGGTAAAATGACTGTAATGCCCCTGTTAAGGTAAAATGACCGTAATGCCCCTATAGGGTAAAATGATCGTAATGCCCCTGTTAAGGCAAAATGACCGTTCCCCTTAGGGTAAAATGATCGTAATGTCCCTTAGGGTAAATGACTATTTTGCCCCTCGAGGGTAAATGACTGACTTGTGCTATGATTTGACTGAGTTGACTGTGATTGTATGACAATGATTTGATTGACTTAACTGTGAATGATATGATGATTTGTGGGCCAGACATTTTGCATACATGACATACTACATGGGTTGGGATATTGGCTATAGAGGAAGTACTGTTCTGATAGGGTAGCACGAGACGACTGTAGACCTAGTAATGATCTGTTAAGGTTGCACGGGTCGCACGAGAAGACCGTGGATCTACCGATGGCTTTAATCCAGTTGATCTGATTATGGCTCTGTGCCAACCTAATTATGACTCTGTACCGTCTTGATTATGACTTTGTGTTGATCATATTTATCCATAGCTATGTGCCGATCGTAATTATTGATGACTTTGTGTCGATCATACTTACCCATGGCTGTGTGCCAATTATTACCGTAGCTGATGGCTATGTGTCGATCTTATTACAGTTACCGATGGCTATGTGCCAATGATAAGACTGTTACTGAAGGCTTAAAGCAGCATATATACTAGCAGCTTTTCTGCGATTTCGGTTAGTGCTGCAACCGGTGCTAACACTGTAAGTGTAGGGATGGCGTGGGTGATTTATTCCCCACAGGTAATGTAAGGTTGGACGGAGGCGAGTGTAGGGTTGGATGGGTTTGCATGCATCATGCATCATGCATCATTCATACTGAGACTGTTACTGTGATGGGCTAGGCCCAATTGATTCTGTTATGGGCTGTGACCCAAATGACATTGTTTTGGGCTTTGGCCCACATATACTCTGAAATGAACTGTACTGTTACTGAGAAAGGGCTCAGGCCCAGACTGATTCTATTTCTGTATATTGACTGTTTCTTCAATAAGGGGATTACACACTGAGTTTTCGTAAACTCACCCTATTTTTAACCTTTTGGGTAATCCCCAGCGTTAGACGGTTCGGAGCTGCGAGGGACTTAGAGAGGGCCACACAACTGCACATGTTTTATTCTATTTTGCTCATTTACTTAAGCACTTTGATTTTGATTCGGGTTGTAATAAGGCCTCTATAATTTCTGGATTTTAAATTTGGAATTTTATTGATTGTGATTTATATCCGTTAGAAGTAGAACACGATTTTCTGAAACAATAACTATTTTCAAACGCTATGTTTCTGCAACTCAATTTTTAGATATCATGTTTTCGTAAATCATTTGTTCTAAATTAAGCTTCCGCAACAATAGGGTTTTAAAGGTAATAACATTTTAAAAGGGAATAACTTTTTAATAAACCATGATTGAAAATAAACAAACACAAACTGAGGTTTTGTACAAGTTTTAAATGGCAAGAAGTTTGAAATTTCAAGAAAGGTTTTCAATGAAAACATGGTTTTCGAAAAACACTTCAATGTGACACGCCAGTTTCGGCCATAACGTCTAGGCCAGGTTTGGGGTGTTACATCACACATTCAAATCGGTATACATGCTAAGTGCAACATGCTTAATACATATATCACATAATCGGATCATGTAATTAGGGGTCTAAGTAATGCTTACCGACCCTACAGTAAGTCCACAGTCGACTTGGGCGATCCGTGCAACCTTATAGATCAGTTCAAAAAAAAATGGGCTCGCACGCCCATGTGGCCCGCTCGTGTGGGCCCACAAATCCCTATGGCCCAAATGGCCCAGATGGCCTTGGCCGTGTGGATCACACGGCCTGGCTTAGAATTCCACACGCCCGTGTGGTTCACCCACGTGGGACCATACACTCGTGGGGCCCACACAGCCCAATAGGTCGAGCCCATGTGTTGCACACGGCCTTGCCCGACCATCACACAGCCGTGTCACTCACGCACAACCTGGCCTCGTTGATTACACGGCCGTGTTGTGGTTTACAACCTTGCACACGGCCTACCACACTGCCGTGTAGCGTCGACAGAAACATTTTTCGGCTTTCGTCAATTCTCATTTTTTATGTTTCTAGGTACACACATGTATCATTTTCGATGCGTAAGCTCTTCTAAGCCTTCAGAACTTAAAAATCGGCCAATGTAACACTCAATTAAATACTTGTTTTGTCATTCAATCAAAAGCCTATCGAAATCTATTATCGAAAATCTAACGAAACCCTTACCGTCAACAACCGATATTGCAATTCTTAATTCTCTATAGCAGCAACGATCAATTATTTCCCTTGCCTAATGAAAAAGAACCACAACAACCTTCTTTAAGAGACTGTGCATGAAACCAAACAGAGAAAGGCAGGACCGATACTTACCGAACAATGAACTCACATGCTTAAACAACGAGAACAGATGGAAAAAAAGAAAATGAAGAGAGAATAATTGAGGGGGAATGGATTTCGACAGCAATGGTGGGGGATGAAGGAGGGAAACTGCAGAGAGAGAAAGAAAATTTGAGATGGGAAGTAGTTTTAGAAAAACAAAAATCAAATCCTATCAGATTTTCCCCAACTCCCCACTATCACACAACTTCACAGACTTTCAATCCCAATCAAACTCATCCACGCCACACGCCCCATGCAAAAAGAATTACTCCCTCGCTCACACAAGGATTCGGACATAGGACCTTTAACAAATTAACACGCCACTTAACCATCAGACCAGTATGCCTATTCTGTTAATTACTTGCAGACTTTTAACTAAAAGCCTACTGACCAGAGATAGGGCTTAATTAATAGGAATAACAAAATTTGTCCAAGTCCTGGCTTGAACTTGGGACCTCTTACACACACCCAGAACACATAACCATTGAAGTAGATACTCAATTGTGTGTCCCACAACGTAACAAAAAAAGATTAAAATTTTAGGGCGTTACAACTTTACCCCCTAAAAGAATATTTCAGCCTCGAAATTTTACCTAACCAGAAAAGGTGAGGATACTGCTGATGCATCGAATCGTCCAGTTCCCAAGTGGCCTCCTCAGTGCTATGATTCTGCCACAGCACTTTCACTAAGGGGATAGACTTCCTTTGCAAAACCTTAATGTCGCGATCTAAAATCTGAATCGGCTCTTCGTCAAACATCAGATCTGGCCTCACCTCTATCTCTTTAATAGGAACAACATGGGTGGGATCAGAGCAGAAGCGTTTCAACATTGAGACGTGGAACACATCATGAATGTGATCTAACACCCGAAGAAGTTCCAACTAATATACGACTGGACCCACTTGCTTCAGAATACGGTATGACCCAATAAACTGAGGGCTCAGCTTACCCTTACGACAGAACCTCAAGACCTTCTTTCATGACGAGACCTTGGGAAAAAGTAAGTCCCCCACAGAATACTCGATATCCTTTCTCCTCAGATCAACATAGGTCTTCTGCCTATCAGATGCAGCTTTCAGTCAATCTCGAATCACTCGAACCTTATCTTCAGTTTCAGAAACCAGTTCTAGACTCAATACACGTAGCTCACCCAACTCAGTCCAGCACAAGGGAGTGTGACACTTACGACCATACAAGGCCTCGTAAGGTGCCATCTGAATGCTAGACTGATAGCTATTATTGTAGGCGAGATCTGCCAATGGCAAGTACTCCTCCCAACTGCCTCGGAAATCTATAACATAGCTCCTTAACATATCCTCCAGTATTTGAATCACCCTCTCCGACTGACCACTTGTCTGGGGATCGAAAGCAGTACTGAAGTCCAACCTTGAACCCAGAGCCTCATGCAATTTCTTTCAGAACTGAGACGTGAAGCGATGATCCCTATCGGAGATGATCAAGATAGGAACCCCATGCAGTCTCACTATTTCAGATATATACAGTTTAGCCAATTTCTAGAGAGAAAAGTTCGTCCTGATCGGAATGAAGTGAGCAGACTTGATCAATCGATCCACGATGACCCAGACAAAATCCTTCTTAGTGGGTGTTAAAGGCAACCTATTAACGAAGTCTATCGTTAATCGATCCCATTTCCACATCGGTATCTTTACCGGCTGCAGTAACTCCGAAGGCAACTGATGCTCAGCCTTAACCTGCTGACAAGTCAAATAGTGAGCAATGAAGTCAGCAACCTCACGTTTCAACCCTGGCCACCAGTACAACTCTCAAAGATCTCAGTACATCTTGTTCCCACTGGGATGCATAGCATAGGGACTACTATGCGCCTCCCTCAAAATTGGCTGCCGTAACTCTTCATCACTCGGTACACAAATCTAACTACGGAAACAAATTACCCCATCACTGTTAATCCCAAAATCAGTAGCATCACTAGTCTCAACCTGACAGAAACGCAACTCAAGAGACTTATCCCCCATCTGTTTACCTCTAATCTGATCAATCCATGTAGGCTTAACCTGAAGTTCTACTAACAGACTCCCATCGTCGAATAAACTGAGTCGAGTGAACATCGCTCTCAGATCGGTCATAGCCCTACGGCTCAAAGCATCTGCTACCACATTGGCCTTACCAGGATGGTACTTGATGGTACAGTCATAATCCTTAAGCAATTCAGCCCATCTATGCTGCCTAAGGTTTAACTCTATCTCAGTGAGGAAATATTTGAGGCTTTTATGATCAATGTAGATTGTAACACCCTTTACCCGTATTCAATGCCGGAATAGGGTACGAGGCATTACCAGACTTAACCTGCTTGAACATACAACCTTGGGCTATAAAATTCGTTCCAATTAAAAACTTTTTCATTTACAATCGTACGTCCCTATCATGGGTCTACGAGACCCGTTACATATTCTCGAGATGTTAAAGGGCCAAACCAGAACTTTTAAACACTTAGAAAATTTTGACATAAAATAGGGCCACACGCCCGTGTTCTTGGCCCGTGTGTTTCACACGGCCTAGACATGCCCTTGTCCTCACCCGTATGTAAAAACCTAAGTATTCTATTTGTGACGTCACCAACCTCATAAGGGTCACACGACCTAGGCACACGCTCGTGTGGCTAGCCCATGGTTGACACTGACTTATAACATGTAACACCCCAAACCCGGCCCAAACATTACGACCAAATCTGGTATGTGACAGAGGAAAACATTTGGAGAAAAACCCGTTAACCGATTCAACTTTTAAGAAAATCTGTGGCTTGGGTTGAGGTAGTAGGAAAAGAGGTGTATGTTTGAAAACCAACACTTTGCTTTGTTATTTAGAAATCGATTAAGTCGTGTTGTTACCAATTTTATCGGATGTCCCTGAAGGGACGAAAAAACAACGCGCTTTGTGTTTAGTAAAACATGTGGTTAAAGTATTAAAGCCATTAAGTAATTTAGTTTAATCCTGTTTTAAAAATTACATCCAAAGCATGTAAAACAAGCGTAATTTTAGGGGGCCTTATTACAACTCAAACAAATAAAATAAGAATAAAATGAAAATAAACCAAAGTCTATTTAACCCAAATTTTCCATTGCATGGCCACCTCGAGTCTATCCGGCTCCTCATCCGCGATCTACGAGTCACTTGAAAAAGTTAAGGGAGAAGGTGAGTCACCAAGACTCAATGTATAACCCCTCTCCCAATTAATGCAATAGCTTACACAAATCATAGTTAAGTATAGCATGCACCCAACCTAGCCATCCATAACTCCTTTTTCTACACCGTGTGGTACCAAACCACTGGTGGTGCCAAACCACTGGTGACCCAAAGTCACGATATCCATCAATATTGTGGTGCCAAACCACTGGTGACCCAAAGTCACGAATAATAATTTGTGGGGCAAACCCACGTGTGATACCAAATCACTGGTGACAATCCCGTAATATCAACCGTGGGGCCAACCCACTGTGGTGCTAAGCCACTGGGACGAGTCGCTATGAGGTGCCAAACCTCTGGTGACCCAAAGTCACGAAATGTGGCACCAAACCACTGGTGTCCAAACACACGGATATCACTTCCCCCTCCACTCATATCACCCACCATAATACAATGTGCATATAAAAGAAATCATGCCAATCATGCTTAAATAATAACACACTGAATTTATTAAAGGCCATATTTTCATATACCACATATACCAAATATGTCATGCATCAACATGCATCATATAACAAGCTCACATCAAAACGGACTTACCCGAATCCTTGCTCATACCCTTACGGTATCAATCCAGATCTACACATGTCCGGTATAACACATACAGTTTATTAACAATTTATTGGTTATGAAGTGTGTAAGTACACACCTGTTACTAACACGAGTCCTAGATCCTAAAGATCCGATCTACTGCGCTAGATCCTTTGACGCTATATTCGGCCAACATCAAAGTTAGTGACATAGGCCTATTCGGCTATAATAACTAAATCCCGAAGGCTCATTTGTGGCACTTACCTTGAACCGATTTGGTTTCCAACCAAATTCTGAAGCCACACACTGGATTTCTTGCAATCGGCCAAACCTTAGATCCACACAACAATTAGCTTTCAGCTTTTCCAAGTATCTAATGGGTAGACTAAAGAGAATTCCTTACCATAGACTTACCAAATCGATTCGCAGAGAATGGAGGCTTAGATTGACAGCTTCAAAATCTCGGAGTACCTTATGAGAAATCGGTTTTAAAAGCAGTTAGCCAAACCAATAACAAATGCCAGATTTCGACTTTTCCCTTCATATAAGTCGACAGAGAAAAAGAAAATATGAGAGGGGGTTTCGGCAATCACTTACCCCTTACAAACCGATTGAAGAAGAAATCTCGAAAAGAATCTATGCCCACCTAATATTCGGCAAAAGTAGATCTAGTAGGAGGAAGGAGATTTCGGCAAAAGAATGGAGTAGATTCGACTAGAGGATAAGGAGGAAATAATGGAAAGGGAGATAAGCGATTCGGCAAAGAGAAGGGTAGAGAGGGTTTCAGTTTTGAGCATAAAGAAGAAAAGAAGAAGAAAAATAGATGGGAGATGAGAGAGTAGGGAAGAATCGGCTATTCACTTGAGAAAAAGAAAAGAGAATAAAGTTCAAAAAAAATAATGTGTTTAGGTCTAAAGAATTTCGGCTAGGTGCTTACACAAAAGAAAAGAATTCCCGGCTTTTGATTTTTGCTAGCCGAAATTGTCATCTAGCCCCCTTCTTTAGTCTCCAATTCACTTACTCCTCTTCAACAAGGAGTCCTGGATTTCGGCAAACTCCCTAAATCACTCTTGGCCAACCGTTTAAAATTGTTCAAATATAATCCCTCTTATCTGAAAGAATTTGAGTTGAGCACTACTCTCCCCTCCCTTGCCGTCAAAATAAAAAGCAGAAAGGGGAATTCTGCTACTTGAAGCTAGGCTCCCTTGCTTCCCTTGGTGGCGTCAATTCTAGAACTTAAGTGGCACCTCGTTGCCACTTTTCCTAGGCCTTATTTGTGTCTCATTTTCCCTTTTTAAAACTCCTAACCCCTATTTACTTTGGCTCCCTGTTTCTTAAAGCTTAATGTGAAATTTTTCTACCACTCGAGCCTACTCAAGGCCTATAGCTAAATCTTATTACACCACAAATAGCATCACAGCAATCCAATCATATGCACAACAATACCATCACAAATAACCCCTAATTCAGGATGTTACAGGTCCACCCCCTAAAAATAAATTTCGGCCTCGAAATTACCTGATCAGAAGAGCTGGGGGTATTGCTGTCTCATCACATCCTCGGGTTCCCACGTGGCCTCCTCCGTACCATGGTTTCGCTATAGTACTTTCACCAAAGGTACTGACTTCTTACTTAGCACTTTGACATCCCTATCCAAAATCCGGGCTGGTTCCTCCTCGAAAGATAAGTCTGAGTTTACCTCAATCTCTACCACCGGTACAACGTATGATGGATCTGACCGATATCGCCTAAGCATTGACACATGGAAGATGTCATGAATCTGTCTTAACTCTACCGGCAGCTCGAGCTGATAAGCTACCGGTCCCACTCGCTTCAACACTGTATATGGCCCAATAAACCTAGGGCTTAGCTGTCCTTTTCGCCCAAATCTCAATACCTTCTTCCATGGTGACACCTTTAGAAAAACTTTATCTCCCACTGCATATTCCATTTCCTTGCGCTTAAGATCGGCATAAGACTTCTGCCTATCCGATGCCTCCTTGAGACGAGCCCGAATCACCTTAACTTTATCTTCAGTTTCTGTCACCAACTCCAGACCCAACACATGTCGTTCACCTAATTCTGTCCAACATGTAGGAGTACAGCATTTCTGTCCATACAGTGCCTCATATGGTGCCATCTGGATACTCGCTTGATAACTATTGTTATAAGCGAATTCCGCCAACGGTAAATACTCCTCCCAACTACATTGAAATCCGAACACGACCTCTTAGCATATCCTTCAAGACTGAATCACCCTTTCCGATTGTATGCATCGGTTTGCGGGTGAAAAGTCAGGTCTTTGAAGTCTAACCTCGTTCCCAAAGCCTGATGCAAAGCTCTCCAAAACCTTGACGTGAACCTCGGATCCCTATCCGAGATAATTGATACTGGCACACCATGCAACCTTACTATCTCGGCCACATACAACTTTGCTAGCTTCTGAAGCGAATAATCCATCCTTATCGGTATGAAATGAGCTGACTTGTTCAGTCGATCCACAATCACCCAGACTGAGTCCTTTTTACTAGGCGTAAGGGGTAGCCCACTGACAAAGTCCATGATGATTCTTTCCCATTTCCACTGAGGGATCTTCACCGATTGAAGTAACCCTGATGGCAACTGATGTTCAGCCTTGACCTGCTGACACGTCAGACACTTCCTCACAAACTCAGTTACCTCACGCTTCAGCCCTGGACACCAAAACTGTCTTCGCAAATCTCGGTACATTTTACTACCTCCAAGATGCATAGCATATGGGCTGCTATGTACATCCTGAAGAATTCTTTGTCTCAATTCCACATCCTTCGGCATACAAGCTCGCCCTTGAAAACATAATACTCCGTCTCTAGATAAACTATAACCTTCTAAACAACCATCTTGAACTTGTAATCTCCGAGCATTCAAACTTTCATCTACTAACTGTTTCTCCTTAATCTCCTCGATCCAAGTTGGCTTAACTTGCAATTCTGCCAAAAGACTTCCATTGTTATACAGACTGAGGTGAACAAACATTGCCCTTAAGTCCGACACGACCTTACGGCTCAATGCGTTAGCCACCACATTAGCTTTGCCCGGATGATACTCAATTGAACAGTCATAGTCCTTCAACAGCTCAATCCATCGGCGCTGCCTCAAGTTCAAATCCTTCTGGGTAAAAAGATACCTCAGACTTTTGTGATCCGTGTAGACTATCGACTTTTCTCCGTACAAATAGTGCCTCCATATTTTCAAAGCGAAGATTACTGCCGTTAATTCCAAGTCGTGTGTCGGATAGTTAACCTCATGCGGTCTTAGCTATCGGGATGCATAAGCCACTACTTTCCCCTCTTGCATCAACACACATCCCAAACCAGTATGAGATGCATCACAGTATACCGTGAATAACTTCCCTGCCTCAGGCTGTACCAGAACCGGAGCTTTTGTCAGAATCTTCCTTAGCTTGTCGAAACTTTCCTGCTGCTTCTCCGACCATACAAATGGAACCCCTTTCCTTAATAACTTAGTCAACGGTGCCGCGATCAAGGAAAATCCTTCCAGAAATCTCCGATAGTATCCTACCAGACCCAAAAAACTCCGAATTTCTGCCACCGACCTAGGCGGTTTCCAATCCAACACCGCTTCAATCTTGCGAGGGTCCACTCTAATCCCTTCAGCTGACACTACGTGACCTAATAAAGCCACCTCCCTAAGCCAAAATTCGCACTTACTGAATTTGGCAAATAACTGCTTCTCCCTCAGTACCCGTAGAACTACTCGCAAATGCATGTCATGGTCCTCCTCTGTCCTTGAGTACACCAATATGTCGTCTATAAACACTATGACAAACTGATCCAAGTACTGTTGAAACACCCTATTCATTAAGTCCAGGAATGCTGCCGGTGCGTTGGTCAACCCAAACGGCATCACCAAAAACTCGTAATGCTCATACCGAGTATGGAATGCCGTCTTGTGGACATCAACCTCCTTCACTTTAAGTTGATAGTATCCCGACCTAAGATCTATCTTCGAGAAAATCGATGCACCCTTAAGTTGATCAAACAAGTCATCAATCCGAGGCAATAGATACTTGTTTTTGATCGTTAACTTGTTTAGTTGGCGGTAGTCTATACACATCCGTATTGTATCGTCCTTCTTCTTAACAAACAGCACGGGTGCTCCCCACGGAGATATACTTGGTCGGATAAACCCTCGGTCCAACAGCTCCTGGATTTGAGCCTTCAGCTCCACCAATTCCTTCGGCGTCATTCGGTATGGTGCTATAGACACTGGCGCCGTTCCAGGCAACAAGTCTATACCAAATTCAACTTCCCGATCCGGAGGCAGACCCGGAAGTTCTTCTGGGAATACATTAGTGAATTCCCTCACTGTTCGGACATTCTCCACTGCTGACTCCTTAGCCTCCAAGGCACATATTCGAACCAGAAACGCCTCACAACCCTTCCTGACCATTTTCTCTACCTTCAGTACGGAGACCACATTTGATAGATATTCCCTCCTGATACCTATCATTACCACCTCCTCGCCTTCCATTGTCCTCACCACCATGCGCTTAGCTGCGCAATCCAAACTGGCTTGGTGCTTCACCAGCCAATCCATTCTGAGAATCAGATCGAACTCCTCAAACGGCAGCTCCATCAAATCTGCTAAGAACACTACCCCTTGAAGTTCTAGGGGTACATCCCTATATAATTTATTTACTTCTACAGAGTGACCTAGAGGGCTAATTACTGTCATCTCCCTAGAAGTAGTCTCAAAGTCTAGGTTCATAGTCTCTGTTATGCTACTAGCAACATACGAATGCGTCGAACCCACATCAATCAATGCAACATATGGAAATCTAAAAATTAGGAACATACCGGTTATGACGTCCGGTGCGTCACCCTCCTCTCGACGCCTCGCTGCGTAGACTAACCCAGGCTGCCTTGCCTCTGTATTGCCTGCACCTCTACCCGGTGTTCCGTGGCCTCGACTAGAACCATTGCCTCCTCTACCATTACCACGACCCCTCTGTGGTGGTGGTCCCTCATTTCTAGCCTGAGCACGGTTCTGACCCTCTAGCTGATTCTTCGCTAACTTCCGAGGATAATCCCTCACACAGTGATCCAACGACCCGCACTCGAAGCATCTTTTTTCACCGGTCCTGTAACATCCTAAATTTGGGGCTATTTGTGACTGAATGATTATTCTTGTGTTTGAATTGTTGTAGTATTAATTATGGGAATATAAGGCTTAATTAAAGGCCTTGAGTAGGCTCGGGTTAGTAGAAAATTTCATTTTTGAACTTTAAAGGTAAGGAGCCTTAACAAGTAGGGGATACAAGAATAAATAGAGGATTTAATGACACAAAATGGGCCTTGGCAAAGTGGCAAAAGTGGGGCCACTTAAGAGTTAGTGTTGACATCACCAAAGGGAGCAAGGGAGCTTGTGTTCGAGTCGCGGAAATCCCTCTTTTTGCTCTTTAATGGGACGGCAAGGGGAGGAGTTTTTCCTCAGTTTGAACTCTTTTAAATAAATAGGATATTATTAAGATTAAAATAGATTATTAATTAGATTATTATTAATAAATCTTTAAGAGTTGGCCAGAGAGAATTTAGGCATTGAAACAATTCAAACTATTTTGAATTAATGCAAATGTGTGGCCAAGAGTAATTTGTAATGTTTGCCGAGATTTTGAACTCTCCCTAGGGGAGGAGTGGACGGCAAGCATAGGAAGGAGGGGAGCCGAATTTCCCTAGTGTATTACTTCATAAATTTTCGGCAAACTCTCATCTCGTCTTTTTCTCTCTTTTTCACTCTCTCTCAAAATCGAAAACCCCTTTGCTTTCACCTTTTTCTTCTCTTGATTCTTGGCCGAACCTCTAATCCTCTCATCCCTCTCCTTCTTTAATTTTTCTTTCTTTCATAAGACTTTTGTGCCGAAACTTACCCTACTCCTCTTTGCCGAATTCTTTTCCTTCTCTTTTGTCAAGCCTTAGCCGAACGCAAGCAAGGGCAATCTCCTTTGATTTCTTCTTCAAACGGGCCTAAGGGTAGGTAGGTATTTATAGCCGAAACTCTATAGTCTCTTCTTAGTCTCTTGCCGATTTCTATTAAAGGGGTAAGTGCCAATTTTAATGGTGGTTAACAGGGCTTCTAAACGCTTTGTGATAAATGATTCTTTTTCTAGGTACTCCGGATTCGTAAGCAATCAGCCCAAGCCATAATCTTTAGTGACCGGGTTGGTAAAGTGGTAAGAACGATCCTCTTTATTTTAGTATTCAAAGCCGAAGGCTATTAGTTTTACTTACTAATCAATGGTAGTTGACGAGCAGATTCGGGAATTGAGTGCTGTGGTTAGTAGTCGAAAGGGTGAAGGTAAGGTTTCGGGTTCACAAGGAACCCTCCTCAATTTATTTGGTTTGGCCGAATAGGCCATAATACTAACCTAGGTGTTTGGCCGAATATAGGGACAAGTAGATCTAGGGTGGCCGACTTCTCTTTTCGGGATTTAGACTGTTCAGTGGTGACAGGTGTGTACATACACACTTATAGTTAATTAAATGTACTAAATCTTTTGCATGTGATAATTGGATCTATGTAGATTCGGAGTTAATACCATGAATGGTATAAGCAAGGATCCGGGTAAGTCCCTGATTGATTATGAGATTTTATGATGCTTTTGGAAAGCATGATATGTTGTTTATGATTAATGATAGATCTGATATATGTGATTAAGCATATGATGGCATGAGTATTGTGAATATTTGATATGGGTTGATGAGTGGAGGGGGCAGTGATATTGTGTCGACGGACACCAGTGTTTTGGTAACACTGCTTGTGACTACGGTCACGAGGTTTGGTACCTCGGAGGTTTGGCACCTCATAGCGCCTCGCCCCAAAGTGGCTTAGCACCACGTGGGTTGGCCCCTACAGATGATAAAACGGGATTGACGCCGGTGATTTGGTATCACACGCGATGGGTTGGCCCCATCAATCGTTTGTGTCTAAGGACACCGTGAGAGGTTTGGCACCTCCGGTGATTTGGCATCACATCGCGTGACTATACGTCACCAGTGGTTTGGCACCACCAGTGGTTTGGTACCACACGGGGTAGACAAGGCGTTTGGTTGGCTAGGTTGGGTACATGACTTGGTGCATGATGATTAATTATATGTTGTGTATGAAATTGCTTAAAATCGGGAGAAGGGTTACATACTGAGTCTTGGTGACTCACCTTCTCCTTTCCATTTTTCAGGTGACACGTAGATCGCGGATGTGGAGCCGGGTGGACTCGAGGTGGCCATGCATTGGATTTGAATTAAATGAACTTCAAACTTAGCTATTTTATTTTATTATGGGTTAAATTTTATTTTGGATGTAATAAGGCCTCCTGATACTTTATTTTATTATTTTTTCCATATGTTGGATACTTTGTTTTAAGCTAAGTTATTGATATTAAATTAAAATCACATGTTTCCCAAATTAAAACGAAAATGTTTTTATCGAGCCATCGGGCACATTTGAAATTTTATAATAACTTGGCTTAATCTATTTCAAATAAACTCTAAGTAAGGTTTTAACAAGAGAACCAAATGAAAGGTTTTCAAACAACTTAAAATGATTCTGAAAAAAGAGTTTTTTTTTTAAAATATTTCCACTGTAACAAACTAGATTCGGCCATAGTGTTTGGGCCGGGTTTGGGTTGTTACAAAATTGGTACAGAGCCCAGTTCAAAGCTCGGCAGTGGGGGCCCAAGGCCCAAAATGTTTTGGTAGGCTTTATGGAATAATTTTTTTAAGCAGCATGGCCCGAGTCTCCAGCACCGATCCGCCCAGGTAAGTACTTCTGAACCTCTTGGTGAATTATTTCTTCTATAGAAGGGTGGGGAGCATGGAACGTAGAATAGACTTATAGGAATATTGAACCCTTGGATTAGACTACTCAAACACAAACAGAACATAAGACTTAATGAACTAAACCAACCTATGACTTAGTCACTGAACTAGGGTGTGGTAACCCCTGTACGCATGTCTAGGAGTGGATCCGGAAGAGTTTGGTATTTAAGCAGTCCGCATGACTCACCTCCTCTTCGCAGGTATCCTACCTGGTGCGTAGCTTCGGTTCACCCTAACTCAGAGGGCTCAGTGGTGTGGCAACCTCTGTGCGCATGTCTAGAAAGGTTCGGTGGGAGCTTGGTATTCAAGCGATCGCGTGACTCACCTCCTCTCCACTCAAATCCGCACAGTGCGTAGCTTTGGTTCCACCCTGACCAAGAGGGCTCGGTCGTAGGCGAAACGTAATGACTAAAACCCGAAAGGGAACAAGCCATGTTTTTGAAAAGAATGAAACGACAGAACCCTAATGTTTTCAAAACTTTTGTAATCACTCTTTCAAATCTGAGAACAATTATTTTTACAACGTTTCTCCTGGAAAATTTGAATTGTGGAAAATTACAGAAATGCCTTAGGGGTAAAATTACCAAAATGCCCTTGGTTCATAAAGCACCAACTCAATGGTTTTGCCCAAGAATTTCATTATTTTATCAAAACCCAACAACTCTACTTTGATCATCATCAATAAAATACTTTGGTTTTGGAAAATTACAAAAATGGTCCAAATTGTAAAATTACCGAAATGACCCTGGTTTTCGAAATCTTCACAAACATCACCATTTGAATAGGAAAACTTGCAAAAAGAAACCCTCAAGTTTTACAACTGTTAAAAATATCCCTGATTTACTAAAATTACACAATTACCCCTGATTGAAAAAATTACTAAAATACCCCTGGTTTCAAAAACGATGCCATATCTTTAAATTTTACAAATTTTCAAAAATACCCTCCAGTTTTGGGGAATTTTAAAGTGATCTGTTTAAGTAAAATGTTACAACTTCTTTTATTACGAAAATACCCCTGTAGGAAAATGACGAAAATACCCCTGGGTTAGAAATGGGCAGAAATGTCCGAAGAGCGAATAGGTATGGAAAGTATTAGGGAATGGATGTATGTACTCCTTTGTGTGAACTAGGCTAGAAGACTTGGAAACTTGTTTGCTCGAAAGAATCCCTAACTAAACTTTCTGCATAAAACTTTTTCGCGAATAATAAAGTGGAACTAATGCTAACGCATAAAAATTTTTCTTAATCAGATTAAAAGCGCGATAGATAGAATGATTTCTAGAGGATGTGGACGCCGTGGACGCGGTAGGGGTAGGATGACCGTGTCAGAACCTGTCAGGTCGGGACAGGGTTCTGAAAATGAAGTACCGCCGCCACCACCACCTCCTACTTTTAGAGCTGAGGAGCAGGATCAGACCGGTGGTGAGGCAGTATCGCAAGCGGTATTGCGAGTTCTTGAGATGGTGGCTGGGGCTAGTGGAAATTTGGGATCTCGAAAATCTGTTCCCGAGCGACTCCGATCTAACGGAGCTGAGGTATTCCGGGGTGTGTCGGGCGTGGCACCCAGTGCAGCGGAATACTGGCTTGAATCAAGTGAGAGGATCATGGATGATCTTGACCTGACTGAGGAGGAAAAGCTGAAAGGGGCAGTGTCGCTTCTGAAGGATGAAGCGTACCAGTGGTGGCTTACGGTTCGCGATGGCACTACGGCAGATGATCTGACCAGGGATCATTTCAAAACCACTTATCAGAAGAAGTATGTGGGCACCAGCTATACTGATGCTCAGGGGAAAGCCTTTCTAGGATTAGTGCAGGGAAATAAGTCAGTGTCTGAATACGAAGCGAAATTTCTGAGGTTAAGTCGCTATGCTAGAGGCATTGTGTCATCTGAACATGAACGGTGTGTCTGCTTTGAGGACAGACTTAGAGATGAGTTGAGGCTACTGATTGCTCCACAGCAGGAGCGGGAATTTTCTGTCTTGGTTGAGAAGGCTAAGGTAGCCGGAAGGTGTCAAGGAGAGTCGCATGCATGAGAGTTATAGTAGTAACAATCAGAAGAGAGGATTTGGGTCATCTGGATCGGGTGGCAATAATGCACAGAAAAGGGCTAGGCAGAGTGGGCCAAATCAGACAGGGAGGCCCACGACTACTAATCAGAGGCCGACTCAGTGTAACCGTTGTGGAAAGTCACATTGGGGAGGTTGTTGGACCGATGATAGAGGATGTTTCAAATGTGGATCTTTGGATCACCGTGTAGGGGACTGTCCATGAAAGCTAGCTAAGAATCAGCCTGAGGGTCAGAACCGTGTTCAGGGCAGAAATGTTGGACCACCACAGAGGGGTCGTGGTAATGGTAGGGGAAGCAATGGTCCTAATAGAGGTCGCGGAACTCAGGGCAGAGGTACAGGTAACACAGAGGCTAGGCAGCCTGGCTTAGTCTATGCAGCGAGGCGTCAAGAGGAGGGCGATGCACCGGATGTCATAACCGGTATGTTCTTGATCTTTGATGTGCCTTATAATACCTTGATAGACATTGGCTCAACCCACTCGTACATTGCTAGTAGTGTAGTGGAAACCTTACATCTAGATTCTGAGCTCACTTCTAGAAAGATGACTGTACTAAGCCCCCTAGGTCACTCTGTAGAAGTAAATAGACTCTATAGGGACGTACCCCTAGAACTCCAAGGGGTCGTGTTTTTGGCTGATTTGATGGAACTACCATTCCGGAGTTCGATCTAATACTGGATGGATGGGTGGCTAGTAAAGTATCGGGCTGCTTCGGATTGCGCGACTAAGCGCATAGTGTTAAAAACTAAGAAGGGTGATGAGGTGGTGATGATAGGAAAAAGGAGAGATTGCTTATCCAACGTAGTGTCTGCCTTGAAGGCTGAAAAGATGGTCAAGAAAGGTTGTGAGGCGTATTTGGTTCAAATATGTACCTTGGAAGCTAAGGAGTCAGTAGTTGGAAAGGTCCGAACAGTTGGGGAATTTGCTGATATGTTCCCGAGAAGAACTTAAGGTCCGCCTCCGGATCGGGGGAAGTGAAGTCAGTATAGACTTGCTACCCGAACGGCACGGTGTCTATAGCACCATACCGAATGGCACCAAAGGAATTGGTGGAGCTGAAGGCTCAAATTCAGGAGCTCTTAGATAGAGGGTTTATTCGACCAAGTATATCTCTGTGGGGAGCACCTGTGCTGTTTGTCAAGAAGAAAGATGGTTCAATGTGGATGTGTATAGACTACCGCCAGATTAACAAGTTAACGATCAAGAACAAGTATCCGTTGCCTCGGATTGACGACTTGTTCGACCAACTGAAGGGTGCCTCGGTGTTTTCGAAGATAGACCTTAGGTCAGGCTATCATCAACTTAAGGTGAAGGAAGTTGATGTTCACAAGACGGCATTCCGAACTCGGTATGGGCATTACGAGTTTCTGGTGATGCCATTTGGGTTGACCAACGCGCCAGCAGCGTTCATGGACTTAATGAATAGAGTATTTCAGCAGTACTTGGATCAATTTATCGTGGTGTTCATAGATGACATATTGGTTTACTCAAAGACGGAGGAGGAGCATGATAGGCATTTGCGAATAGTTTTACAAGTACTAAGGGAGAAGCAGTTATATGCCAAATTTAGTAAGTGCGAATTTTGGCTTAGGGAGGTGGCTTTCTTAGGTCACGTAGTATCGGCGGAAGGAATTAGAGTGGACCCTCGCAAGGTTGAAGCGGTGTTGGATTGGAAACCGTCTAGGTCGGTGGCTGAAATATGAAGCTTTCTGGGTTTAGCGGGGTACTATCAGAGATTTGTGGAAGGATTCTCTCTAATTGCAGCGTCATTGACTAAGTTACTAAGGAAATGTGTTCCATTTGTATGGTCGGAGAAGCAGCAAGAAAGCTTTGATAAGCTGAGGAAGATTCTGACAGAAGCTCCGGTTTTGGTGCAGCCTGAGGCAGGGAAGTTATTCACAGTTTATTGTGATGCATCTCATACTGGTTTGGGATGTGTGTTGATGCAGGAGGGGAAGGTAGTAGCCTATGCATCCCGTCAGTTAAGACCGCATGAGGTTAACTACCCAACGCACGACTTGGAGTTAGCAGCAGTTGTCTTCGCTCTGAAAATATAGAGACATTACCTGTATGGGGAAAAGTCAATAGTCTACACGAATCACAAAAGTTTGAGGTATCTCCTGACTCAAAAAGATCTAAACCTGAGACAGCGGCGGTGGATTGAACTGTTGAAGGACTACGATTGCTCAATCGAGTACCATCCGGGTAAGGCTAACGTGGTAGCTGACGCGTTGAGCCGGAAGGTCGTGACAGACTTAAGAGCGATGTTTGCTCATTTAAGTCTATATGACGATGGAAGTCTTTTGGCAGAGCTTCAAGTTAAGCCAACGTGGATCGAGGAGATTAAGGAAAAGCAGTTAGTGGATGAAGGATTGAATGCTAAGAGGGTGCAAGTCCAGGATGGTGGTCTAGAAGGGTACAATCTGTCTAGTGATGGAGTGCTATGTTTTCAAGGGCGGGCTTGTATGGCGAAGGATGTGGAGTTGAGGCGGAAAATACTACAGGATGCACATAACAACCCATACGCTATGCATCCGGGAGGAAGCAAGATGTATGGAGATCTACGGAAACAGTTCTGGTGGCTTGGGTTGAAGCGTGAGGTAACTGAATTTGTGGGTACGTGTCTGACATGTCGGCGAGTTAAAAGTGAACATCGATTTGCCGTCAGGGCTACTTCAACCTGTAAAGATCCCTCAATGGAAATGGGAGAGGATCACTATGGATTTCATCAGTGGGCTACCCCTTACGCCCAGCAAAAAGGATGCAGTTTGGGTGATTGTGGACTGTCTAACTAAGTCAGCTCACTTCATACCGGTGAGGGTGGACTTTTCTCTTCAGAAGCTAGCTAAGTTGTATGTGTCGAAAATAGTGAGATTGCATGGTGTGCCAGTATCGATCATCTCGGATAGGGATCCCAGATTCACGTCAAGGTTCTGGAAAGCGTTGCATCAAGCTTTGGGTACACGGTTGGATTTTAGTACAGCCTTCCATCCACAGTCTGACGGACAATCGGAAAGGGTGATAAAGATCTTAGAGGACATGTTAAGAGGATGCGTCTTGGATTTCAGTGGTAGTTGGGAGGAGTACCTACCACTAGCGGAATTCACTTATAACAATAGTTATCAAGCGAGTATTCAGATGGCTCCATACGAAGCACTGTATGGACGGAAATGCCGTACTCCTACATGTTGGACGGAGTTGGGTGAACGACAAGTTCTGGGTCCAGAGTTGGTAACAAAAACTGAGGATAAAGTCAAAGTGATCCGGGCTCATCTTAAGGAAGCATCGGATAGACAGAAGTCCTATGTTGATTTAAAACGCAGGGAAATGGAGTATGAGATAGGAGACAAGGTTTTTCTGAAGGTGTCACCTTGGAAAAAGGTGTTAAGATTTGGCCGGAAAGGGAAGCTGAGCCCAAGGTTTATCGGGCCATATACAGTGACAAAGCGAGTAGGACCGGTAGCTTATCAGCTTGAGTTGCCGGCAGAACTAAATCAGATCCGTGACGTCTTTCATGTGTCGATGCTTAGACGATATCGGTCAGATCCATCACACATTGTGCCAGTGGCTGAGATTGAGGTTAATTCAGATTTATCTTTCGAGGAGGAACCAGTTCAGATCTTAGACCGGGACGTCAAAGTTTTGCGCAGGAAGTCCGTACCCTTAGTAAAAGTGCTATGGCGGAACCATGGTGTAGAAGAAGCCACGTGGGAACCCGAGGATGTGATACGGCAGCAATACCCCCATCTCCTCTGATCAGGTAATTTCGAGGACGAAATTATTTTAAGGGGGTAGAACTGTAACATCCTAAATTTGGGGCTATTTGTGACTGAATGATTATTCTTGTGTTTGAATTGTTGTAGTATTAATTATGGGAATATAAGGCTTAATTAAAGGCCTTGAGTAGGCTTGGGTTAGTAGAAAATTTCATTTTTGAACTTTAAAGGTAAGGAGCCTTAACAAGTAGGGGATACAAGAATAAATAGAGGATTTAATGACATAAAATGGGCCTTGGCAAAGTGGCAAAAGTGGGGCCACTTAAGAGTTAGTGTTGACGTCACCAAGGGGAGCAAGGGAGCTTGTGTTCGAGTCGCGGAAATCCCTCTTTTTGCTCTTTAATGGGACGGCAAGGAGGGGAGTTTTTCCTCAGTTTGAACTCTTTTAAATAAATAGGATATTATTAAGATGAAAATAGATTATTAATTAGATTATTATTGATAAATCTTTAAGAGTTGGCCAGAGAGAATTTAGGCATTGAAACAATTCAAACTATTTTGAATTAATGCAAATGTGTGGCCAAGAGTAATTTGTAGTGTTTGCCGAGATTTTGAACTCTCCCTAGGGGAGGAGTGGATGGCAAGCATAGGAGGGGGGAGCCGAATTTCCCTAGTATATTACTTCATAAATTTTCGGCAAACTCTCATCTCGTCTTTTTCTCTCTTTTTCACTCTCTCTCAAAACCGAAAACCCCTTTGCTTTCACCTTTTTCTTCTCTTGATTCTTGGCCGAACCTCTAATCCTCTCATCCCTCTCCTTCTTTAATTTTTCTTTCTTTCATAAGACTTTTGTGCCGAAACTTACCCTACTCCTCTTTGCCGAATTCTTTTCCTTCTCTTTTGTCAAGCCTTAGCCGAACGCAAGCAAGGGCAATCTCCTTTGATTTCTTCTTCAAACGGGCCTAAGGGTAGGTAGGTATTTATAGCCGAAACTCCATAGTCTCTTTTTAGTCTCTTGCCGATTTCCATTAAGGGGGTAAGTGCCAATTTTAATGGTGGTTAACAGGGCTTCTAAACGCTTTGTGATAAACGATTCTTTTTCTAGGTACTCCGGATTCGTAAGCAATCAGCCCAAGCCATAATCTTTAGTGACCGGGTTGGTAAAGTGGTAAGAACGATCCTCTTTATTTTTAGTATTCAAAGCCGAAGGCTATTAGTTTTACTTACTAATCAATGGTAGTTGTGAGAGCGATTCGGGAATTGAGTGTCGTGGTTAGTAGTAGAAAGGGTGAAGGTAAGGTTTCGGGTTCACAAGGAACCTCCTCAATTTATTTGGTTTGGCCGAATAGGCCATAATACTAACCAGTGTTTGGCCGAATATAGGGACAAGTAGATCTAGGGTGGCCAACTTCTCTCTTTTCGAGGATTTAGGATTGGTGGTGGTGGTGTGTACATACACACTTATAGTTAATTAAATGTACTAAATCTTTTGCATGTGATAATTGGATCTATGTAGATTCGGAGTTAATACCATGAATGGTATAAGCAAGGATCCGGGTAAGTCCCTGATTGATTATGAGATTTTATGATGCTTTTGGAAAGCATGACATGTTGTTTATGGTTAATGATAGATCCGATATATGTGATTAAGCATATGATGGCATGAGTATTGTGAATATTTGATATGGGTTGATGAGTGGAGGGGGCGTGATGATATTGTGTCGGCGGACACGGTGTTTTGGTAACACATTGTGACTACGGTCACCAGAGGTTTGGTACCTCCAGAGGTTTGGCACCTCATAGCGTCTCGTCCCAGTGGCTTAGCACCACAGTGGGTTGGCCCCACAGATGATAAAACGGGATTGACGCCAGTGATTTGGTATCACACGATGGGTTGGCCCCATCAATCGTTTGTGTCTAAGGACACCAGAGGTTTGGCACCTCCAGTGATTTGGCATCACATCTGTGACTATACGTCACCAGTGGTTTGGCACCACCAGTGGTTTGGTACCACACGGGGTAGACAAGGCGTTTGGTTGGCTAGGTTGGGTGCATGACTTGGTGCATGATGATTAATTATATGTTGTGTATGAAATTGCTTAAAATCGGGAGAAGGGTTACATACTGAGTCTTGGTGACTCACCTTCTCCTTTCCATTTTTCAGGTGACACGTAGATCGCGGATGTGGAGCCAGGTGGACTCGAGGTGGCCATGCATTGGATTTGAATTAAATGAACTTCAAACTTAGCTATTTTATTTTATTATGGGTTAAATTTTATTTTGGATGTAATAAGGCCTCTTGATACTTTATTTTATTATTTTTTTTCCATATGTTGGATACTTTGTTTTAAGCTAAGTTATTGATATTAAATTAAAATCACATGTTTCCCAAATTAAAACGAAAATGTTTTTATCGAGCCATCGGGCACATTCAAAATTTTATAATAACTTGGCTTAATTAATTTCAAATAAACTCTAAGTAAGGTTTTAACAAGACAACCAAATGAAAGGTTTTCAAACAACTTAAAATGATTCTAAAAAAAGATTTTTTTTTTTTTAAATATTTCCACTGTAACAAACTAGATTCGGCCATAGTGTTTGGGCCGGGTTTAGGTTGTTACAGGTCCAACATCCTCCCCAATGTGATTTCCCATAGCGATTACACTAAGCCGGTCTCTGATTAGTAGCTATGGGCCTCCCTGCCTAATTCGGCCCACTCTGCCTAGCCCTCTTCTGCGCATTATTGCCCGATCCAGACGATCCAAAGCCTCTCTTCTGTTTGTTCCTTTCGTGGTTTTGTCTCACGGACTCCTTAATCCCTTCGGCTACCTTAGCCTTTTCCACTAGGACAGAAAACTCACGCTCCTGCTGTGGAGCAATCAGCAACCTCAGATCATCCCTAAGTCCGTCCTCAAAACGGACACAACGTTCGTGCTCCGTTGACACAATTCCCCGAGCATAGCGGCTCAGCCTTAAAAATTCTGCTTCAACTCTGACACAGACTTATTCCCTTGAACCAACCTCAAAAATGCTTCCCTCTGCGCATCAATGTAGCTGGTCGCCACATACTTCTTCTGGTATGCTGTTTTGAAGTACTCCCAAGTAAGATCATCCGCCGCAGCACCATCCCGAACCGTGAGCCACCACTGGTATGACTCATCCCTGAGAAGCGACACCATTCCTTTCAGCTTCTCCTCAGCCGTCAGATCTAGATCATCCATGATTCTCTCAGTTGATTCTAACCAATACTCAGCCGTACTGGGTGCCACACCCGATACACCCCGGAACACCTCAGCTCCATTGGCTCCACTACAGCAAAACAGACTTCTAGCGGCCTTTTTTTGGCCCTTAGCGGCGTTTATAAGCGCCACTAAAAGTGTTTGCGGCGCTTTTGTAAGCGCCACAAAAAACGCCGGTACTACAACCGCCGCAAAATTTTGCGACATTTTTGTTGAAAAAGCGCCGCTAAAGACCATGACTTTTAGCGGCGTATTTGATAAAAACGCCGCTAAAAGCCATGGTCTTTAGCGGCGCTTTTCCAAAAACGCCGCTAAAAGCCATGGTCTTTAGCGGCGCTTCTCCAACAAACGCCGCTAAAAGTCGTGGTCTTTAGCGGCGCTTCTCCAACAAACGCCGCTAAAAGTCATGGTCTTTAGCGGCGCTTTTCCTACAAACGCCGCTAAAGGTGATGAAAAATAAAAAAAATAAAATATATTATAAAAACACCACAAATCCATTACCACAAATTAAAATGACTATTAGATGTCAATTTCCAATATACATTTTAATATGATTGAATAAAGCCTAATTGATTGAATAAAGTAAAGCCTATTTTACATTTTAATCGAATTAACATTTGGATAAAGCTTCCTCTTAATAAAATATTCGTCAGATAATGCGGCCTTTTCCAAACTAATGGCTACCTGCGAAAGGGGAAAATGATAGAAAACAAGAGAGAAGCATATTAAAATATTAATTGATAAACAAAGAAATCATAGACAATATTAGAAATCATATTTTTATTGGAAAATAATGAACTTAAATGGAAAAAAAAGAATTCCTTTGTTTGCTTTTCTTTTCATGCATTTGAGTATTAAATGAGATAATTTGTAGAGTTAATTTTATTATATTATTTAAAATTAGAACCAAATCAATATAATGTGTAAGTATTTAAGTATTAAATATATTATTATAGAATAAAAATGACTAAAACATAACTAAACAATAATCTGAAATTGAAAAATTTTATAATTTAATAACTAAAATAAAAATACTAAAATTGAAAGACCATAATAGTTTGATAATTAATACCATACCTTAAAATCTAAATGATAATTTTAGAAATTTAAATTTAGGCATTTATCGAATGAAGCTACTTAGTTAGTGCGGTGCATGTACTACAACTCTCTTTATGTTTTTTCCTTTTCGGTTTTTGATGTAAGTGCCATTAGGTGATTGAATAAAGTAAAGCTTAACTTTGAACTGGGTTGGCTAGTTTTCAAGCACCACACTAACTCTAACAAGAAAACCAAAACACATTAGCACAGTCGTCGAAGTTGTATTGCTATCTCACAACATCTTGTCCCAAAGAATGAGTAATTGAAAAAAAAGTTGCATTCTTAGACCCTAAAATTAAACCAAACAACATTTCGGACATAATGTATGTACCCATTCATGTAGTAATAATATTTTTATCATAAAGTTCCAACGAAAACCAGCCCTAAACCCATTAAGGATTCCAAACTTAGTTCTATTACCCAGTCTTGTCAAGTGTGAATTAAAATCCGAGTAGATGCGAATGCGAGATCGCATAAGATACATCAATTAAACTACAATAAATTGATAAAGATGTACAACAAAAACAAAAACAAAACTTACTTGATTCCAAGATCGATGTTCTCACGGGTGCCAAATCCAAAGCAAACAAGTATCACTAAAGTTCCTTACGAAAAGCTCATATTCCTTAACCTTCAAACCGGTTGTTAGTGACCAAATAACCAAATATTTAATACCAAAAATGAAAAAAAAATACAACCTAAGCTGCAAATTTCAAGTTGTGCAACTAATTTAAATTATTAATGAAAAGTGCATGTTTCAAGCATTTAGGTGGAGAACAATGAATAACAATGAGAGATCATTGCTAGTTTGGTTGAAATTGGTGCTATAGTATCTTTTCTCCACACTACTAGTGTTGCAAGAAGCAAAAATTTGATATTGAACAAAACCCAACATACAGAGCATCTATTGCATGGTCTCAGATCTAAGGGACTAAAAAAAAGAGAGGACGAAAAACAACATACATTAATTTTTACATTTTACGAGTGGAACAAAACTACTAACTAGTAACTAACAAGAAAATAAAGGAGGTACAACACAACCCTCTACACTAAAGAGATGTAAAACAAGCACATAATAAGGGACGAACTTCCTAGTTCATTAAATTAGCTCCTAAAAAATGTAATGGATAGATCCTCTTGGCCGGTGATTATGATTACTGAGTTCAACTAACACATATGAGGGAACAAATTGCAAAGAGAATTTTAGGAGAGCCATGGAAGCTTGTTCTTTACACAAATTACTGCAAGTCCTTTTGGCCATGCATTGCATTAACTATAATCAACTGTTTATAATCAACTGTAGCAGATCATGCATTGCAAAGTCTCTCATTCTATTTATAGCAGTGCATTAACTATATCTTTGTCCTTCTCTATGTTTTATCATATATTTTACACAAGGCCATTCAAATCTCCCCATGATCATAGTCATAGAATACTGCTTTGCTTTTTAAACCTTTTGGATTATGCATTTCCTTCAACTTAGCATGTTGCAGTCAAATATATAATGGCATCATAATCCACGAAAATCACATTGCTGTCAACTCAATCAACTTAAATTAAAAAGAATGAATTACCTTCACCAAGGCACCAATGACACCTAAGCTAGTAAGCCTCAAATACTCAAACGGCCTTGACTTACTGGTCGTATTTAGGAAAGGATACAGATACAAGGGTATATGAGCTACAAATGGAAAAATAATTAGTGAGAGACGTCAAATAAAATACATACAACTATACACAGGTGATTAAAAGACTATCTGTCATTTGTTAAATAAATACAGGAAGCAAGAAAGAAACATCATTAGTGCATTAGCATTGCAAATTTTCCAGAGATATTATTTAAGAAGGAAAGAGAAAGGACTCAAGCAAGCAAAATGACCAAGCAACCGAATGATAATGTGGAAACACCCAAGACAATGTAACCCTCTACAAAAAACTATGCACATAGCCAAGGCGCATGAAGTCGTGCACAGGAAAGGACCTTCAGTTCAAAGTTACATAGAAAAGACAAATACACAAATGTCCAACACTGATTCAAGCTTTCCGCCATTACAACCTCGAAAAAAGGCACAAGAAATCAATTTACTTCCACAGTCAATAATTTCTCTTCTAAAAAGCTCAAAGACTGAGAAAATCCATTAAATTTAAGTTCACGATTTTACCCCTACATAAAAGACTATAAGTCACTTTTGTATCACAATTCTAAAAGTTATTAAGAGAAAATAAAATTTTGGCAATATTTAGTCTTTGACTTTTGATTATATACAATTACTCAGGAACACTCAAAAAGTAGAAAATGAAGGCAATTGTTATAAGATTAAGTAAATATCAATCTATTCACATTTACCAATCAGAGATACCAAATAAACTTTCCAGTAGTCTTCTCACGAGTGCATTTATCGAATAAAATTTTAGAAAACAACAACTATAGGGATGCATTTAAGTTAACGCATTATTATTTGAAAAGAAAAATTACATTAAAAGTAGTATTGTATTATAAGCTGTAGGTGAAATTACAACATCCATATGCCTAGTTACAGGTTCTCCATATGGAAAATGATTTACTACTTTTCATAAATTAATAAATCAGTATTTGAATGAGCTGCTCTGCAGCAAAGACAACTTATCATCATTGCACACAGTCATGTAAGATGTTTAATATATCTCAAATACTGAAAAAGCTCAAAGAAATAGGAAAAGCCATGGCATGGATTTTTAAAGCTTAATGTTGATGCTAGCAGAGGTATAGTAATAATAAGTTAGGGCTCAGGCAGTGATTCAAGATGCAAATGGAGACTTTGTTGATGCTAGGTGCCGGTTGCAAATTGGCACTACCAATTTATTTATGTTGGAAGCTTCTGCTATCTTGTTTGGAATTCAATGGCTTTTAGAAATGTGTATTAGAAATCATTATAGAAAGTGATTCACATGGCGATAATTTGGTACTTTACAAGTTAATCGAGTGTAGTGTCAAACCTAGGGCACCTAATTACTTACATTAAGTCCTTTTATTCTAGTTTGGGGATGGTTTATTTTAAACATGTACTTAGGTCACGGAATCAACCAACTCATCTTCTAGCTAGTTTTGCTACCTTGAGAAGTATAACAGGAATATATAAATTACATAGCTAAACAAGGTTCAATTTTCATTGAGGCAAATGATCAAACATTTTAGGTTCTAAAAAACATGCAAATAAGCAAATTCAGGCAGCAGAGAAATTAACTTCACTACAAAATAAAATTTAACTTCGAACCCAAAACAAACAGAAAAAGCCAAAAAAAAATAAATAAAAACTTACCAAAAACATGGAAAGCCGAAATCAAGATAAGAATCCAAAGGGAAACACTGATGCACTGATAGAGCAATTAGCGAATAGAAGAAAACTGTAGTCTTTGCAGATACAATCAGTGAAAACTAAAAATGAGAACAGATAAATGAATTAATCAGATATTATTGCTACAGAGGGACTAAAAAAGGGGGAAACGATTTACCTTGTGGATGAGGTGCCGGGATTTGTTATGAGGGAGGTGGAGAGAGACAGAAGAAAAACTGGATCATGCGTACCAATGTTCCCAACGGAGGAGGATGATTCGGCGAACAGCTAAAGGAAAAGGGAAATGGATGTTCGGTTTTCACGGGGGAGCTAAAGGAAAAGGGAAAGGGATGTTCGGCTTTCACGGGGAAACAGAGACGAGAATGGGAAGAGCAAAGAGATGAGAGAGTACTTAGGGATTTCGGGAAATCAAAAAATGGGGGAAGAAGGCGTTAATCAATTTTACGCCCACAATACGGCGCCGTTTTTAACAAAAATAAAATGATTATTTGCGGCATTTTTTGAAACGCGCCGCTATTTATTTCCTTTTGCGGCGTTTTTAATTACAAACGCCGCTAATATTCTTGATACTAATATATTTTTAAAGATTTGATCAAATTTTTTCTTTATTTTAAAGTTTAAGTAATATTTAAAACAATTAGATAAATTTTGAAATTTTTAAAATTTAAAGTTATTTAATATATAAATTAAAATACAATTACTCATATACTCAAAAAAATTAAAATATATTTTAAATAATAGTATTTTATTTTTTTCATTTATTTTTTAATGTTATTGGTTCTAAATTTTTCTACATTACAAATAATAATAGATCGATTTAATATATAAATTTTTAATATTTTAATATATAAATTTTTAATATTTTAAAAAGTAAATTACAAATAAAATTTATATTAATTAATCAATATAAAAAATTAGATAAATAATAATAGATCGAAGAGGGATGAAAGAGTATTGCATGAGTTTTCGAAAATAATCAACACTAGTTTGTTTACATCCAAACCCTAAGTCGGCCCCTAAACCCCTAAAACCTATAAAACCTTAAACACGTAATCCTAAAATCTAAACCCTAAACTATAAACCTTTATAAACTCTAATCCCTAAAATACCATAAGCCACAAAATCTTAAATCATAAACCCTTATAGACATATAAACCCTAAAAGCATAAATACTAAACCTTAAATCAAAAACTCTAAACAACTAAAATCCTAAACTATAAACATTAACCCCTAAACCTTATGACTCACACCTTAAACCCTAAACTATAAACCCTAAAACCTTAAAACCCTAAACCCTAAACTTTAAACCCTAAACCCTAAACCCTACACCCTAAACCCTAAACTCTAAACCCTAAGACAACCTTAAACCGCAAATCATAAACTATAATCCCTAAACATTAAAACAGTAACTCCTAAACCTTACACCTTAAACTATATATGTTAAACCATAACCCCTAAATAATCATGAGAATTAATATTCAATATTTTAAAATTAATACTATCTCTTTTACGATTATATAAGAAATTATTTAATATTTTTTTTCATTTTTAACAAATATTTTTCTCTTAAATAATTTGAACTAGAATCATAATTAATTTTAATGTATTAAAATTAATGTTATCTCTTTTACAATTATATAAGAAATTATTTAATATATAAATTTAAAAACAATAAGTCATATATATCCAAAAAAAACTTTAAAATTATTAGCGGCGTTTTCCAGAAAGCGCCGCTAAAGACCATACTTTTAGCGGCGTTTTCCAGAAAGCGCCGCTAAAGACCGGACTTTTAGCGGCGTTTTCCAGAAAGCGCCGCTAAAGACCGGACTTTTAGCGGCGTTTGGTAAATAAACGCCGCTATTGCTCATTTTTAGCGGCGTTTGGTAAATAAACGCCGCTATTGCTCATTTTTTAGCGGCGTTTTCATTCAAACGCCGCTAATGGATAAAATTTGCGGCATTTTTCTTTGAAATGCCACTAAAAACGCCGCTAAAAGTCTGTTTTGGTGTAGTGCTCGGAGTCGCTCGGGTACAGATTTTCGAGCTCCCATACCTCCACCTGCTCCAGCCACCATCTCAAGAACTTGCAAAGATAGCTGCGATCTCGCCTCACCCCGTCTCCGATCCGCTGCTCCAACACCAAAAGTTGGGGGTGGTGGTGGCGGTGGTACCTCATTCTCAGACCCCTGACCCGACCTAACGGGTTCTAACACAGTGATCCTGCGTCTGCCGCGTCCACGACGACCACGTCCTCTAGAGCTCATTTCTATCGTCGCGATCTGATTAAAAAGTTTTATGAATTTAGTCCTTGTTTCACTGATTATCCGCGAAGGAATTTTATGAAAGAGTTTAGAAGTAGTTCTTTCGATCAATCAAAGTTTCAGGTCTTCTTTCCTAATTCAAAGATGCACATTCATTCAGTAGCGCCTACCACACACATTCACTTATTCTATCACCTTCTGTCTTATTCCTATCCCAGGGGTATTTTCGTCATTTTCCTATAGGGGTATTTTGTAATAAATCAGGGAAATTTTGAAAATCTTAATAAATCAGGGTACTTTAAAATTTTCCAAAACTGGAGGGTATTTTCGAAAATTTCCTCAAATTAGAGGTATGGCAGAAATTTTGGAAACCAGGGTTGTTTTGGTAATTTTGTCAATCGGGGTAATTTCGTAAATTTTCCAAATCGGGATATTTTAATATTTGGCAAAATAAGATTCCTAGATACTTAGTAAAGTAAGAGAATTTTATTGAATTCGGGGTAGTACAGTAATTTTAGAAACCAAGGGCATTTTTTTGAAATTTTGCCACTAGGGGCATTTTGGTAATTTTGTAAATCGAAAATATCTTGAAAACTTTCCAAAATAAATTTTTGCTACTATTTAAAGGGGTAATTTGGTGATTTTTTTTAAAACTAGGGTTTTCATAAAACATGGCTAATCCCTTTCGGGTTTTAGTTATTGAGTTTAGCCTGCGACTGAGTCCTCTTAGTTAGGGTGAACCGTAGCTACGCACTAGGTAGGACTCTAGCGAAGAGGAGGTGAGTCACTAGGACTGCTTAAGTACCAGGCTCTTCCGGATCCAATCCTAGACATGCGCACCATGGTTGCCACACCCTAACTCGGCGACTTAGCCACAGGTTTGTTTAATTAGGCATTAAGTCTTATGAAATTCTTATATTGGGGTATACTATTCCTAGGGTTCAATAGTTCCTACTCCTTTAGTCTACGCTCCCAAGTTACCCATTTACCCCTATCAAGTATTCACAGAACAGTCATAGATACTTACCGGGCGGATTGGTGCCGGAGACTCGATGCCATGCTGTTCAAAACAAAAACCATTTTCATAATTTTTCACAGAGGCCTACCAAAAACATTTTGGGCCCTGGGCCCCACAGCTGAGTTTTAAACTGGGCTCTGATACCAATTTGTAACACCCCAAACCCGGCCCAAACATTACGATCAAATCTGGTATGTCACAAAGGAAAACATTTGGAGAAAAACCCGTTAACCGATTCAACTTTTGAGAAAATCTGTGGCTTGGGTTGAGGTAGTAGGAAAAGAGGTGTATGTTTGAAAACCAACACTTTGCTTTGTTATTTAGAAATCGATTAAGTCGTGTTGTTACCAATTTTATCGGATGTCCCCGAAGGGACGAAAAAACAACGCGCTTTGTGTTTAGGAAAACATGTGGTTAAAGTATTAAAGCCATTAAGTAATTTAGTTTAATCCTGTTTTAAAAATTACATCCAAAGCATGTAAAACAATCAAAGCGTAATTTTAGGGGGCCTTATTACAACTAGAACAAATAAAATAAGAATAAAATGAAAATAAACCAAAGTCTATTTAACCCAAATTTTCCATTGCATGGCCACTTCGAGTCCATGCGGCTCCTCATCCGCGATCTACGAGTCACCTGAAAAAGTTAAGGGAGAAGGTGAGTCACCAAGACTCAATTTATAACCCCTCTCCCGATTAATGCAACAGCTTACACAAATCATAGTTAAGTATAGCATGCACCCAACCTAGCCATCCATAACTCCTTTTTCTACCCCGTGTGGTACCAAACCACTGGTGGTGCCAAACCACTGGTGACCCAAAGTCACGAATAATAATTTGTGGGGCCAACCCACGTGTCATACCAAATCACTGGCGACAATCCCATAATATCAACTGTGGGGCCAACCCACTATGGTGCTAAGCCACTGGGACGAGTCGCTATGAGGTGCCAAACCTCTGGTGACCCAAAGTCACGAAATGTGGTACCAAACCACTAGTGTCCAAAGACACGGATATCATTTCCCCCTCCACTCATATCACCCACCATAATACAATGTGCATATAAAAGAAATCATGCCAATCATGCTTAAATAATAACACACTGAATTTATTAAAGGCCATATTTTCATATACCACATATACCAAATATGTCATGCATCAACATGCATCATATAACAAGCTCACATCGAAATGGACTTACCCGAATCCTTGCTCATACCCTTACGGTATCAATCCAAATCTACACATGTTCGGTATAACACATACAGTTTATTAACAATTTATTAGTTATCAAGTGTGTAAGTACACACCTGTTACTAACACGAGTCCTAGATCCCGAAGATCTGATCTACTGCGCTAGATCCTTTGACCCTATGTTCGGCCAAAATCAAAGTTAGTGACATAGGCCTATTCGACTATAATAACTAAATCCCGAAGGCTCATTTGTGGCACTTACCTTGAATTGATTTGGTTTCCAACCAAATCCCGAAGCCACACACTGGATTCCTTGCAATCGGCCAAACCTTAGATCCATACAACAATTAGCTTTCGGCTTTTCCAAGTATCTAATAGGTAGACTAAAGAGAATTCCTTACCATAGACTTACCAAATCGATTAGCAGAGAATGGAGGCTTAGATCGACAGCTTCAAAATCCCGGAGTACCTTATGAGAAATCAGTTTCAAAAGTAGTTAGCCAAACCATCAACAAATGCCAGATTTCGGCTTTTCCCTTCATATAAGTCGACAGAGAAAAAGAAAATATGAGAGGGGGGTTTCGACAATCACTTACCCTTTGCAAACTGATTGAAGAAGAAATCTTGAAAAGAATCTATGCCCACCTAATATTCGGCCAAAGTAGATCTAGTAGGAGGAAGGAGATTTCGGCAAAAGAATGGAGTAGATTCGACTAGAGGATAAGGAGGAAATAATGGAAAGGGAGATAGGGGATTCGGCAAAGAGAAAGGTAGAGAGGGTTTCGGTTTTGAGCATAAAGAAGAAAAAAAGAAGAAAAATAGATGGAAGATGAGAGAGTAGGGAAGAATCGGCTATTCACTTGAGAAAAAGAAAAGAGAATAAAGTTCAAAAAAATAATGGGTTTAGGTCTAAAGAATTTCGGCTAGGTGCTTAAACAAAAGAAAAGAATTCCCGGCATTTGATTCTTGCTAGCCGAAATTGTCATCTAGCCCCCTTCCTTAGTCTCCAATTCACTTACTCCTCTTCAACAAGGAGTCCTGGATTTCGGCAAACTCCCTAAATCACTCTTGGCCAACCATTTAAAATTGTTCAAATATAATCCCTCTTATCTGAAAGAATTTGAGTTGAGCACTACTCTCCCCTCCCTTGCTGTCAAAATAAAAAGTAGAAAGGGGAATTTTGCTACTCGAACCTAGGCTCCCTTGCTCTCCTTGGTGGCGTCAATTCCATAACTTAAGTGGCACCTCCTTGCCACTTTTCCTAGGCCTTATTTGTGTCTCATTTTCCCTTTTTAAAACTCCTAACCCCTATTTACTTTGGCTCCTTATTTCTTAAAGCTTAATGTGAAATTTTTCTACCACTCGAGCCTACTTAAGGCCTATAGCTAAATCTTATTACACCACAAATAACATCACAGCAATCCAATCATATGCACAACAATACCATCACAAATAACCCCTAATTCAGGATGTTACATAACACTAACTTGCAGGGGACACACGGCCTATTAACACACCCATGGGGCTAACCATATGATGCACACGGCCTAAACACACGCCCGTGTGTCTACCCTTGTGGACAATTAAAAGGCTATTCTCCATGTCAATAGCCAACCTGAAACATAAGCACACATATACCAACATAAGCAACCCATAACATGACAATAATACATTATGAAGTATCACTAAACATCATTTGCATAAACTTTCATAAAACTCGTTACCATTAAAATATGAAACTTGATAAATATCAGCCAATTCCTAATGACCATATACAAAATGACTAAGTCCCTATACATGCCATAGACTCAAAATGTTTTGCATTCACTTATACCTAACATGATAGCTTGATAGTGTGATAACATCTCCGATGATCTCCAACCCGAGCTAGTATAAAACCCTACATGATATGAGAAAGGAAGGGGAGAAAGCTATAAAGCTTAGTATGCATGTAAATAATAAACAATTTATCATCATGATTTTAAAAACCCTTATTTTGAGTTCTCAAGATAATCCCATCATTATTGCATAATCTTTCTCAATTCACTTATATTCATCTTGAACTGTCTACTCGAGTTATAGTCACTAAATTATTTTTTATCTAGAGGTACAGAACTCCAAATTAAGATTCGTTAATTTTCCTTGAAACTAGACACACATATATTCTTACCATAAAATTTCCAGAATTTTTGGATCAGCCAATTACTACATTTTATTCTTTAAAGTATCCCCTAATTCGCTATCCGATAGTTCTAACCCCTCTTCACTAAAAATAAATTTTCTCGTGGTACAGAACTCGAATGATGTTCTTGTTTGTTTCTATTGAAAATAGACTCATTAAGAAATTCAAGAATATAAATTTTACCCCTTTATTATTTTTTTATAATTTTTAATGAATTTCTCAAGTCAGAATAGGGGATTCCAAAATCATTTTGACTCGGTCTCACTAAAATCCAAATATCTCATCATATGAAATTTTTTTGCTTATTATGTTTCTTTTGTGAAAATATTGACTCAATAAGATTTAATTTCATATCAACAATGCCTTATCCTTATTCATAATTCCTATCAACAATGCCTTATCCTAATTCATAGATAATTTATACATGGATAATTCAACTCAAAGATTCCTAAAGATCCACAAAACCTATAAGGATTGACATCCTCACAAAAGATTCACTCAAATCACTCGAAAAGTTTTAAGGGTCAAAATTAAGCACTCATAAGTTGAACCTGAAAAGTTAATCCCATAGGCTTGCCTGAAAATCAAATCTCCACCACTGTAAAATAAGATGGTAAACTGATCAAAAGGTCTTTGTTAGGGTTGTAACGGGGCTAGGGTTAAAGGTGTGGATAAAGGCTGAATTAGAAGGTTAGAATTGAGATTGAATTAACAAGTTACCTATCTAGAACTACTGAGATAAATAATTACATCAACTTAAAATAATAATAAACCTACTAATACGAGCTTTTTCTTTTGATAATTTAACTTTTAATTGTATAAGCTCAGTCTTCATAATACTAATACTGAATATACTTTTTTTTTAGAATAAACTAAGTAATAAAAGCTAAATTCAACTACTGAAACAATAAATTTAGACAACTAATCAAATCAAATCTCGATTAAGGGTAGTCAAAAAGGAATGGTGATAACAAATACAAAGGGTTTGGGTTAATATTAGTGGGTTAGTCAATAAAAAGGGTTGTTAGGATCAACGGGGTTCACTAGGGGTTAATTGTAAAGGTAGGCTATTTAGTGGAGTAAGTGGGTTAAAGCCTAGGTGCCTTTATCATCTCTTCATATCAAATCATAAATGTGGTCTCAACATGTATAAACGAGGCAAGTTCTAGAATAACAGTTCAATGTTGACACACTCATAATAAAGTGAACATGAAAAGGAATAGATGCTCTTATAAGGCTCAAGATCTCACAAAAATTATGGGTGTTTTTGACATCAACCTCGTCAATTTCAAATATCAAGGTAATATTCAGATTCAGGTAGACAACCTAAAAATTTTAATTTTTTGAAAAATAGACTTATCATGCTTGATTCTCTAGTATTCTTCAAAATTTAATCATCAATGCAGAATTAACTATGACTTATTCTAAAACATGTCAATAAAAATCATAAATCATCAGAAATTTCATCCTAATTAGTAATATGAGAAAGTTACTTAAAACAAGGTAATACTCAGGGACTTGAGAATAATGAAAAAAAGTTAGTCATAATAACTATTCACCCCCACACTTAAGATGTACATTGCCCTCAATGTATAAAGATAGATAATAACATTTAAGGGATAAATCAAATTGAGGGGGAAAGAATACTCTCTGAGTCTTGGATGTTTTTCCCGGAAAAGTGTCTTTGGTGGTGGTGATGGTGGGTCTGGATGACGAACCTGCGCTAGATGAATAATTTAAGTAGCGCTTTGAGAAGTAGCCAGTAATTATGAAGACCTAATTAAAATAAACTAAATATATAATTAAAGATAAGAAAAATAAAGAAAGAGGAAACAAAAATGTAAACAAAATGAAGATGAAAGATAAATGGACCGTAGAGTCTTTATTGTTGGATGGTTCGCGAAGTGGGTGTGACCTCTAAGGCTGGGGAGATGCTGGCGACGGTGGAAGTGGCATGATTCCCAAGCAGCCTGACGAACCTATTACTAATAAACTAGAATTAAGTAAACTAAATTAAGTAAAAAATAGTCAAAGGAAAGGAAATTGAAGCAAAAGAGAAAAACAAAGTAAAAATTAAATGGCCTCATATGCTCTTGGCTTGTTCTTTGGATGAAGCTACCGGCATGAACTCATGTAAATCATTCTCCTTTGAGGAGTTTGGCCTTTTATGCTTCTTCATTATGGTTTCGGTATGGCTCAAAAGTGCTAGAGACTTTTATAAAGTGAAAAATCTGAGAGGGAGAAGAGTGAAAAGAAAAGAAAATAAAGATAAAACCAGATGGAGGGAAGGGGAAGGGTTGTGGGGTTTAAATGGTGGTTCAAGTCCGCCATGTTGCCACGATCGTGGTCCTAGGGTGTGTCAGTTTACACCGCCGCCTCGCACGGCCGTGTGTTGGGGTGTGTTGTTACCCTATGTTCGTGTTTTCGTCAACCCACGCCTGTGTTTGTGAAGTTTGTATGTTGGCACGGTCGGGCTGCACGAGCATGTCTGTCCTGTGTTCGACAAGTTAGTAGCTTCACACGGTTATGTAACACGAGTGTGCTCTTCCCGTGGTGTGCAAGTCAGTATCTTCACACAGTTATGGGGCACGACCGTATGGATTTGTCGATGCCCGTGTTGAGGGTGGTTGGATCCGTGACGTTGGGATTAGGTGGGATATGATTCGTACGGCCTCTGCTCTGCCAGTGTGGTGATTCCGGTGGTCCACACGGCCACAGGCACGGCCGTGGGTAAGGCCATGTGACATGGAAATCTACACTTCTGATTAGTTTTAAAGAGAAAAGAAAAAGGAAAAGAAAAAAATAAAATGAAAATAGATGTTTAAAAGAATTAGGGTTAGTGCTCGGGTTGCCTTCCGAGAAGCGTTCGTTTATAGTCTTAAGCTAGACTTGTTTGATGCTTGAATCATGAAGGTTTAAAGGTTTGAATATCTTCCCTCATATTATCTGTTGTAGGTCAAGTAGCATTTATTTTAAGAGCATCAAAATTCGAATTGCTTACCTCGACTGTCTTGTGTGTAAGAGTACTGATTACCTTAAAAAGGATTTCTTTGTTTGTGTCAGGGTCCGGAGGAGATAGTCTTAGGTCTAATAATACCTGATCTTCACTTTTGGACTTGTCTATCTCGTAGAGTGGTTTTGATTCTATTTCTTGTATCCCTAATTTTTCCTTGAAGTGTGTTTTCCACTCGTCTAATTCATCGAGTTAAATTCTTTGCTCCTCATGATCTATTTCTTTGTTGGCATTGGATTTCAGATCAGGTTCAATCATGCCCTTTTCTGGTGCCTCCTGAAAAAAAGGTGTAATCGAATGGTTATCAAAAGAAATTTCTTTCTCACCTTTGTTACTTGATGTAAGGATCGAGTCGAGGGCTTGAAGACTGATTGAGTCATTACCTACAAACAGTATGAGCTCTCCTGTGGCAACATCAATTTTAGTTTTGGCAGTTGCTTGAAAAGGTCTTCCTAAAATTAAAGGGATTGAATTGTCCTCATCCATGTCTAAGACGACAAAATCTACTTGGAAAACAAATTTATCGATTTTAACAAGAACATCTTCGATAATGCCCCTAGGAATTCTAACGTTTTATCAGCTTATTGAATACTCATCCTAGTTTGTTTGGGCTTCCCAAGACCTAATCGTTTAAACAATGTATAAGGCATAACATTTATGCTTGCCCCTAAATTAGCTAACGCATTATCAATAGTTAAACTACTAATTAAACATGGAATTGTAAAACTCCCTGGATCTTTTTGCTTTTGTGGTAGTCTATTTTGTAGAATTGCTGAGCACTTTGCGTTGAGTTCCACATATGGCTCTTCATCTAATTTGCATTTGTTTGTCAAGAGCTGTCTTAAAATTTTCCTCGAGTCTAGCATCTGAAAGAGAGCTTCTAGAAGAGGCAAGCTAATATGTAATTTTTTAAGCAGTTTAAGAAACTTACCGAACTGTTCTTCTGAATTGTCTTTTTTTAACGCTTCAGGATAAGGTATGCGAGGTTGGTACTCCTTGATTACCGGTTTTGGCTTTTCTTGTGTTACCTTAACTTTACCTTCTACTACCTCGTTTTCTTGTTTTGAGATGGGTTCGTCTAACCTTTTACTATCATGAGCTATGATGGCTTGGATTTGCTCCTTTGGATTAATCTCAGTGTTACTTGGTAGACGCCCTTGTGGTCGTTCTGACATCAGCTTTGCGAGTTGCTCGACTGCGTTAGTGACTTCTTTGACAGACTTAGTAATTTCTCCAATTCGGCTGTTGTTGCTTTTAATTGTTCTCTCAGTTTCTTGGAGACGTTTTTCTGTGTCCGCTGAGAACTTTGTCAGCATCTCCTCGAGTGTTGGCTTCTTCTCTTATGGATATGGCTGATTTTGGAAGTTTTGAGGAGGTTGTTGTATTTGATTTCCTTGATTTCCTTGGCCTCCCCATGAAAAATTTGGGTGGTTCCTCCAACCTGGATTGTAAGTATTACTATAAGGATTATTATTAAATCTGAAATTGTTACCTATATAGTTCATCTGTTCGCTTTCTGCTCCTAGTTGGTAGGGTGGATACTCAGGATTCGCCACAGTCCCACTTGCGTCGCACTGTATTACAGGGTGTACCTGCGAAGAACACAAACTATCAAGCTTTTTATTCATCAATTCTACCTGATTTGATAGCATGGTTACTGCATCGAGGTTGTAAACTCCAGCTGACTTCGTCGGCTTTGTTCTTGTAACTTGCCACTGATAGTTATTCAGCGACATCTCCTCGATGAAATCGTATGCCGCTTCTGGAGTTTTATTGTTCAGTGTTCCACCGGCTGCTAAATCGATTAATTGTCTCGTTGAGGGGTTTGCACTATTATAGAATGTTTGGACTTGTAGCCACAAGGGTAAACCATGGTGTGGACACCTTCTCAAGAGATCTTTGTATCTCTCCCTTGCATCATATAATGTCTCTACATCTAGCTGCACAAAAGAAGAGATATCATTCAGTAATTTGGCCGTTTTAACCGGTGGGAAATATTTCATTAAAAACTTTTCGGTCATTTGATCCCATGTAGTGATTGACCCTCGTTGTAACGAGTTTAACCACTGTTTAAAGTAATAAAAATAAATTGTTGAAAATAAAAATAATGGCTAAAGTAATAAAAATGGAGTTTTCTTAATATTTTAGTTCCCGGGCAACGGCGCCAAAAACTTGATCGCTGTGATCGGAGTCTTAAAATTTATAAAAGAATGATCAAACCTAGAAACTAACTCTGACAACGATTTAAAGGCAAGTGTACCTATCGAACCGTAGTATAGTTAAGGCAAGACCGGGTATCGAACCCAAAGGAACCAAAAGTACTAATACTAACTTTCTTTTTATTATTTAGCCTTAAAAATAAAGTGAAGTTTTTTCTATTCGACGACTAAGCTAAGGATAAAGACAAAAAGAGCGAATTGGGAAATAACTTGAAGAAAAACTCAATTGATCACGATGATACCCTCAGGAAGAATCCACCTAGACTTCACTTGTTATCTAACCCTGAATCATATGATTTATTTACTTAGCTTGATCCATAGGACTCCTTAACCTATGCTAAACCCTGTCTCGAGGTGAATAACGTCTAACCTAGGTTAATTAGTGGAACTCTCATTCTCTTGTAATAACCCCCTAGAATAGCAGTAAATCGATCTATGGATTCCCATATTAGGTTTCACCCTAATCCATCAAAATCTCGTAACCCTATCTCTAGGCATTCGATCAACTCCGCTTAATTATGCTAGATCTACTCTTAAGTAGGGTCTATTCCTCCTCCACCTAAGCATATCATATTTGGATTAAGCATGCATAATTACGAACAAACTAAGTATTTATCATATAATTCAAAAATCAAATAATAAGATCCATCTAGGTTTCATCCCCTTCAGGCATCTGAAGGGTTTATTTATAACTAAGAAAGAAAACATCTCAAGAGAAAAGATAAAACAAAGCACAAGAAATCCCTAAAACTCCCTGAAGGAATTGAAGGAGAAATCCACCGTCTTGAGTATAACTCCGGCTTCTTAGGATAGATCAACTGGCTAACTTCGAGCGATTCCCACAATTCTGACCTTTCCGGCTTGGCTCCTTAGCCTAGCTCTACTCTATTTCAAAGGTGGTACTTAGGGGGTATTTATAGGCTCTTGGAATGCGATTCTTTCTCCCTATTCCCGAATGAAATTCTTCTTTCCAGCGACAGAGGCACGGCCATGTCACACGCCCATGTGACGAGTCTTTGGGCCGTGCTCGGACTCCTTTAATGAGGCACGGCCATGTAAGTCAGGGATCAGGCCATGTTCTAGTAGCTCAGCAAGGCACGGCCGTGTGGCTTGAAGTCCAGGCCATGTCGATTTCGTGATTTTGCCCATTTAGCCCTTTTTAAGCTCATTTTACGTTCTTTTCATCCTTGGGTGCTTTCCTGAGTATAAGACATGAAAAGAAAGGATTAAGAGCACCTTTTTATATGAAACGAGGCTTAAATCATCAAAAGCATACTAAATGTGGGATTAAAATATGTTACTTTTAGGGTTTATCAATAATTCAACTCAAAGAGTTCTAAAGATTCAAACAGGATAAGTCATGAAGTTTTAGGTCGAAAACATAGGTGTCTCCCCTTATCTAAATAATTACCTTTAATTTAAAACCGACAAGGATTGACATCCTTACTAAAGATTCATTTAAACCACTCGAAGTGTTTAAGGTTCAGGATAAAAGCACTCATAAGTCGAACCTAAAAAGTTAATCCCATAGGCTTGCCTGAAAATCAAATCTTCACTACTATAAAATGAGATGATAAATAGATCAAAAGGTCTTTGTTAGGGTTGTAATGGGGCTAAGGTTAAAGGTGTGGATAAAAGCTAAATTAGAAGGTTAGAATCAAGATTGAATTGACAAATTACCTATCTAAAAATACTGGAACGATAATAAATAATTACATCAACTGAAAAGTAATAACCCTAATAATACGAGCTTTTTCTTCAAGAATTGAGATTTAAACATCTAAGCTCATTTAATTGCATAACTAATGAATATCTTCGTTTTTTTAAGAACAAATCAAATAATAAAAGATATATTCTAATACTGAAATAATAAAATTAGGTAACTAATCAAATCAAATCTCGATATAAGAGTAGTAAAAGAGGAATGGTAATAACAAATACAAAGGGGTTTTTGGGTTAATATTAGTGGATAAGTCAATAAAAAAGGTTGTTAGGCTCAACAAGGTTCACTAGGGGTTAATTATGAAGGTAGGTTGTTTAGTGGAGTGGGTGGGTTAAATCCTAAATGCCTTAATCATCTCCGTATATCAAATCATAAATGTGGTCTCGACATGTATAATCGAGGCAAGTTCTAGAATAACAGTTCATAGTTGACATACTCATAATCAATAAAGTGAGCACGAAAAAGAATATATGCTCTATAAGGCTCAAAATCTCACAAAAATTATAGGTGTTTTTGATGTCATCCTTGTAAATTTCAAATTTCAAAGTAATATTCAAATTTAGGTTAACAACCTATTAAGAATTTTAATTCTGAAAATTAGACTTATCATGCTTGATTCTATAGTGTCTTCAAATTTCAATTATCAATGCACAATTAACTATGCCTTACTCAAAAGCATGTCAATAACAATCATAAATCATCAGAAATTTCATCCTAATTAGTAATATGAGGAAATTACTCAAAAATAAGGTATAATTTAGGGATTTGAGAATAATGAAAAAAGTTATGCATTTTTATCCTCAGGGTTTGAGAATCATACAAAAAGTTAGGCATTTTCTTGAATTAACTATTCACCCCCACACTTAAGATGTACATTGCCCTCAATGTACAAAGATAGATAATATTTACTAGATAAATCAAAAGAGAAGGGGAAAAGTGAAACTCCCTGAATTTGGATGGTTTCCTTGAGGATTGGTTGCTGCTACCGAGCTCTGCGTTTAGATGAAGAAATTGGGAGCTCATGAAGAATTAGCCAGGGTTAATTAAGACTTATTAAAAAATAAACTAAATATATAAATAGAGACTAGAAAGATAAAGAAAGAGGAAACAAAAATGTAAACAAAATGAAAATTAAATATGAATAGACCGAAGAGCCCTTATTGTTAGATGGTTCGCGAGATGGGTGTGACTTCAAAGGCCGCGGAGGTGCTGGCGGTGGCGGAAGTGGTGTGATTCCCTAGCAGCCTTGAAAACCTCTAAAGCTGCTTTGAGTTGGTGGTCGTGGTTCCGGCGTGATTCCCAAGCAGCATGACGAACCTGACACTAAGAAACTAAAATAAGTAAAACTAAAATAAGCATATGATAATCAAAGAAAAGGAAATTGAAGCAAAAGAGAAAAGAAAAATAGAAACTAATTGGTCTCAAAGACCCTTGGCTTGTTGTTTGAATGAAGTGGCCGGCATGAACTTATGTATTTCGGTATCCATGATGGAGGCTGTGCTTCGATTCCGCCGTTTCTTTAACATGATTTTTGTGTAGCTCAAGAGTTATTAAGACTTTTTAATGGAGAGGGGAGAAATTTGAGAGGAATGAAAGGAGAACAAACATGAACAGTGGGTGGAAAGAATGGGGATGAGAGGCTTGGGTTTAAATAGAGGCACCATTCTGGTACTTCCCCATGCCCGTGGGCTGAGGGCGTGTCGATGTACACAGCCACCTCGCACGGCCGTGTGTCAAGGCGTGTTGATTTTCGATGCCCGTTTTTCAGTCTACCACGCCCGTAGGTTTCAAGTCAGTATCTTCGCATGGCTAAAGGTACGGGCATGTTCTGCCCGTGGTGGGCAAGTCAGTAGCTTCACACGGTTGTGGGACACGGTCGTGCCACCTTGTTGGTAACCGTGGGGGAGTGATTGAGTCCGTGATTTTGGAAAGCAGTTGAATCTGACTTGTATCGTCCTGCCATGTTAGTACCAAGATTCTGGTGGTCCACACAGTCACAGACACGGCCTTGTGTGAGACCGTGTGGTCAGGAATTCTGTACTTTTTGTTAGTTTACAACTAGGTATTTAGAAAGAAAAGAAAGAAAGAAAAATAAAGTGAAAGAAAAATGTAAAAATAAATTGTGTTAGTGCTTGGGTTGCCTCCCGAGAGGCGCTCGTTTATAGTCTTAAGCTAGACTTTTCTTGTAAAAAATAATGGAGGTTTAAAGGTTTGAATATCTTCCCTCATGCTTACAGTTTTATTTTTCTTGATAAAGTTTAAGTTGAGAAGCGTTTACCTTAAAAGTGCCAAAAGTTGGATTGCTTACCTCAACTGTTCCGTGTGGGAAGATATTGTGTATCTCAAGAGGAATTTCTTCGTTTACCTTTAGGTCTGATGTGGTGATGCGAAGATCTGCTTTGTCTAACACTACCTGGTCTCCTATTTTGAAGTGATTTGATGTTCCTATGAGCTCTTCTTGGGGCTTCTCTAGTTGGACTTCATGTGGTTTTGTTTCATCTTTAAAGTGTGTCTTCCACTCTTCTAGTTTCTCGACCCTAAGGCTTAGTTCCTTATGTAATTCTTCTTTGTTGGTACTAGGTCCATAATTTGGCTCAGGCTTGTAGTCTTGTGGTGTTTCCTGTGATGAAGGTTGAACACTTTGATTATCAACTGGATTGACTTTCTTGCCTTCATCGATTGTTGTCTTGGCCGAGTCAAGAGCTTGAAGACTGACTGATTTGTCACCTACACAAAGTATGAGTTCTCTTGTGGCAACAACAATTTTAGTCTTGACAGTTGCTAAAAAGGGTCTTTCTAAAATTAAGGGGATTGAATTATCCTCATCCATGTCTAAGACGACAAAATCTGCTGGGAAAACGAATTTATCGATTTTGACAAGAACATCTTCGATAATGCCCCTAGGAATTCTAACAGTTTTATCAGCTAATTGAATACTCATCCTAGTTTGTTTGGGCTTCCCTAGACCTAGTCGTTTAAACAATGTATCAGGCATAACATTTATACTTGCCCCTAAATCAGCTAACGTATTATCAACAGTTAGACTACCAATTAAACATGGAATTATAAAACTCCCTAGATCTTTTTCCTTCCGTGGTAGTCTATTCTGTAACATTGCTGAGCATACTGCGTTCAATTCCACATGTCGCTCCTCGTCTAATTTGCGCTTGTTCGTCAAGAGCTGCATTAACAATTTTCTCGAGTCTGGCATCTGAAAAAGAGCTTCAAGAAGTGGTAAGTTGATATGTAATTTCTTTAAAAGTTTATGAAACTTACCAAACTGTTCTTCTGTATCGTCTCTTTTTATGGCTTCGGGATAAGGTATGCGAGGTTGGTACTCTTTGATTACCACTTTTGGCTTTTCTTCTGTTACCTCTATTTTACCTTTTTCTACCTCGTTTTCTTGTATTGAGTTGGGTTCGGCTAACCCTTTACTATCATGAGCTATGATGGCTTGGATTTTCTCTTTTGGGTTAATCTTCGTGTTACTTGGTAGATGTCCTTGCGATCACTCGGACATTAACTTTGCAAGTTGTTCGACTGCCTTAATGACTTCACTTACTAACTTAGTAAGTTCCCCGACTCGGTTCTTATTCTCTTCAACCAATGTTTGTTGATCTTTAAGTGTTTTTTCTGTATCTTGGAGACGATTTTCTATGGCTGCCATTAATTTTGTCAGCATCTCTTTGAGGTTTGGCTTCTTTTCTTGCGGATATGGCTGATTTTGGAAATTTTGAGGAGGTTGTTGTCTTTGATTTCTTTGGCCTCCCTATGAAAAATTTGGATGGTTCCTACAACCTAGATTGTAAGTATTACTATAAGGATTATTATTGGATTTGAAATTATTACCAATATAGTTCATCTGTTCGCTCTCTACTCCTTGTTGGTAGGGTGGGTACTCAGGATTCGTCACAGTTCCACTTGAGTCGTACCGCATTACTGGGTGTACCTGCGAAGAGCACAAACTATCAAGCTTTTTATTCATCATATCCATCTGTGTTGATAGCATGGTTAATGTATCGATGTTGAAAGCTCCTGCTGATTTCGTCGGTTTCATCCTTGTAACATGCCACTGATAATTATTTAGTGACATCTCTTCAATAAACTCGTAGGCTACTTCAGGAGTTTTGTTGTTCAGAGTTCCACTGGCGGCTGAGTCAATCAATTGCCTCGTTGAGGGGTTTACACCGTTATAGAAAGTTTGGACTTGTAGCCATAAGGGTAAACCATGGTGCTAACACCTTCTCAAAAGATCATTGTATCTCTCCCATGCGTCGTATAATGTCTCTAAATCCATCTACACAAAAGAAGAGATATCATTCTGTAATTTGGCCGTTTTGGTCGGTGGGAAATATATTAATAAAAAATTTTCGGTCATTTGTTCCCATGTAGTGATTGATCCTCGTGGTAACGAGTTTAACCACTATTTGGCTTTATTCCTTAATGAAAAAGGAAATAACCGAAGACGTACGGCATCATCAGAAACTCCATTTATTTTAAAGGTATCACAGAACTCTAAGAATTAGCTATATGGGTGTTTGGGTCTTCGTCCCGCAAACCATCAAATTGAACAAATTGTTGAATCATCTGTATTGTGTTGGGCTTTAATTCAAAATTATTAGCAACTATAGCAGGCCTAACAATACTCGATTCTGCTCCTGTTAAATGCGGTTTAGCATAATCAAACATAGTACGTGGAGCATTGTGTTCCCCCACATCATGGGGTTGTGGAATATTCTCGTCCATCCCTTCAGTAGGACTGGATCTGCCTTCTTGATATTCCTTTGTGTAATTTAGGGCTCACCTGATTTCTCTGCGATTCCTTCGAGCGGTAGCTTCAATATCACTGTCGTATACTAAAGGTCCTCTCGGGTTCCTTCTAGTCATAAACTAGGGGTACCTGAAAAGAAAAGAAAGAAAGAAAAATTAGCAAAATTAAAATTTAACCTAAAAACAAAAATAAATTGCAGAAAATAAAAATAATGGCTAAAGTAATAAAAATAGAGTTTTCTTAATATTTTAGTTCCCCGACAACGGCGCCAAAAACTTTATCGCGTGTCTATCGAGTTTTAAAATTTATAAAGAGAATGATTGAACCTGAAAACTAACTCTGACAACAATTAAAGGCAAGTGTACCTATCGAACAGTAGTATAGCTTAGGCAAGACCGGAGTATCGAACCCAAAGGAACTAAAAGTACTACTACCAACTTTCTTTTTATTATTTAGCCTAAAAATAAGTGAAGTTGATTTAATCTAATCTAAATTAACTCCTAAGCTAAAGACTCAAAGACAAAAAAGAATGAATTGGGAAATAACTAGAGGAAAAACTCAGTTGATCAAGACGATACCCTCAAAAAGAATCCACCTAGACTTTACTTGTTATCTAACACTGAACCATATGATTTATTCACTTGACTTGATCCGTAGGACTCCCTAATGTATATTAAACCCTCTCTCGAGGCGAATAACGTCTAACCTGAGCTTAATTAATGGAAATCTCTTTCTCGAATAATAAACCTGTAATACCCTGAAATTGGGCTTGTGCATTTTTTCTTAACTTTATGAAATAGCATGTCTTATGTGTTATGGACGTGTTGTGTGCATTTGTAGAACCTTGGAAATGTAAGGAAATGCCTTAGAAATATTAAGTTTTAAGTATTAAAAGGGGGAACTAAAGCAAGGTGGTCTTAAGAAAATCTATAGAGGAAATATGACATGAAATTGGGCTTGGTAATGTGGCTACAAGGCGCCACTTAGGGCCTTAGTGTGTGACGCCATATGCTAGGGGGAAAGGGCTTGAGTTCGAGTCGTGTGGGAAGCAAAATTTTTGAGGTTTTTATTTTTGCTTGTGACGTCAATGAGAGAGGAGTAGTGGACGGCACTAAGGCTAAATTTTAGGAGTTTTTATCCTTTTATTTTTAGAGATAAATGATGGATTATTCTTTTTTAATTTTAATGAGGAGATAAAGAGGAAAATAAGGGATATGATAGTGATGGCCAAGTAGGGGACTCTAGGCTCAGTAATTTCGGCAAAAGGAGAAAAAATAAGGCCATTCATCATTCTTTCTTTCTCCTTTTCTCTCTGTCGAATTCTCTAGTGCATCTCCTCTCCTTCTTCTTTTATTTTTGCCAAGCCAAAATTCAAGCAAAGCCTAGCCGATTTCTTCACTTTTCTCTCTTCTTCTTCTTTTCTCCTCTCAATCTTCCAGAAGCCAAAAGCAGCTTTTTATTGACCATAGCCGATTGGTTCGTTCAAACCCAAAAGCCGAAATTTGAAGTGCTCAATAGGTAGTCCTAGCTGAATACCCTGTAGACCAAGCAAGCGTGCCGTCGACAATAGTGTTAAGGGGTAAAGATCTATTGTTATCGTATTATTTCTTTTCTTTAAAGCCGAAATCAAAACTCTAATGCCATTAATGATCTTTGGCCGAATTTTTGAAGGAGAAATTCAAGATTTCTAAGCACAGTCGACAGTGGTATACAAAGATTTTGGGATTTCAAGTCGCAAGGTAAGCACTTATGTACAATCGGCCAAAGCCCCATTTTAGTACCTAGATCTAATTCTCACATGTTTAAAAGCCGGAAACTAACATGTATAGTAATTTAGTGCTAAATGACCTGGGGCATTTTGGGTGATTATGAAAGGGGAAGTGAATGTGGTGACTTCGGTCACATTATCTGAATGTGGTGACTTTGGTCACAATTATCTGAATGTGGTGTCTCATGACACAAAATATACTATCTGGTGGCTATGCCACAAATTTGATAATGGCGATGAGCATGTCGTCTGCAGTGACTGCCTTTGATGATGTGTAGCGGATGGAGGGTTGACTTAGTAGTCCCCACGGTGTGTGCGGTTAGTGCAGGCGATGTGCGTGGATGGTATCTAGGTTTGGGTTCGGGTTTGCATCACTACTTTTATCTGTTATATGTTTATGAATTAATATGATATGCTTGAATTATTGAGGTCTAGTGTTGGTTACACATTGAGTCTGTTTGACTCACCCTGTTGGGGAATATTTTCTTTCAGGTGACGATCAGTGATGGACCGGGTCGGTGGGAGCTTAGTGGTGGCCATGCTCAGCCTGAAGTTTTATTTAATTTTGGGACTTTTATATTTTATATTTTTGGAGTTATTTTGGGTATTGTTTTCATTTGTAATAAGGCCACTGATATGAAACTGTTGATGCATGTCTTTTAAGTTATTTTATTTTGATACGATTCTTATTTAATTGAACTCAAATGAATTTTTCCTAAAAATAAAAATGTTAGATGTTTTGACACCTAAATGTGAATGAATTTTTAGTTTAAGACAAACTTTGAAACAGAGTAATAAAGTTTTACAAAACCTAGATTTCAAATAGATAAACTTGTTTTCAACCCGAGCCTAACACAAATTAAAAATTTTTTTCAAAACCATCTGAATTTTCCAAAGTAATTTAAAAACGTTTTGAACCGTTTTTACTCAAGGAACATACCAGATCCGGTCAAGGCTCGTGGGCCAGGTTTGGGGTGCTTCAACTTAGTATCAGAGCCCAGTTTTAAACTCTCGGCCTTGGGTTTAAAACCCACAATGTTTTTAAAATTTAGGCCCAAACGGTTTTGAGAAAAACTTTTATGAAGAGAGCAGGTTTTCTGGCATGGCACCCAAGTCTCCGACCCGCAGTCCACCAGGTAAGTACTTCAAACTACTGTGTGATTTATAGTATGAACTGTAGAAGGGTAGAAATGGAACGTAGAATAGTATGATAGGTACTTGAACCCTAGAACTAGTTTACCCCAACAAATACATAAGACTTAAATGCCTACCTAAACAAACCTGTGGTTAAGTCACCGAGTTAGGGTGTGGCAACCTTTGTGCGCATGTCTAGGATTGGATCCGAAAGAGCCTCATACTTAAGCAGTCCTAGTGACTCACCTCCTCTTCCCTGGAATCCTACCTGGTGCGTAGCTTCGGTTCACCCTAACCAAGAGGACTTAGTCATAGGCTAAACTCAATAACTAAAACCCGAAAGGGATTAGTTGTATTTTTATAAAAACTTCTGTTTTAAATCACCAAATTATCCTTTTAAATGGTAGCAGAACTTAGCTTGAAAAAGTTTTCCAAAATATTTTCGATTTACAAAATTACTAAAATACCCCTAGATGTAAAATTACAAAAATAACCCCCAAGTTTTGCAAATTTTGAAATACCTTTGATTTATTAAGATTTTCAACTTGACCCCAGTTTATTGCCAAAATACCCCTATAGGACAAATGACGCAAATACCCCTGGGATAGGAATAGACAAAATTATAGAAATGGTGAATGTGTGTGATGGATGCCACTGAATGAATGTTTGAATGAATGTGCCCCTCTAAACTAGGTTAGAAGACTTGAAACTTTGATTGATCGAAAGAACCACTATTGAACTGCTATTCATAAAATTTCTCCGCGGATAATCAAGGAAACAATGATTAATTCATAAAATTTCTTAATCAGATTAAATCGCGGCCGTAGGAATGAGCTCTAGGGGACGTGGTCATAATGTGCATGGACGCGGTCGAGCCCTAATGACCGTGTCGAAACCCGTTAGGTCGAGTCAAGGATCTGAGAATGAAATACCACCCCCACCAGCTGTTGGTAGTGAACAGCAAGATCAGACGGGAGACGATGCTGTATCACAGGCTGTGCTGCGAGTGCTTGAGTTGGTGGCTGGTGCAGGAGGAAATTCGGGAGCTCGAAAGTCTGTACTCGAGCGACTCCGAGCTAATGGAGCTGAGGTGTTTCGTGGAATATCTGGTGTGGCACCCAGTACGGCTGAATATTGGTTGGAGGCAACCGAGCGCATTATGGATGAGCTCGATCTGACCCCTGAGGAGAAATTGAAAGGAATGGTGGCACTGCTATGCGATGAAGCGTATCAGTGGTGGCTCACAGTTCGGGATGGTGCCACGGCTGAGGATCTGACCTGGGAGTATGTTAAGGCGGCGTATCAGAAGAAGTACGTTGGCACACGTTATACTGATGAGCAGAGGAAGGCGTTTCTGGGGCTGGTTCAAGGGAACAAGTCTGTGGCGGAGTATGAGGCGAAATTTCTAAGGTTAAGCCGATATGCGCGAGGCGTGGTGGCTACTGAGCATGAGCGATGTGTCCGGTTTGAGGACGGACTAAGGGATGACCTGAGGTTGTTGATAGCTCCACATCAGGAGCGGGAGTTTTCTGCGTTGGTAGAAAAGGCTAAGGTAGCCGAGGGAATTAAGGACTATGTAAGGTAGAACTCGGATCGGAATAGGCCAAAGAGAGGTTTTGGGCCGTCAGGATCATCTGGGAATGTTCAAAAGAGGTCTAGAGTTGATGGGCCGCGAGGTCAGCAAGCTACTACAGGAGGGCAGTATTGTACTTGTGATCAGTGCAGGAAGAAACACTTAGGGGAGTGCTGGAAGAAGACAAGAGGATGTTTCAAGTGTGGGTCCAAGGATCATATGATTAAGGACTGTCCTATGAAACCGGAAGGGAATCGACCAAAGACTGAGAATATTAACCGAGGTTGGTAGAGGTGGGACAGCGACCTCGGCGAGGTCGTGGTCCGAATAATGAGAGGAAATGAATGCTGGCAGAGGTTGTGGAACACCGAGCGAGAGGTGTTGCTAATTGAGGCAAGGCGTGGGTTTGGTTTATGCGGTTCCAGGAGGGAGGATGGAGACGCCTTTGGGCGTTATAACCGAGACGTTCCTTATTTATGGCAAGCCTTATGTTGCTTTAATTGATGTGGGCTCGACCCGTTCTTATGTTGCTTGTAGAGTAGTTGAAACTCTAGACATAGCCTCTAAACTTTCTAATAGGGAGATGACTATAGTAAGCCCACTAGGTCAAACTGTAGTGGTGAATAAGATCTTTCGGAGGGTACCTTTAGAAATTCAAGGCGTAGTATTTTCTGTCGACTTGATGGAACTTCCTTTCGGAGAGTTTGATCTCATACTTGGCATGGACTGGCTAGTGGAACATCGGGCTGTATTGGATTGTGCAGCTAAGCGGATGGAATTAAGGACCCCGGAGGATGAGGTGGTCATTATGATAGGAGGAAGAAAAAACTACTTGTCTAACGTAGTTTCTGCTCTTAAGGCTGTAAAGATGGTTCGGAAAGGGTGCAAGGCGTTTTTAGCCTTCGTAAGTGCATTAGATGGAAAGGAAGAAGGTGTCAGTAGAGTTAGAACTGTAAGGGATTTTGAAGATGTGTTTCCGGAGGAATTACCAGGAATACACCCAGATAGGGAGGTGGAGTTTGGAATTGACTTGCTGCTAGGAACAGCTCCTGTGTCAATTGCCCCGTACCGAATGGCACCAAAGGAGTTGGTTGAGCTCAAGGCTCAAATCCAAGAGTTGTTGGATCGTGGGTTTATCCAACCCAATGTGTCTCCGTGGGGAGCACCGGTTCTATTTGTGAAGAAGAAGGATGGAACAATGCGTATGTGCATAGACTATCGTCAATTGAATAAGCTGACCATCAAGAACAAGTATCCTTTGCCAAGGATAGATGACTTGTTCGATCAGCTTAAGGGGGCCGCAGTATTTTCAAAGATCGACTTTAGGTCGGGATATCATCAGTTGAAGGTGAAGGAGGCAGATATCCATAAGACAGCCTTTAGGACAAGGTACGGCCATTACGAGTTCTTAGTAATGCCGTTTGGTTTGACGAACGCCCCAGCCGCGCTCATGGATATGATGAACCGGGTTTTTCAACCCTACTTGGATAGGTTCACCGTTGTGTTTATCGACGACATCGTAGTATACTCCAAGTCTGAAGAGGAGCATGATGAGCATCTTCGGATTGTGTTACAGGTGCTAAGGGAGAAGAAGCTCTATGCCAAATTCAGCAAGTGTGAATTTTGGCTGAAGGAAGTTGCATTTTTGGGACATGTGGTATCCGCAGAAGGATTAAGGGTGGATCCTAGAAAGATCGAGGTAGTGCTAGATTGGAAACCACCTAAGTCGGTGGCTGAGATTCGTAGTTTCTTGGGTTTGGCAGGCTACTACAGAAGGTTTGTGGAAGGATTCTCATCGATAGCCGCGCCATTGACAAAGTTATTGAGGAAGGAAGTGCCTTTCGTATGGACAGAGAAGCAACAAGAAAGCTTTGAGAAGCTTAAGAAAGTATTGACGAAAGCTCCGTTATTGATTCAGCCTTAGGCAGGGAAAGATTTTGTAGTGTACTGTGACGCCTCTCATACAGGATTGGGATGCGTTTTGATGCAGGACGGAAAGGTGGTCACTTATGCGTCTCGACAGTTAAGGCCTCATGAGGTTAACTATCCGACTCACGATTTGGAATTGGCGGCAGTGGTCTTTGCTCTTAAGGTGTGGAGGCATTACCTTTATGGAGAAAAGTCAGTGATCTACACAGACCACAAGAGCCTTAAGTATCTACTGACTCAAAAGGAGTTGAACTTGAGACAGCGAAGGTGGGTGGAGTTACTGAAGGACTATGATTGTTCCATAGAATATCATCCGGGCAAGGCGAATGTAGTAGCGGATGCCCTGAGTCGGAAGGTAGTGTCAGATCTGAGGGCGATGTTCGCACATCTGAGTTTGTATGACGATGGAAGTCTGTTAGCAGAGTTGTAAGTGAAGCCGACATGGTTAAATGAGGTAAAAGAGAGTCAGTTGTTGGATGAGGATTTAAGTGCTAAGTTACAGCAAGTGCAGAATAGTGGTTTAAAGGGTTACAGTATGACCAGTAATGGAGTATTGTGTTTCGAGGGTAAGGTTTGTATGCCGAAGAATAAGGAGTTGAGGCGAAAGATTCTTCAGGAATCGTATAGTAGCCCTTATGCTATGCATCCTGGAGGCACTAAGTTGTACAGAGATCTAAGGGAACAGTTTTGGTGGCCTTGCTTGAAGAGGGAAGTTACAGAATTTGTCGGCAAGTGTTTGACGTGTCGACAAGTTAAAATTGAACACCAGAAATGCTTATCGGGATTGCTTGACCAATTAAAATTCCGCAGTGGAAGTGGGAGAGAATCACCATGGACTTCGTTAGTGGGCTTCCCCTTACGCCTACTAAGAAGGACTCGGTATGGGTGATAGTGGATCGATTGACAAAGTCCACACATTTCTTGCCGGTGCGAGTTGACTATTCTTTGCAGAAGTTGGCAAAATTGTATGTGGCGGAAATTGTGAGGTTGCATGGAGTTCTGGTATAAATCATTTCGGATAGGGACCCAAGGTTTACTTCTCGGTTTTGGAAAGCGCTACATCAGGCGTTAGGCACTAAATTGGATTTCACTACGGCTTTTCATCCACAATCGGACGGTCAATCTGAACGAGTAATCCAAGTGTTAGAGGATGTGCTGAGGGGATGTGTAATAGACTTCAGAGAAAGTTGGGAAGAATACTTGCCTTTAGCAAAGTTTGCTTACAACAACAGCTATCAGGCCAGTATTCGGATGGCACCGTATGAAGCTTGTATGGACGGAAGTGTCGTACTCCTACATGTTGGACGGAATTGGGGGAACGTCGAGTTTTGGGTCCAAAAATTGTGGCAGAGTCTGAGGAAAAGGTTGAGGTAATTCGGGCACGGTTGAAAGAAGCATCTGATAGGCAGAAGTCGTATGCAGATCTCAAGCGGAAGGAGATAGAATTTGATGTGGGAGATCAAGTATTTCTTAAGGTTTCGCCTTGGAAGAAAGTGATGAGATTTGGTCGGAAAGGGAAGTTAAGCCCAAGGTTTATAGGGCCCTATCGAGTGTTGAAGTGAGTTGGACCAGTGGCATACCAGTTGGAACTGCCACCAGAATTGAAGCAGATGCACGACGTATTCCATGTGTCCATGTTACGTTGTTATCGATCAGATCCATCTCATGTAGTTTCGGTTGAAGAGGTGGAGCTAAGGCTAGATTTGTCCTACGAAGAAGAGCCGATTCAGATCTTGGAACGAGATGTGAAAGTGTTACGGAGGAAGTCAGTTCCCCTAGTCAAAGTGTTATGGCGCAATCATAGATCGGAGGAAGCTTCGTGGGAGTCAAAAGAGGCAATGCGACAGCAATACCCTCACTTGTTTTAGCCAAGTAATTTCGAGGTCGAAATTATTTTAAGGGGGGTAGAACTGTAATATCCTGAAATTGGGCTTGTGCATTTTTGCTTAACTTTATGAAATAGCATGTCTTATGTGTTATGGATGTGTTGTGTGCATTTGTAGAACCTTGGAAATGTAAGGAAATGCCTTAGAAATATTAAGTTTTAAGTATTAAAAGGGGGAACTAAAGCAAGGTGGCCTTAAGAAAATTTATAGAGGAAATATGACATGAAATTGGGCTTGGTAATGTGGCTACAAGGCGCCACTTAGGGCCTTAGTGTGTGACGCCATATGCTAGGGGGAAAGGGCTTGAGTTCGAGTCGCGTGGGAAGCAAAATTTTTGAGGTTTTTATTTTTGCTTGTGACGTCAATGAGAGGGGAGTAGTGGACGGCACTAAGGCTAAATTTTAGGAGTTTTTATCCTTTTATTTTTAGAGACAAATGATGGATTATTCTTCTTTAATTTTAATGAGGAGATAAAGAGGAAAATAAGGGATATGATAGTGATGGCCAAGTAGGGGACTCTAGGCTCAGTAATTTCGGCAAAAGGAGGAAAAATAAGGCCATTCATCATTCTTTCTTTCTCTTTTTCTCTCTGCCGAATTCTCTAGTGCATCTCCTCTCCTTCTTCTTTTATTTTTGCCAAGTCGAAATTCAAGCAAAGCCTAGCCGATTTCTTCACTTTTCTCTCTTCTTCTTCTTTTCTCCTCTCAATCTTCCAAAAGCCGAAAGTAGCTTTTTATTGACCATAGCCGATTGGTTCGTTCAAACCCAAAAGCCAGAATTTGAAGTGCTCAATAGGTAGTCCTAGCCGAATACCCTGTAGATCAAGCAAGGGTGCCGTCAACAATAGTGTTAAGGGGTAAGGATCTATTGTTATCGTATTATTTCTTTTCCTTAAAGCCGAAATCAAAACTCTAATGCCATTAATGATCTTTGGCCGAATTTTTGAAGGAGAAATTCAGGATTTCTAAGCACAGTCGACAGTGGTATACAAAGATTTCGGGATTTCAAATCGCAAGGTAAGCACTTATGTACAATCGGCCAAAGCCCTATTTTAGTACCTAGATCTAATTCTCACATGTTTAAAAGCCGGAAACTAACCTGTATAGTAATTTAGTGCTAAACGATTCTAAGGAATGAGATATCGCAAGATTTTGAGATTTGCTAATAGTCAAATCGGCAGCAAGGTAAGAAGTTGGATTCGTAAATCTTTCGGGATTTGATCTTATAGTCAAATAGGCTTTGCGCTAAAACACTTGGTATTGACCGAATGTAGGGATTAGAAGGTCTAAAGCTTAGATCGGGATTTTTGGGATTTTCAGTGAACTTGCTAAGTGAATCAGGTGTGTACCCCACACTATTTCTCGATAGATTTATGGTATGTTTAATTAAATGTTAATAAGAATGTGAACAATATGGCTAAAGTACCATGCAATGGTACAAAGTACTCAGGTACGTTTTCCTACTCCTACTAGGATTGTAATGTGACTTGTTATGACATATGTGAAATTGTAAGAATGAGAAATAGGAATGTGACATATGCATATTTGTATGACCTGGGGCATTTTGGGTGATTATGAAAGGGGAAGTGAATGTGGTGACTTCGGTCACATTATCTGATTGTGGTGACTTTGGTCACAATTATCTGAATGTAGTGTCTCATGACACAAAATATATTATCTGGTGGCTATGCCACAAATTTGATAAGGGCGATGAGCATGTCGTCTGCAGCGAGTGCCTTCGATGATGTGTAGCGGATGGAGGGTTGACTTAGTAGTCCCTACAGTGTACAGGTTGGTACGGGCGATGTGTAGCGGATGGTATCTAGGTTTGGGTTCGGGTTTGCATCACTACTTTTATCTGTTATATGTTTATGAATTAATCTGATATGCCTGAATTATTGAGGTCTAGTGTTGGTTACACATTGAGTCTGTTTGACTCACCCCGTTGGGGAATATTTTCTTTCAGGTGACGATCAGTGATAGACCGGGTCGGCAGTAGCTTAGTGGTGGCCATGCTCAGCTTGAAGTTTTATTTAATTTTGGGACTTTTATATTTTATATTTTTGGAGTTATTTTGGGTGTTGTTTTCATTTGTAATAAGGCCACTGATATGAAATTGTTGATGCATGTCTTTTAAGTTATTTTATTTTGATACGATTCTTATTTAATTGAACTCAAATGAATTTTTCCTAAAAATAAAAACGTTAGATGTTTTGACACCTAAATGTGAATGAATTTTTAGTTTAAGACAAACTTTGAAACAGAGTAATAAAGTTTTACAAAACCTAGATTTCAAATAGATAAACTTGTTTTCAACCCGAGCCTAACACAAATTAAAAATTTCTTTCAAAACCATCCGAATTTTCCAGAGTAATTTAAAAAAGTTTTAAACCGTTTTTACTCAAGGAACATACCAGATCCGGTCAAGGCTTGTGGGCCGGGTTTGGGGTGTTTCAAACCCCCTAGAATAGCAGTAAATCGATCTATGGACTCCCATATTAGGTTTCACCCTATCCCTAGGCTCGTGAACAACTCCGCTATAATTATGCTAGATCTATGAATAGGAAGGGTCTATTCCTCCACCACCTAAACACATCACACTTGAATCAATATCAGCGAAATATCAACACAAGAATTAAGCACACATAATTAAGAACAATTCAAGTATTTATCTTATAGTTCAGAAAACAATAACAAGATTCATCTAGGTTTCATCCCCTTCAGGTATCTGAAGGGTTTAGTTCATAACAAAAAAGAAAACATCTCAAGAGAAATGATAAAACAAAACATAAGAAATCCATAAAACTCACTGAAGGAATTGAAGGAGAGATCCGCCGTCTTGAGTAGAATTCTGGCTTCTTGGGATGGATCAACTGGCTATCTTCGAGTGAATTCTACAACTCTGACCTTTTCGGCTTGGCTCCTTGGCCTAGCTTGACGCCCTTTCAAAGGTGGTACTTAGGAGGTATATATAGGCTCTTGGAATGTGTTTCTTTGCCCCTAAGTATCCCTTTTCCGAATGAAACTCTTATTCCAGCGACAGAGGCACGGCCATGTCACACACCCATGTGTCATGTCTTCAAGCCGTGTTCAGATTACTTTAATAAGGCACGGCCGTGTAAATCGGGGGTGTGGCAGTGTTCTAGGACATTGGCGTGGCGCGACCGTGTGGTCTTGGGCCCAGGCTGTGTGGATTTCGTGATATGGCCCATTTACTCCATTTTGGGCCTGTTTTATGTTCTTTTCATCCTCGGGTGCTTTCGTGGGTATAAGACATGAAATGAAAGGATTAAAAGCACCTTTTTATATGAATCAAGGGATAAATCATCCGAAAATAAGCTAAATGTGGGATTAAAATATGTTACTTTTACGGTTTATCACCATGCCAAGAGCTAGTCATCATCAAATATTTACAAGCCATTCATTGGCCCATTCAACTCACACATCAACAACAATATAAGTCTCAAATGCTTGGGCTTACTTACTCATACTTGTTCTTACCCATCACATGTTATATAATAATTTCATACTTGTATTATAATCATGGTACCTGTATCACTTAATCATGTAGATTAGTACATTTTGCTAATGCAAGCATAAACTCAATCCTCATCCTTCTTAACTTGAATAATGCTCTTAATCAAATTTGAGTAACTTAACTTGCTAATATCATTACTTGATTAACTTTCTTGTACATTTTTCATGCTTTACTTTTTTGCCCGATGAGTTAGTTGGAATAACGGAGGATGCTCAATCTCAACAAACATGGGTCTCGATGCTGATGCCGTGTCCCAGACATAGTCTTACATGGGATCGCCTCATGATACCGATTCCATATCCCAAATATGGTCTTACACGGGATCTTTTAACTCAGTGTTGATGCCATGTCCCAAACATGGTCTTACACGAGACCTTCCTTGTGTGTTTCCTTTGGAAACTTACCATTTCCATGTCTTAACATGGTCTTACGTGGTATCCTTGCCTTTTGAATCTTATCAATGCCATGTCTTGACATGGACTTACATGACATCTTTGCCTTATAGATTCACCAATGCCATGCCTTGGCTTGGACTTACATGGGACCTTTGCCTCATAATAATTTTTCAATGTCATGACTTGTCATGGACTTACATGATATCATTTCCTTATGCCAATGCCATGTCTTGACATGGTCTTACACGGACTTTCCTTGTCTCATGTTGTGATATTAGTATCCCCATTATTCCGAGACTTCAACCGGGACTTTCTCATACATGTTCTCATTTACTTTTCTTATCATTATATCAATAACTTAACTTCATAAAAATAATGTACATTATACAACATAATAAGCAATTGAATGAGAATACATGAAAAACCTTAATTCATACAAACTTACCTCGGTACTCAAAATGTGTGTAGATGCTCGATTTAGTCCAACACTTTATCCTTGCCTCGGTTTCAGTCTGGGCTTCATTTTTCTTGATCTATAATAAAAATTTTACTTGTTTAATACTCAAATTAATTAAATTGACTCATAATTCATACTTTGACAAAATTATGATTTTACCCCTAAACTTTCACATAATTACACTTTTACCCTAAGGCTCGTAAAATGATTTTCATTCAACTTTCTTGTATTTCAAGCCTAGACGAGTCATTTTCTTAACTACAGTAGCCCCTAATTTTCACTATTTCACTCATGTATGTCCAATTTCATAATTTTTGCAATTTGATCCTTTTATGCATTTTTCATGAAAATCACTTAGAAAAAGATGTTTATCATACATCAAACTTTCTTATTCTTCCACAAATCATCAAAATACATGCATGTTATACATGGGTAAATTTTTGAACACAAACCCAAGACCAAAATAATGGTAGAAATAGTTAAACCGAGTTACGGGAATCTAAAAAATGTAAATAACATTAAAAACGAGGCTTGGATGCACTTACTATTGAGCTTGAAAGCTTGAAAACCCTAGCCATGGCTTCCCCCCATGCTAAATTTGGCCAAGGAAGAAGATAGACAAAGGTTTTTGGCTTTTATTTTGTCTTTTAGTCCATTTAATTACCAAATTACCAAAATGCCCCTAACTTAAAAAATCCTAATTCACTTATCTAATGTCCATTTTTGTCCAAAAATTTTACCAATGGTCTAATTGCCATATAAGGACCTCCAATTTAAAATTTCATAGAAATTGGACACTTCTAACATGTAGAACTCAACTTTTGCACTATTTATAATTTAGTCCTTTTGACTAAATTAAGTGCCCAAATGTCGAAATTTTCGAATGAAATTTTCACGAAATCATTTCATGAAATTGTAGACCATAAAAATATAATAAAAATAAGATTTTACTCAACGAATTTATGGCCCCAAAACCACTATTCTGACTAGGCCCAAAATCGGGCTGTTACATAGATAGTACACTTTTCACCGTACAGGTAGTGCCTCCAGATTTTTAGAGCGAAGACTACCATTGCCAACTCCAAATCGTGCGCCGGATAGTTAGCCTCATGCGTCTTGGGCTGACGAGACGCATAAGCTACCATTTTACCATCCAGCATCAAAACGCAACCAAGACCCATATGCGACACATTACTGTATACCGCGAAGTCTCTACTAGGCTCTGGTTGTATCAGAACTAAAGCCTGAGTCAGAATAGATTTGAGCTTCTCGAAGCTCTCTTGTTGCTTATCAGTCCAGGCAAAAGAACTCCCTTGCGCAGAAGCTTGGTTGACGGTGCTGCGATTAAGGAGAACCTTTCTACGAAGGGTCGATAATAACCCGCCAGCCCAGAAAGCTGTGGATTCCGGACACATTCTTTGGCTGTTTCCAATCCAATACAGCCTCAATTTTATGAGGATCAACATGAATCCCCTTCACAGAAACCACATGTCCCAAAAAGGTTACTTTCCGGAGCCAGAACTCACACTTACTAAACTTCGCATACAACTGTTTCTTACGAAGAGTCTGTAGTACCACTCTCAGATGCTCATCGTGCTCGTCCTCAGTCTTGGAATACACTAGGATATCATTGATGAATACCATCACAAATTGGTCCAGATAAGGCTGGAATACACGGTTCATCAAATCCATAAATGCCTCTGGGGCATTGATCAACCCAAAAGGCATAACCAGGAACTCGTAATGCCTATAACGAGTCCTAAATGTCGTATTATACACATCGGCCTCCTTCACCCTCAATTGATGATATCCAGAATGTAGATCAATCTTATAGAACACAAAATCCCCTCTGAACTGGTCTTATAGATCATCTATCCTCGGAAGTGGGTACTTATTCTTGATTGTTAGCTTGTTCAGCTGCTGGTAGTCGATACACATCCTCATTGTCCCATCTTTCTTCTTCACAAACAACACCGGTGCTCCCCACGGAGACATACTGGGATGAATGAATCCACGATTTAACAGTTCTTGAATTTGAGCCTTAAGCTCTGTAAGCTCCTTCAGTGCCATTCAATAGGGCGCGATAGACACCGGAGCAGTACCCAGAATGAGCTTAATCCCAAATTCTACTTTTCATCTTGGGGCAAGACCCAGTAGTTCCTTAGGAAAAACATCTGGAAAGTCCATCACGATTTTGATGTCCTTAATCGAAGAGTCCTTATAGTCAAAAACACTGATGTAGGCCAAGAATACCTCACACGCTTTCCTCACTAACTTTTCTACCACCAACACAGAAATCACATTAGTCAGATAGTCTCTTTGTTCTCCAATCACAACTACCTCGCTATCCTCTTCGGTCCTCAAAACAACCCTTTTTGTCACACAATCCAAACTTACTTGGTGCTTAACCAGCCAGTCCATTCCCAGAATCAAATCAAACTCCCTAAATGAAACCTCCATCAAATTAGCCAGGAATACCATCCCCTGAACCTCTAACGAGACGTCTCTAAACAATTTACTCGCTTAGATAAATTGCCCCAACAGACTCACAACAGTTACCTAACTAAAAGTACTCTCAACAAGAATTCCCAAGGTTTCAGACACAGTACTGGCTGCGTAAAAGTGTGTAGAGCCTATGTCTATCAATGCCAAATAAGGTACACTCTAAATTAAAAACGTACCCGTGATGACGTCCAGAGCATATTAGTCCTCAAGGCGACGGGCAGCATAAACCGGTGCCAGCTGCTTCACCTCAGTTGGTCCAGCACCTCTGCCCTGTGCTCTCTATCCTCGACCCATGCCATTACCACCCCTGGCCTGACCTCAGCCCCTAGGTGGTTGCTAAAATACTCTCAGTTAACCCACATCTCAAACATCTGATAAGTTTTCAACGGACAATCCCGAACACGGTGCTCAGTCGACCCACATCTCAAACATGCCTCAGTCATCCTCCATCATTCGCCTGGATGGCGTCTACCACAATGCCCACAAAGCGCCACCTTAGTAGGTGCAACAGGAGGCCCAACTCTCACTGGCACATCAGATCTGGCCTTTTTTGTAGGCCGCATCATAGAACTCGAGGGCTCTGATTCCCTCTTATTCTTTCTTTTCTCTCGATTTTGGAGCTTAATGCGCTTAACTTCTTCGGCGATCTTCACCTTCTCAACTAGTGTAGGAAACTCACGCTCCCTCTGTGGAGCTATCAGAACTCGTAAACTGTCCCTGAGGCCATCCTCAAAGTGGACACATCTCTCATATTCGGTTGCCACCATGCCACGCGCATATCGGCTCAATCTCAGAAACTCGACTTCATACACAGCCACTGTACGGTCTCCCTGCGTGAAATTAAAGAACTCATGTCTACTAGCGTCAATGTAGTTGGCTCCCACATACCTACTCTGGAAAGTTGTCTTAAAGTAATCCCAAGTCAGTCGATCGGGCTAGGTGCCCTCCTTAACCGTCAGCCACCATTGGTAAGCTTCATCGCGAAGCAGAGAAACAGCCCCCTTAAGCTTCTGCTCCACGATGAAATCCAGGTCATCCATAATTCTTTTCGTGGCCTCCATCCAATATTCGGCCACGTTAGGGGCGACTCCAATGACACCCCTGAATAATTCAGCCCTATTGGACTGGAGTCATTTTGTAACCGACTGTCGGCCCCCAGATTCGGTGTTGGGCCCAACGACCCTCTCTAATATCCTCAGCATGGCCTGGGACAGTGCGTCGTCCCCAGCCATGCAATCTCGAGACCCAGTCTCTGTCGCAGGTGATACCGGTGTCTCACTAGTATCCAGATTAGGTAGATTTTCAGATAATGAGGACCCAGCTCGAGCCCCTCTATGGCCTCTACCACCGCCTCGAGTACCCCGTCTGTAAATACCTCGTGCGTTCATCGTAAATTTGGAGTTTATCTTGTAATAGCTTTATGCATTAGTTATAGTTCCAATATTTATTAACAAATAATTTATGCAGAACAGTATCAGAAGTTTAGAGTTCATTATTGCGAGTCTCAATCTCACTACAGTTTCAAATTTACACTACCTAGAGTGTTTTCAGTACAGTATACTACCTATTGGCTGTTTCAAGCATGCTAGTAGTATTTTTAAACAAATCTAAATAGAATTTCAGAACACTTACAGGATCAGCGTCGGAGACTCAGTGTACCACATACTCAGCCTGAAAATATTTTAAATCTCTTAAAAATTATTTTTAAAACCAATCTTTATAATCGAATCCACAGTTGAGTTTTGCAACCTGGCTCTGATGCCATTAAACGTAACACCCCAAACCTGGCCTAGACGTTATGGCCGAATCTGGGGATGTCACATGAAATGGAATTTTGAAGACTAATTTATTATGATAAAACCGTGTTCATTTTATTACTTTTGGTGATTCCAAAATCTACTTACTCATCCAGTCGATTGTTTAAAACGTAATTCATTACGGAAACTTTAGAAATCATTTATTTTATGAAACCTGAGTTAATCAAGTAAATTCGTCCATTTTAGAGAAACCCCTTTATTTTCGAGAAAACCGTCTACGGGATCGAGGGTTTAGAAAATACTTTAACTTTTGAAAATCAAGTCTTCCTACGTCTAGCAGTTATGAATCAATAAAAATAATAAATAAAAACCCCATTTAAGAAAAAGTCACAAAACGTCCGCGAGTTATATCAACATAAACCAATAATCGTAAAACGAAATAAAAACCATGAAAGTCTAGAACCGTGGTGACCGCCGCATTGATTCGTCTCATGTTGGGGATTACCTGAACAGATTAAACAGAAAAAGGATGAGTTTTTGCAAACTCAGTGTGTAATCCCCACAGAAAACATGCACACAGTATAATATCATAAAGCAGTCATATATTTGCAGTTCGGGTCTAAACCCATTACATAATCAGTGTGGACCTTAGCCCACTCAGATACAGAATAAGATACAATTTAGAGCCTTTGCCCATCATATATAACATGCAGAACAAAACAAAATATTAGAATCCTACCCACCAGCCTCTACACACCATGCTGTACCAAAAATACGGCACCTAATCAGATAATTGCAGCTGAGCTGCCAGATAATAGGCTTAATAGCCTTTTAGATACTTCCTCCAATATCATCAACCCACCCCAATATAATGCAGCATACAATCGATGACATGCTAAAATGTAGTTAACAGATCACACATTCAAATCGATATACATGCTAAGTGCAACATGCTTAATACATATATCACAAAATAGGATCACGTAATTAGGGGTCTAAGTAATGCTTACCGACCCTACAGTAGGTCCACAGTCGACTTGGATGACCCGTGCAACCTTACAGATCAATTCAAAAAAATGGGCTCGCACGCTCATGTGGCCCGCCCGTGTGGTCCACACAGCCCAAATTAGCCTTGGCCGTGTGGATCACACGGCTTGGCCCAGAATTCCACACGCTCGTGTGGTTCATCGGTGTGGGACCACATGCCCGTGGGGCCCATACGGTCTAATAGGTCAAGCCCGTATGTCACACACAGGATTTCTCGACCACCACACGGTCGTGTCACTCGTGCATGGCCTGGCCTCGTTGATCACATGGCTGTGTTTTGGCTTATAGCCTTGCACACGGCCTACCATACAGCCTACCACACGGCCGTGTAGCATTGACAGAAACATTTTTCGGCTTTCACCGATTATCATTTTTTGTGTTTCCGGGGACTTACCAGTATCATTTTCGATGCATAAGCTCTTCTAAACCTCTAGAACCTAAAAATATGCCAATTTAACAATCAATTAAACACGTGTTTCGTCATTCAATCAAAAGCCTATCGAAATCTATCATCAAAAATCTAGCGAAACCCTTACCATCAACAACCGATATTGCAATTCTTAATTCTCTGTAGCAGCACCGATCAATTATTTCCCTTGCTTAATCAAAAAGAACCACAACAACCTTCTTTAAGAGACTATACACGAAACCAAACAAAGAAAGGCAGAATCGATACTTACCGAACAATGAACTCACACGTTTAAACAACTGGAACGGATGGAAAAAAAATGAAGAGAGAATAGTTGTGGGGGAATGGATTTCAGTAGCAATGGAGGGGGATGAAGGAGGGAAATGACAAAGAGACAAAGAAAATTTGAGATAGGAAGTAATTTGGGAAAAACAAAAACAAAATCCTATCAGATTTTCCCCAACTCCCCATTATCACACAACTTTACAGACTTTCAATCCCAATCAAACTCATCCACACCACACGCCCCATGCAAAAAGAATTACTCCCTCGCTCACGCAGGGATTCAAACATAAAACCTTTAACAAATTAACACTCCACTTAACCACTAGACCAACAGGCCCATTCTGTTAATCACTTGCAAACTTTTAACTAAAAGCCTACTGACCAGAGATAGGGCTTAATTCTAAGGAATAACAAAATTTGTCCAAGTCCTGGCTTAAACTTGAGACCTCTCACGCACACCCAGAACACATAACCACTGAAGCAGATACTCAATTGTGTGTCCCACAACGCAACAAAAAAAGATTAAAATTTTGGGGCGTTATAAAGAATTTGGAGAGAATGATGAATGATAAGAATGAATGAGGAATGATTCAGGGATGATGAATGAGGGAATGAGAGGGTTTTATTTATAGGTAAGGAGAGGGGGATAGTTTGCTAAAAATAATGGATGTTAACCTCTTCAAATCTCCTCAAATTGTGGCCAGCCATGCTTAGTGGCTTTTAACTTGATTGTTGTTTGATTTTTAAGCAATTTTGGATGCCATACAACTCAAGACTGAGACTCGGTCAATCGTAAATCTTCGGGCAAATCTCTAATTTCTTCAACACTGCAAGAACCTTGTGTAGTTAAATTGAAGAATGGTTTAAATGTATAGCCATGTGTAGCCGAATATTGGGTTGACTTGGTCTCCAATTTTGACGGTTTTGTAATCCAGCAAAGCTATCAGACCTGTCCAAAATAAATCAACAAGTTAGAGGACCAAAGAATAAAATTTATCCAATCTAATTAATTAGTTAATACCCAAATTATTAATGAAATATTTTAAAATGAATTATTAAATATAGTTTATATTTCATTATTCAATTTAATCATGCATGGCCCACTTTATGTCTTAAAAATATAATATATTCAAATTAATATAAAATAAGCTATTTATTGCATGAAAACTATATAATAAAACATAAAATCACATTTTAATAATTTCTATGTCCTAATTTCATATTTTCACATATTTCATTAATTTATTAAACAATTACTTAGTTTTAACAATGAATCTAAGTAAAAAGGTGATAAATTACATAGGAAAAATCCTATATATTTTTTCGTTTACACATCCCCAAACTTAAATCATTACTCGTCCCGAGTAATGTTTGTGCACAGCAAAAGGTCTTGCTAAGGAAAATTTTCTAATTGTGTAAGCAGCATCAATCTTTGTCCCATAATCATGCATTAATAACTTCATGCTTATCGATCTTCTTTATTAACAAGTAATTCATATGCAAACATTCCTTAAGATTATACTAAGCTTCAAAATAGGCCAACATGAATCATAGTTTGCATGTATGTCACAGCCATAAATAACATTATTCATTCAACATAATTTCCTATCAATCAAGCAAACAATTACAAGGCTCATTTATGATTTTCATATGTTGACCTCAGGACTTCCTCTCCACTAATGTAAGTGACATAATCATCAAATCAATAGGTCTTTTATAAGGTTGTAATGGGGCTCGATTAAAGGTAGGGATTTTAAGAGATGGGACATTTCGGTTTTAAAAAAAAAAATCTTAACCTTTAACTTTGTCTTGGTTTTCTCGCAATACAACCTTTTTCTTTAAGTGAACCTTTGGAACACCCCCAAACATATTTTGAACTCAAGCTCATACATTTTTTCTTTTTGGAGACTAAGAAAACTTTTCTTCGCTCTCTCTTTTTTTATAAGTGATAAACCGTAATATGTACATATTTTAATCCTACATTTAGCATACTTTTGGATGATTTATCCCTTGAATTGTGGAATTTGATGCTCATAATCCTTTAATTTCATGTTTTATACTTAGGAGAGCATCGGAGGATGAAAAGAACGAGAAACGAACCAAAAATGGAGAAAATGGGCCAAAGTAAGAAATCCACACGGCCTGGAGTTTGCCACACAGCTGTGCCACTTTAGTAGACTCGAACACGGCCCAGGGCTTGATTCACATAGCCATGCCACACAGGCGTGTCCCTGCCGTGACTCGTTTTAATTCCATTCGGATTAGGTAACTTAGGGGCCAAGAAAGACTTTTCGAAAGCCTATATAAACACCCTAAGTGTAACCTAAAAGGAGGAGGCCGAGGAGCAAAGCCAGAGAGGGTCGAATTGTGGGATTTACTCGAAGACAGCCAGTTGATCCATCTCAAGAAGCCAGAATCATACTCAAGACAGAAGATCTTCCCTTTAATTTCCTTCAGGGGGTTTTAGGGTTTTTCTTATGTTTTATTTTATACTTTCTTCTAAGATGTATTCTTTTATAAACATGAACGAAACCCCTCAAATACCTGAGGGGGATGAAACCTAATGAAACACCCCACACCCGGCCCACGAGCCTTGACCGGATCTGGTATGTTCCTCGATGAAAATCGGCTCAAATTCTTTTGTTACTTAGGAAAAACTTGTGTGTTTTGAAAGAAGGATTGTGTCGGGCTGGGCTCGAGTTGAAAACAAGTTTATTTCATTATTAAAATTCCTTTACTTTAGGTGACAAAACGTTTAGGCTTTGTATTAAAAGAAATCTACTTAAACTTTAATTGATAAAAATTTGTAAACATAATAAATAAAATAAATGTAAAATAGTTCAACTATGGCCTTATTACATCAAATAAACCCAAATAATTTAAAATACTTAAATAAAAATAAAATGTCCAAATAAAATTCCTTGCTGAGCATGGCCACCTTTAAGCTCCTACCAACCCGGTCAATTACTTATCATCACCTGAAAAATGTTCCCACAACGGGGTGAGTCAACAGACTCAATGTGTACACAAACACTAAGTCCAAATAAATTCAGGCATTTCATAGCATACAAATTCATATATCATTAAATTAAATGATGCAACCCGAACCCAAAACCTAGTTAGCCATCCGCTACACATCACCCATACCAACCTGCACACCGTGGGGATTACTAAGTCAACCCTCCATCTGCTACACACCATCAAAGGCAGTCGCTGCAGTCGACGTGCTCGTCGCCCTTATGAGTATTCGTGATCTTAGGTCACCACACTCAGATATCGTGGTCTTAGGTCACCACATTCAGATTTCGTGGTCTTAGGTAACCACATTCACTTCCCCTTTTTCAATAACCCATATGCCCCATATCATACTTATTATGCATTAACATGCCAACTTTCACATTCTTATAACTTATCACATGTTAACTATAACATATTTCATAATACTAGTAGGAGTAGGAAACGTACCTGAGTACTTTGGACCATAACATGGTACCTTAGCCATATTCTTGCACATTCTTATATTCACATATAGATTAAATATTGCCATAAATATATTAAGAAATAGTGTGAGGTACACACCTAATTCACTTAACAATTCACGGGAATCCCGAAATCTGATCTACTGCCTTAGATTCTTAACTTCCTACATTCGGCCATCACTTTAAAAATTTAATGAAGACCATTCGGCCATAAATCCAAATCCCAATAGGATTAGTACACTTAAACCTACCTTGATGCCGATTTGACTATCACTCCAAATCCCAAAACCTTTGTGCTACTCCTCCCTTCAATCGGCCAATGCTAGATCATTTAACTTGATTAGTTTCGGCTTTTTAAACAAATAAAGAATAGATCTAATTACCAAAATAGACCTTGGCCGATTGTACTTTTGCACTCACGTTGCGATTTCAAATCCCGAAAGTATCCCTTGTCTTAATTATCTGTCGAAATACCTATACACATATGTTAGAGTCGATTCTAACATTAAATCATCATAGATGGCCCTTGGCTGAATGCTATAGACACTTACCTTGTGGATTTTAAATCCTGAAACTCATCAAATAACTAGGGAACACGCGGCCTATGGTGTACCTTCGGGAATAAAACTTCTCCTTCCTTGTAGTCGACACTTAGTAAATCCCGAAAGATCTCTTCAAAGTTTCAGCAACAAGATATTAATGGGGTTAGTCCTAGATTTCGGCAAATCTTAAAAGAAAAAGGATGAAACCGAATGAGATCTTACCCTTACTTTAGGAATCGGCAATCCTTGCTTGAACCTTTACAATATTCGGCTATGTAGGCTAGAAGGATCTTGATTTCGACTTTTTGATTGGTATAAAGAAAGAAAAGAGAAAGAAGAATAAAGATGGAGAATTCGGCAGAGAGAGAGTTGAAATAAAGAATGAATGGCCCTCTTTTCCTTTAGTAGCCGAAATTACTAACTTAGAATCCCTTACTTGGCCATCACTCTTCTATTTTGATAGCTTTATCTCTTTAATTATCACCTAAAATAAAAGATAATTCAGCAACTATCCTTACTTAGCCGAAATTATTAAACTCAAAGTCCCTTACTTGGCCATCACTTCTCCCTTATTTTCCTAATTAAAGAATAATTCCTCATTTATCATCTTTTATCCTTAAATAAAATAAAAGGGATAAAACTCCTAAAATATAGCCTATGTGCCGTCCACCTCTGTCCATCCTTACAGCAAAATAAAACTTTTATTTTGCTTCCCCTACAGCTCTAACCTTGGCCCAATCTCCCCTGCATGTGGCGTCACTTACAGAGGCCTTAAGTGGCACCTCCAAGCCACTTTTCCATGCCCATTTGTGTGTCAAATTTTCCATACATTTTCTCTTAAGACCACCTTGCTTCATGTCCCTCTTTTAAACTTTAACTTAACATTTCTTAAGCATTTCCTTATATTTCTAAGACATTTCCTTCCATTTCCAAGTCATTTCCTTACATTTCCAAGTTTCCAAAAATGTTCACCATACATTCATAACACATAAGACATGCCATTTCGTATAATTAAATCAAAAATGCATAGGCCCATTTCGAGGATGTTACGATTCTACCCTCTTAAAAATAATTTCGTCCTCGAAATTACTTACTAATGAATAATCGTACATCTTAACTCAACGCACTACGCTTATGCTGCGCACTCTGATCTTAATAGTACCATCATACTTCCTAGGCACAATCTCTAAGTTCACGTCCCCTAGAACTCATTTCTAACGCCGCGATTTAATCTGATTAAAAAGTTTTATGCATCAGAATTTTGTTCCACTTATTAACCGCGAACAATTTTATGAAATAAAGATATTTAGAAGTAGTTCTTTCGATCACACAAAGTTTCAGTTCAAGTTCACTACTCTAATTCAGAGAATCACATTCACATTCATCAACAGAGACACCTTCATTCCTCAATAGAGACATATTCATTCATCAACATAGACATATTTATTCAGTGGTATCTACCACCCATATTCACTATTCGAACACTCTTTGCCTTATTCCTATCCCACGGGTATTTTCGTAATTTGTCCTACAGGGGTATTTTCGTAATTTTTCAAAATAAGGTTCCTTGGTAATTTTGTCAGTAAGGGTATTTTGGTAATTTTGTGTTCCTGGGATATTTTGGAAATTCTAAAATCCGAGGGTATTTCGATAATTTTGAAACTCAGGGGTATTTTGGTAATAAACCAGGGTAAATTTGTAAAGCTCAATATGAAACACCCCAAACCGGCCCACGAGCTTTGACCATATTTGGTATGTTCCTCAAGTAAACCGGTTCAAAGTTCTTTTGTTACTTTGGGAAAATAGTGTGTTTTGAAAGAAATATTGTTTTGGGTTAGGCTTGAGTAGAAAACAAAATCATTTTATAATGAAAACCCTTTTAAATTTTAGGTGATAAAACATATAGAATACATTTAAAGTAAATTACTTAATCTTTAATTTAATAAAAATTTCGTAACATAATAAATAAAAACAGAAATAAAATAGTGCATTATGGCCTTATGGCCTTATTACATCAAGTAAATCCAAATAATTCGGAGTACTTAAAAATTAATAGTCCATAAAAATAAAAACTTCATGTTGAGCATGGCCACCACAAGTTCTGCCGTCCTGGTCCATTCTTATTCATCACAGAAACATGGTCCTCAACGGGGTGAGTCAAATGACTCAATGAGTACACAACACTATATCATAATAGAATCGGGCATAACAAATATTACACATTCATATCATAGCATACAAATTATGATGCATTCCCAAACCCAAACCTAATAAGCCATCCGCTACACTCCCGCACTACCAACTTTGCATACACCGTGGGGACTACTAAGTCGACCCTCCTTCTCGCTACACTCCATATCGCGGTCTTAGGTCACCGCATTTGTGGTCTTAGGTCACCACATTCAGATATCGCGATCTTAGGTCACCGCGATTCGAATCACGCGTGGTCTTAGGTCACCACATTCAGATACCACGGTCTTAGGTCACCGTGTTCGTGGTCTTAGGTCACCACATTCACTTCCTCTTTCAATAACCCATATGCCCCATTTTGTAATATGCATTAATATGCCAAAGTTCACATTCTTATTCTCATGTTACAAATAACATATTTCATATTCCTAGTAGGAGTAGGAAACGTACCTGAGTACTTTGTACCACATTATGGTACCTTAGCCATATTCACATTCTTAATATCACATATATTAATTAAACATAGCCATAAAACTTATTAAGAAATAGTGTGGGGTACACACCTGATTAGCTTAGCGGTTCACTTAAATCCCGAAAAGGTTGATCTAATGCTTTAGATCTTAAATCCCTATATTTAGCCAACCTTAAAATGTTAGCAAAAAGCCTATTCGGCTATAAGACCAAATCCTAGTTGGATTAGTACACTTAAAACCTACCTTGCTGCCGATTGACTTACGAATCGAGTCCCAAAACTTTGTGATGCACACCCTTGTAATCAGGTAGTCACCAAAACTCCTAACTAGTTAGTTTTCGGCTTTTAAAACAAATAAAGAATAGATCTAATTACCAAAATAGACCTTGGCCGATTGTACTTATGCACTCACTTTGCGATTTCAAATCCCGAAAGTATCCCCTGTCTTAATTCTCTGTCGAAATACCTATACACATATGTTAGATTCGATTCTAACATTAAATCATCATAGATGGCCCTTGGCCGAATGCTATAGACACTTACCTTGTGGATTTTAAATCCCGAAACTCACCGAATAACTAGGGAACACGTGGCCTATGGTGTACCTTCGGGAAAAGAACTTCTCCTTCCTTGTAGTCGACACTTAGTAAATCCCGAAAGATCTTGTCAAAGTTTCGACAACAAGATATTAATGGGGTTAGTCCTAGATTTCGGCAAATCTTAAAAGAAAAAGGATGAAACCGGATGAGATCTTACCCTTACTTTAGGAATCGGCAATCCTTGCTTGAACCTTTAATAATATTCGGCTATGTAGGCTAGAAGGATCTTGATTTCGGCTTTTTGATTGGTAGAAAGAAAAGAGAAAGAAGAATAAAGATGGAGGATTCGGCTAGAGCACAAAGTATTTCGGCTTGGCAAAAATAAAAAAGAAGAGAGGAGTTATTTGCTAGAGAGAATTCGGCAGAGAGAGAGTTGAAAGAAAGAATGAATGGCCCTCTGTTCCTTTAGTAGCCGAAATTACTAATTTAGAATCCCTTACTTGGCCATCACTCTTCTATTTTGATAGCTTTATCTCTTTAATTATCAATATATTCAAATTAAAAGAATTTAATCCATCAATTATCTCTTATCTCTTAATAAAAATAATACTAATAATAACCCATCATTATCTATCTATTTGCCGAAATTTAAAGAGAATAAAACTCCTCTTTTAAGAGCCTTAATGCCGTCCACCTCTCTGCTCCTTGTAGCAAAAATAAAATTCTTTATTTGCTTCCCATGCGACTCGATCCTTGGCCCATTTGCCTATGTATGTGGCGTCACTTGCTAGGCCCTTAATGTAACACCCCAAACCCGGCCCACAAGTCCTGACCGGATCTGGTATGTCACTGCGGAAATTGTTTGAAAAACCTTTTTGACTTTAGAATAAAACTTGAAAATTTTGTTAAAGTTTTGAAAACTATGTCCATTAAAAATTATTAGATAATAGAAGCTCGATTTGAATTAAAACTTTATTATAAGTTGTTACGAAGTGAATCATTTGTAGAAATATTTCTAAGTATAATATAAACTTCAACAATGATAGATAGAATATTTTAAATCAAAAGTGGCCCTTATTACATCAAATAAATTCCCAAAATACGGATAATATAAAAATCATTATTAATTAACTAAACCAAGTAAAACATCCACTTCTGCATGAAATCTTCTTCTACATGGCCACCTTTGTATCCACTCCAACCCAGTCCATTAATCACGACTCACCTGCGATGTTTAAAAAGTTGGGTGAGTCACACAGACTCAGTGTGTAATTAACCACTGAAATCCACCCACATGCTAACCACATAATAACCCATGCATCAGATATCATATATCATATTCAGAGCATATCACATTCTGGGCTTGGCCCATGCTCATAACACTTATCAAATAACCGGGTAATTAGCCACATACCTTCCACATACTGGGCTTAGCCCATTTTTTTATTCAAGTCTACAATCACATGTATTCACATACCACAATTATGCAATAATGAATCCCGACCCAAGCCTAAGGTCCATCCTCTACACACCCCCTTATCCAGCCTACCACACACCAGGGGATTCATAAAATCACCCTCTCCTTTTAACTCCAAAGGTATTCAATGCCATCCACGTGCAATTAAGCACAAAATCCACAACGCGACCTCAGTCAGCGCCAATCCACGATGTAGCCGTAGCTAACACCAAAACCACGATGGGACACATAGTCACTCATCAATCCACGATATGGCACATAGCCTATATCAATCACGATGAGGCACATAGCTACTCATCAACCACGTACTTGAAGTACACCCGTACCTTCTTTCATAGCCCACCCAATGCACATGCAACATAGAATAGTGCCATGGTAATGCATGCACATGTTATTCATAACCACAAGCACACTCACATATACAAATCAATAATCATATTTTAACAGCTTTAATACTAACCTGATCGTCCTCATACCCTTGAAGGGTATCAATATCACACTTATCACTGCATTTGTTAGTAAACACATCACACATGCAAATATAAATCCTGGAAACAGTAGGCTAGCTACACACCTTATAACCTGAAGCTTTAAACCCTCGATCCCGACGCTATCGCTAAGTGAGACTACGGCCATCTGACTATAGTTTTCTCCCGCTGCTGGCCCACACCCCGGTGGCCAATCCCGAACCCCCGAGACAACTCTTTTCTTAAACTTCGGGACAGGGACTTTCCCTTGCCCACCTTGACTGGTAGTTGCCTCCATCAAAACGCTTAATCAGATAAACCGGTTAATCACCCAAATCATAAATCTAAACACCGAAACCAATTAAATATTTCTTACTAAAATATCTCGAATCCCGGAGAATCGATTTATGACACTAGATATCCTTGCTCCTTTATTCGGCCAAACATAGAGATTAGCAACAAGGCCATTCGGCCAAATCAAATAAACCACAAAGGTTAACGCTCAACCCCTTACCTTACAACCGATTTGGTTTCCTCCCAAATCCTGAACCCAACGATGGTTCACCTCTGACAATCGGCCACACCTTAAGACGCAAAACAGTTAGCCTCACAAGCCTTCGGCTTAACGAACATTAAAAGAATAGTCTATTAGAAAAACTCCTTACCACCACTTACCAACCGATTATTCAAGAAGACAACTTCACCTGATTGTCCCCCAAAACCCGAAGGCCCTTCTCCAAGCGATTGAAAGAGGAAACCCGAAGAGATCAACACCCTTCTAATATTCGGCCAAAAAGAATCTAATAGGGGAGGGGAAGTTTCGGCAACAAGAGGGGAGGATTCAGCTAGAGTCTTGAAGGTAGAAACAAATAAGATGTGGTTTACAAATGAAAGGAAAAAATCGGCAATGGTATATGCTACTTGAGGCTTTTGGTTTCAAAGCACAAAAAGAAGTAAACTTTACTTGAAGGTTCGGCTAGGAGCAAAATTAAAAGAAACACCTAATGAATTTCGGCAATGGAGAGATCAAGGAAAGGAATAAATAAAAAAAATAAAAAAATATGAACTCCCTCCTATTAAAAATTCAGCACACATGGAAGGAAGAAAACCAAATTTTCGGCAGCTCTCTCCTTAAAAGCTTCAAGCCAAATAGCACACCCCAAGAGTCCTACAATCTGCCACCATCTAATCCCTATTAAAATTCTTATTTTATCTCATATTTTATCCCCTTATCAAATTCAAAATAAACCAATAGCAACCATTATCTCCTATTTACTAATTTTAAACTAAATAAAATAATCCTACAATTACCTAAAATAATAAAATAACACAACCCTTATCACTTACCTCCCAGCCGAATTCAAAGAAAAGATTAAACAAAATCAGCTTAATCTTATCTATTGAAGCTCCCATGTGCCGTCCACTGCCTCTCCAAACTGCTGCAAAATGAGAATAAAAAAATAAAACACCCCTTATGCTACCTTTGAGCCTCGAACCAGCGACCTCCAAGAGCCAAGAACTTCAGCTAGCGCCCCAGCCAATTTGCCAATGCGTTATTTGTGATATAATCCCCCCAAAACTTCTTTTAACACCTCACTCCCTAGCTCCCTTGTCTCAACGCCAAACCCAAAAATAAAACACCCTTGCTGCCGCCTGGATTCGAACCCAGGCCCTCATTAGCGTCACCACCAAGCCTTTAAGCAGCGCATGGAGCCACTTTGCCAACTGGACTTTCATGTCCATTAACCCTGCCATTTATTTTTAAGGCATACCTAGCCCAACTCCCCTAATTGACGCAAAATAAAACCAAAATGCTGCCTTTGCAGCTCGAACATGAGACCCCCAAGCACCATGAGGCGTCCCCTTCCCAAAGCCCCAAGTAGCGCCTCCATGCCACTCCACCACAGACATTCTTGTGTCTTAACCTTCCAAATAATTCTCTTAAGACTTCTAAAGCCCAGCTCCCCTTCTTAACACTAAAATTCAAAAATTTCGTAAGTCATCCCTTACCTTCTAGGGTTCTCCAAACCCCTTAAAATTCATCCAACTTCACCCTAAGCCTTCCATCCCTTGAGTTATGCACTAAATGCATAACCCCTAGACCGGGATGTTACACTTAAGTGGCGCCTTGTAGCCATTTTACCAAGGCCATTTGTATGTCATATTTCACATACATTTTCGCTTAAGACCACCTTGCTTCATGTCCCTCTTTTAAACTTTAAACTTGACATATCTAAAGCATTTCCTTACATTTCTAAGACATTTCCTTACATTTCCAAGACATTTCCTTACATTTCCAAGACAAGACATTTCCTTACATTTCCAAGTCATTTCCTTACATTTCCAAGTCATTTCCTTACATTTCCAAGACAAGACCTTTCCTTCCATTTCCAAGACAAGACATTTCCTTACATTTCCAAGTCATTTCCTTACATTTCCAAGATTCTAAAAATGTACACATCACATCCATAACACATAAGACATACTAATGCATAGGCTGTAATCCAGGATGTTACAGTTCTACCCCCCTTAAAAATAATTTCGTCCTCGAAATTACTTACTAACGAATAATCGTACATCTTAACTCACCGTACTACGCTTATGCTGCACACTCTAATCTTAATAGAACCATCATACTTCCTAGGCACAATCTCTAAGTTCACGTCCCCTAGAACTCATTTCTAATGCCACGATTTAATCTGATTAAAAAGTTTTATGCATCAGAATTTTGTTCCACTTATTAACCGCGAACAATTTTATGAAATAAAGATATTTAGAAGTAGTTCTTTCGATCACAAAAAGTTTCAGTTCAAGTTCACTACTCTAATTTAGAGAATCACATTCACATTTATCAACAGAGACACCTTCATTCCTCAATAGAGGCACATTCATTCATCAACATAGACATATTTATTCAGTGGTATCTACCACCAACATTCACTATTCGAACACTCTTTGCCTTATTCCTATCCCAGGGGTATTTTCGTAATTTGTCCTACAGGGGTATTTTCGTAATTTTTCAAAATAAGGTTCCTTGTTGATTTTGTCAATAAGGGTATTTTGGTAATTTTGTGTTTCTGGGGTATTTTTGGAAATTCTAAAATCCGAGGGCATTTCGGTAATTTTGAAACTCAGGGGTATTTTGGTAATAAACCAGGGTAAATTTGTAAAGCTCAATAAATCAGGGGTATTGCAGATTTTACAAAACTTTAGGGTTACTTTTGAGAATTTTTTTTCCAAAATGGTGATGTTGCAAAAATTTTGGAAATTAGGGTCATTTTGGTAATTTGCAAGTTAGGGGCAATTTCGTAATTTTCTAAAATCAAGGTATTTTGATATTTTGCAAATTAGGGTTTTTGAACATTTATAAAGTAAGGAAATTTTGATTAAACTATGGGTAGTTTGGACATTTTATAAACCAAGGGCATTTTTTGTAATTTCACAATCAGGGGTATTTAGGTAATTTTTTTAATCAAAAATATTTCAGAAAAATTTTGTAAAAATAGTTCTCACAAATTAAAAAGGTAATTTTAAGAGTTTTAAAACTAGGGTTTTTATAAAAACACGGCTAGTTCCTTTCGGGTTTTAGTTATTGTGTTTAGCCTATGACCGAGTCCTCTTGGTTAGGGTAAACCGAAGCTACGCACCAGGTAGTATTCCAGCGAAGAGGAGGTGAGTCACTAGGACTGCTTCAGTACCAGGCTCTTCCGAATCCAATCCTAGACATGCGCACAAGGGTTACCACATCTTAACTCGGCGACTAGTCATAGGTTTGTTTAGTTAGGCACTTAACTCTTATGTAAGTGTTGGGGAAAACTAATCCTAGGGTTCAAGTACTTATCATACTATTCTACGTTCCATTTCTACCCTTCTACAGATCATTCAATAAATCACACAAGTGGATAGAAGTACTTACCTGGTGGACTGCGGGTTGGAGACTTGGGTGCCATGCCAAAACCTGCTTATTTCAAAAAATATTTTCATAAAACTCATTTGGGCTCGCTTTGAAAAAGTTTTGGGCCTTAAAACCAGGCTGAAAGTTTGCTCTGATACCAAATTGAAACACCCCAAACCCGGCCAACGAGCTTTGACCAAATTTGGTATGTTCCTCAAGTAAACCGATTCAAAGTTCTTTTGTTACTTTGGGAAAATAGTGTGTTTTGAAAGAAATATTATTTTGGGTTGGGCTCGAGTAGAAAACAAAATCGTTTTATAATGAAAACCCTTTTAAATTTTAGGTGATAAAACATATAGAATACATTTAAAGTAAATTACTTAATTTTTAACTTAATAAAAATTTCGTAACGTAATAAATAAAAACAGAAATAAAATAGTGCACTATGGCCTTATGGCCTTATTACATCAAGTAAATCCAAATAATTCAGAGTACTTAAAAATTAATAGTCCATAAAAATAAAAACTTCATGTTGAGCATGGCCACCACAAGTTCTACCGTCTCGGTCCATTCGCATTCATCACCGAAACATGGTCCTCAACGGGGTGAGTCAATGGACTCAATGTGTACACAACACTAAATCATAATAGAATCGGGCATAACAAATATTACACATTCATATCATAGCATACAAATTATGATGCATTCCCAAACCCAAACCTAATAAGCCATCCGCTACACTCCCCGTACCAACTTTGTACACCGTGGGGACTACTAAGTCGACCCTCCTTCTGCTACACTCCATATCGTGGTCTTAGGTCACCGCATTTGTGGTCTTAGGTCACCACATTCAGATATCGCGATCTTAGGTCACCGCATTCAGATTACTGTGGTCTTAGGTCACCACATTCAGATACCATGGTCTTAGGTCACCGTGTTCGTGGTCTGAGGTCACCACATTCACTTCCCCTTTCAATAACCCATATGCCCCATTTTGTAATATGCATTAATATGCCAAAGTTCACATTCTTATTCTCATGTTACAAATAACATATTTCATATTCCTAGTAGGAGTAGGAAACGTACCTGAGTACTTTGTACCACATTATGGTACCTTAGCCATATTCACATTCTTAATATCACATATATTAATTAAACATAGCCATAAAACTTATTAAGAAATAGTGTGGGGTACACACCTGATTAGCTTAGCGGTTCACTTAAATCCCGAAAAGCTTGATCTAATGCTTTAGATCTTAAATCCCTACATTTAGCCAACCTTAAAATGTTAGCAAAAAGCCTATTCGGCTATAAGACCAAATCCTAGTAGGATTAGTACACTTAAAACCTACCTTGCTGCCGATTGACTTACGAATCGAGTCCCGAAACTTTGTAATGCACACTCTTGTAATCAGCTAGTCACCAAAACTCCTAACTAGTTAGTTTTCGGCTTTTAAAACAAATAAAGAATAGATCTAATTACCAAAATAGACATTGGTCGATTGTACTTATGCACTCACCTTGCGATTTCAAATCCCGAAAGTATCCCTTGTCTTAATTATCTGTCGAAATACCTATACACATATGTTAGATTTGATTCTAACATAGATTCGATTCTAACATTAAATCATCATAGATGGCCCTTGGCCGAATGCTATAGGCACTTACCTTGTGGATTTTAAATCCCAAAACTCACCGAATAACTAGGGAACACACGGCCTATGGTCTACCTTCGGGAAAAGAACTTCTCCTTCCTTGTAGTCGACACTTAGTAAATCCCGAAAGATCTCTTCAAAGTTTCGGCAACAAGATATTAATGGGGTTAGTCCTAGATTTTACCCTTACTTTAGGAATCAGCAATCCTTGCTTGAACCTTTAATAATATTCGGCTATGTCGGCTAGAAGGATCCTGATTTCGGCTTTTTGATTGGTAGAAAGAAAAGAGAAAGAAGAAAAAAGATGGAGGATTTGGCTAGAGCACAAGGTATTTCGGCTTGGCAAAAATAAAAGAGAAGAGAGGAGTTATTTGCTAGAGAGAATTCGACAAAGAGAGAGTTGAAAGAAAGAATGAATGGCCTTCTTTTCCTTTAGTAACCGAAATTACTAATTTAGAATCCCTTACTTGGCCATCACTCTTCTATTTTGATAGCTTTATCTCTTTAATTATCAATATATTCAAATTAAAAGAATTTAATCCATCAATTATCTCTTATCTCTTAATAAAAATAATACTAATAATAACCCATCATTATCTATCTATTTACCGAATTTTAAAGAGAATAAAACTCCTCTTTTAAGAGCCTTAATGCCGTCCACCTCTCTGCTCCTTGTAGCAAAAATAAAATTCTTTATTTGCTTCCCATGCGACTCGATCCTTGGCCCATTTGCCTATGTATATGGCGTCACTTGCTAGGCCCTTGAGTGGCGCCTTGTAGCCATTTTACCAAGGCTATTTGTATGTCATATTTCACATACATTTTCTCTTAAGACCACCTTGCTTCATGTCCCTCTTTTAAACTTTAAACTTGACATTTCTAAAGCATTTCCTTACATTTCTAAGACATTTCCTTACATTTCCAAGACATTTCTTTACATTTCCAAGACAAGACATTTCCTTACATTTCCAAGTCATTTCCTTACATTTCTAAGACAAGACATTTCCTTCCATTTCCAAGTCATTTCCTTACATTTCCAAGACAAGACATTTCCTTACATTTCCAAGTCATTTCCTTACATTTCCAAGATTCTAAAAATGCACACATCACATCAATAACACATAAGACATACTAATGCATAGGCTGTAATCCAGGATGTTACATAATAAATCAAGGGTATTGCAGATTTTACAAAACTTTAGGGTTACTTTTGAGAATTTGTTTTCCAAAATGGTGATGTTGCAAAAATTTTGGAAATTAGGGTCATTTTGGTAATTTGCAAGTTAGGGGCAATTTCGTATTTTTCCAAAATCAAGGTACTTTGATATTTTGCAAATTGGGGTTTTTGAACATTTATAAAGTAAGGAAATTTTGATTAAACTATGGGTAGTTTGGACATTTTATAAACCAAGGGCATTTTTTGTAATGTTACCACTAGGGTATTTTTGTAATTTCATAAATCAAAAATTTTTCGGAAAATTTTTTTGTAAAAAAAATAGTCTTCACAAATTAAAAAGGTAATTTTAAGAGTTTGAAAACTAGGGTTTTTATAAAAACACGGCTAGTTCCCTTTCGAGTTTTAGTTATTGTGATTAGCCTATGACCGAGTCCTCTTGGTTAAGGTGAACTGAAGCTACGCACCAGGTAGGATTCCTGCGAAGAGGAGGTGAGTCACTAGGACTGCTTAAGTACCAGGCTCTTCCGGATCCAATCCTAGACATGCGCACAATGGTTGCCACACCCTAACTCGGTGACTTAGCCATAGGTTTGTTTAATTAGGCATTAAGTCTTATGTAAATGTTGGGGAAAACTAGTCCTAGGGTTCAAGTACCTATCATACTATTTCTACGTTCCATTCCTACCCTTCTACAGATCATACAATAAATCACACAATGGATAGGGGTACTTACCTGGTGGACTGCGGGTCGGAGACTTGGATTGTAACATCCTGGAAATGGGCCTATGCATTTTGATTTAATTATACGAAATGGCATGTCTTATGTGTTATGAATGTATGGTGAGCATTTTTGGAAACTTAGAAATGTAAGGAAATGACTTGGAAATGTAAGGAAATGTCTTGTCTTGGAAATGGAAGGAAATGTCTTGTCTTGGAAATGTAAGGAAATGACTTGGAAATGGAAGGAAATGTCTTGTATTGGAAATGTAAGGAAATGACTTGGAAATGGAAGGAAATGTAAGGAAATGTCTTGGAAATGTAAGGAAATGTCTTGGAAATGTAAGGAAATGTCATGTCTTGGAAATGTAAGGAAATGACTTGGAAATGTAAGGAAATGACTTGGAAATGTAAGGAAATGATTTGGAAATGATTCAAAAGTGGAAAGTGAACATTTCTGGAAACTTGGAAATGTAAAGAAATGTCAAGTTTAAAGAGGCAAACGAAAATTTTTGGAAACTTAGAAATGACTTAGAAATGTCGAGTTTTAAAGTTTAAAAGAGGAAATTAAGGCAATGTGGCCTTAAGAGAAAAAGTATGTGAAATTTGACATGCAAGCAGGCTTGGAAAAGTGGCACTGGAGATGCCACTTAGGGCCTCTGGAAATGGCACCACATGCAAGGGATTGGGCTGAGTTGAGTCACGGGGAAAGCAAATAAAAGAAAATTTATTTTGCTTCCAGGAAGAAGTGAGAGTGGGCGGCACAAGGCTATAATTTAGGAGCCTTTATTCTTTTATTTTTAAGAGATAAATGTGGATAAATAAGGGATAAATAATGGATTTATTTTAGATTATTTTCAAGAGATAAATGAGGAATTATTCTTTAATTAGGAAAATAAAGGAGAAGTGATGGCCAAGTAAGGGACTTTGAGTTTAATAATTTCGGCTAAGTAAGGATAGTTGCTGAATTATCTTTTATTTTAGGAGATAATTAAAGAGATAAAGCTATCAAAATAGAAGAGTGATGGCCAAGTAAGGGATTCTAAGTTAGTAAATTCGGCTATATATAAGAAAAGAGGGCCATTCATCATTCTTTCTCTCAACCCTTCTCTCTGCCGAATTTCCTAGAGCATTTGTTCTTCTTCTTTTTGTTAGCCAAAGCCGAAAATTCAAGATATCACCATTAGCCAATTTCTTTTCTTTCCAATCCATCAAAAGCCGAATCTTTGAGGGGCTTCAAGCATAGGTGTTGTCGATTTCTTCAAGAAAGGGTAAGAACAAGTTTTGATTTCTATTCTTTTCTTTTAGATTTGTCAAAATCTAGGACTAATCCCATCAATATTCTTATTTGCCGAAATTTGGAAGGATTCTTTCGGGATTTTTGCCATAGTCGACTATAAAGGAAAAGATCTTCGGGATTTGACCATCAAGGTAAGTCATATCTGACATTCGGCCAAGGGTCATTGATTGTGATTAAAGGTTAGAAGTTTATCTAACATGTGGTTTTAGGGATTTCGACAGAAGCTATAACCAAGGGATAATTTCGAGATTTAAGATCCTTAAGGTAAGTGACTATGAATATTCGGCCAAGGCCTATTTTAGTAGTTAGATCTATTTTTATGTGTTTTAAGCCGAAAACTAACCGATTCAAGGGATCTAGTGATTAGCCGATTTCAAAGGGGAAGAATACAAGTTTTCGGGATTTGATTAATTATCAAATCGACAGCAAGGTAAGAAAGTGGATACGATAATCCTTCGGGATTTGATTAAATTAGCCGAATAGGCTTTTTCCTAAAATACTAAATATGGCCAAATGTAGGGATTTAGGATCTAAAGCGATAGATCGGTTTTTCGGGATTTTAAGGAATTCGTTAAGCTAATCAAGTATGTACCCCACACTAATTCTTAATAAGTTTTATGGCTATGTCTAATTAAAATATGTGATATTAAGAATAAGAAAGTGGCTAACATACCATGTTATGGTACTAAGTACTCAGGTACGTTTCCTACTCCTACTAGGAATATGAAATATGTTATTTGTAACATGAGAATAAGAATGTGAACTTTGGCATATTAATGCATATTACAAAATGGGGCATATGGGTTATTGAAAGGGGAAGTGAATGTGGTGACCTAAGACCACGAACACGGTGACCAAGACCGTGGTACACGAATGTGGTGACCTAAGACCCACGATGTCTGAATGCGGTGACCTAAGACCGCGATATATCGAATGTGGTGACCTAAGACCACAAATGCGGTGACCTAAGGCTGCGATATGGAGTGTAGCGGAAGGAGGGTCGACTTAGTAGTCCCACGGTGTATGCTGAGGTTGGTGCGGGGAGTGTAGCGAATGGCTTGTTAGGTTTGGGTTTGGGAATGCATTATAATTTGTATGCTATGATATGAATGTGTAATATTTGTTATGCCCTGATTCTATTATGATTTAGTGTTGTGTACACATTGAGTCTGTTGACTCACCCCGTTGAGGACCATGTTTGAGTGATGAGCAGATAATGGACCGGGACGGCGAGAACTTGTGGTGGCCATGCTCAACATGAAGTTTTTATTTTTATGGACTATTAATTTTTTTAAGTACTCGAATTATTTGGATTTACTTGATGTAATAAGGCCATAAGGCCATAATGCACTATTTTATTTCTATTTTTATTTATTATGTTACGAAATTTTTATTAAGTTAAAGATTAAGTAATTTACTTTAAATGTATTCTATATGTTTTATCGCCTAAAATTTAAAAGGGTTTTCATTATAAAACGATTTTGTTTTCTACTCGAGCCCAACCCAAAACAATATTTCTTTCAAAACACACTATTTTCCCAAAGTAACAAAAGAACTTTGAACCGATTTACTTGAGGAACATACCAAATCTGGTCAAAGCTCGTGGGCCGGGTTTGGGGTGTTTCATGGGTGCCATGCCAGAAAAACCTGCTTATTTCCAAAAATATTTTCATAAAACTTACTTGGGCTGGATTTGAAAATGTTTTGGGCCTTAACCCTCAGGCCGAGAGTTTGAAACGGGCTCTGATACCAAACTGATGCACCCCAAACCTGACCCACGAGCCTTGACCGGATCTGGTATGTTCGTCGATGAAAACCGGTTCAAATTCTTTTGTTACTTAGGAAAAACTTGTGTGTTTTGAAAGAAGGATTGTGTCGGGTTGGGCTCGAGTTGAAAACAAGTTTATTTCATTTATAAAATCCTTTACTTTAGGTGACAAAACGTTTAGGCTTTGTTTTAAAAGAAATCTACTTAAACTTTAATTGATAAAAATTTGTAAACATAATAAATAAAATAAATGTAAAATAGTTCAACTATGGCCTTATTACATCAAATAAACCCAAATAATTTAAAATACTTAAATAAAAATAAAATGTCCAAATAAAATTCCTTGCTGAGCATGGCCACCTTTAAGCTCCAACCGACCCGGTCCATTACTGATCATCACCTGAAAAATGTTCCCACAACAGGGTGAGTCAATAGACTCAATGTGTACACAAACACTAAGTCCAAATAAATTCAGGCATTTCATAGCATACAAATTCATATATCATTAAATTAAATGATGCAACCCGAACCCAAAACCTAGTTAGCCATCCGCTACACATCACCCGTACCAACCTGCACACCGTGGGGACTACTAAGTCAACCCTCCATCCGCTACACACCATCGAAGGCAGTCGCAGCAGTCGACGTGCTCATCGCCCTTATAAGTATTCGTGGTCTTAGGTCACCACACTCAGATATCGTGGTCTTAGGTCACCACATTCAGATTTCGTGGTCTTAGGTCACCGTATTCAGATTTCGTGGTCTTAGGTCACCACATTCAGATTTCGTGGTCTTAGGTCACCACATTCACTTCCCCTTTTTCAATAAACCATATGCCCCATATCATACTTATTATGCATTAACATGCCAACTTTCACATTCTTATAACTTATCACATGTTACATATAACATATTTCATAATCCTAGTAGGAGTAGGAAACGTACCTGAGTACTTTGTACCATAACATGGTACCTTAGCCATATTCTTGCACATTCTTATATTCACATATAGATTAAATATTGCCATAAATATATTAAGAAATAGTGTGAGGTACACACCTAATTCGCTTAACAATTCACGAGAATCCCGAAATCTGATCTACTGCCTTAGATACTTAACTTTCTACATTCGGCCATCACTTTAAAAATTTAATGAAGACCATTCGACCATAAATCCAAATCCCAATAGGATTAGTACACTTAAAACCTACCTTGCTGCCGATTTGACTATCACTCCAAATCCCAAAAACATTGTGCTACTCCCCCCTTCAATCGGCCAATGCTAGATCATTTAACTTGATTAGTTTCGGCTTTTTAAACAAATAAAGAATAGATCTAATTACCAAAATAGACCTTGGCCGATTGTACTTTTGCACTCACCTTGCGATTTCAAATCCCGAAAGTATCCCTTGTCTTAATTATCTGTCGAAATACCTATACACATATGTTAGATTTGATTCTAACATTAAATCATCATAGATGGCCCTTGGCCGAATGCTAAAGACACTTACCTTGTGGATTTTAAATCCCGAAACTCACCGAATAACTAGGGAACATGCGGCCTATGGTGTACCTTCGGGAAAAGAACTTCTCCTTCCTTGTAGTCGACACTTAGTAAATCTCGAAAGATCTCTTCAAAGTTTCAGCAACAAGATATTAATGGGGTTAGTCCTAGATTTTGGCAAATCTTAAAAGAAAAAGGATGAAACCGAATGAGATCTTACCCTTACTTTAGGAATCGGCAATCCTTGCTTGAACCTTTACAATATTCGGCTATGTAGGCTAGAAGGATCTTGATTTCGGCTTTTTGATTGGTATAAAGAAAGAAAAGAGAAATAAGAATAAAGATGGAGAATTCGGTAGAGAGAGAGTTGAAAGAAAGAATGAATGGCCCTCTTTTCCTTTAGTAACCGAAATTACTAACTTAGAATCCCTTACTTGGCCATCACTCTTCTATTTTGATAGCTTTATCTCTTTAATTATCACCTAAAATAAAAGATAATTCAGCAACTATCCTTACTTAGCCGAAATTATTAAACTCAAAGTCCCTTACTTGGCCATCACTTCTCCCTTATTTTCTTAATTAAAGAATAATTCCTCATTTATCATCTTTTATCCTTAAATAAAATAAAAGGGATAAAACTCCTAAAATATAGCCTATGTGCCGTCCACCTCTGTCCATCCTTGCAGCAAAATAAAACTTTTATTTTGTTTCCCCTACAGCTCGAACCTTGGCCCAATCTCCCCTGCATGTGGCGTCATTTACAGAGGCCTTAAGTGGCACCTCCAAGCCACTTTTCCATGCCCATTTGTGTGTCAAATTTTCCCTACATTTTCTCTTAAGACCACCTTGCTTCATGTCCCTCTTTTAAACTTTAACTTAACATTTCTTAAGCATTTCCTTACATTTCTAAGACATTTCCTTACATTTCCAAGACATTTCCTTACATTTCCAAGACATGACATTTCCTTACATTTCCAAGACATTTCCTTACATTTCCAAGACATTTCCTTACATTTCCTTCCATTTCCAAGTCATTTCCTTACATTTCCAAGACAAGACATTTCCTTCCATTTCCAAGTCATTTCCTTACATTTCCAAGACAAGACATTTCCGTACATTTCCAAGTCATTTCCTTACATTTCCAAGACAAGACATTTCCTTCCATTTCCAAGTCATTTCCTTACATTTCCAAGTTTCCAAAAATGTTCACCATACATTCATAACACATAAGACATGCCATTTCGTATAATTAAATCAAAAATGCATAGGCCCATTTCCAAGATGTTACACCTAAGACGGATCTTGTTATCGTTTTCTGTACTATGTGATAAATACTTGATTTGTTCTTAATTGTGTGTTCTTAATTCTTGCTTTGATATTTCAGGATATTGATTCATGTATTGATGTGCTTAGGCAGTGGAGCAAAAGTCCCTGTTTAAGAGTCGATCTAGCATAGTTAAGTGGAGTTGATCGCACTCCTAGAGATAGGACGACGAAGATCTGCCGAATTAGGGTCAAACCTAATATGGGAGTCCATAGATAGAGTTAATGCAACTCTAGGGGTTTTAATTAGAAAGAGATTTCAATTGAGGTATTAATATAAATTAGGGAATCCTATGAATCAAGTCAAGTGAATAAATCGACTAGTTCAGAGTTAAATAAGAAGTGAAATCTAGGTGGATTCTTCCTCGGGTATTGTCTTAATCAATTGGTTTTCCCAAAAATATTTCCCCAATTCATTCTTTGTGTCTTAGCATCTTTAGCTTAGTAATTAGTTAGTTTTAGATTAAATAACAATTCCCTTAATTCTTAGGCCAAATAATAGAAAGTAATTACTAGTACTCTTGGTCCTTGAGGATACGATATTTCCGGTTTTGCCATAGCTATACTACCAACGGTAGGCGCGCTTGCCTTATTCATTATCATAGTTAGTTTGGACACGATCAAGTTTTTGGCGCCGTTATCGGGGACTAAGATATTAGGAACACTTTATTTTTATTACTTTAGCCATTATTTTTATTTATTTGTAATTTATTTTTTTATTTTTATTTTTATTTTTCTAATTTTTCTTTTCTTTTCTTTTCTTCTAATAGGTTTTTCTAGTTTTTTATTTTTATTTTCTTGATTTTTGACAGCGACGTAGAAGGTACCGTTCACAAAAATAGAAGAGAAATAAGGTGAAGCTTACAATACAAAGAAGAAGAGCAAGAGGACGACACCAATACTACTGAAGAGATGGCTGATAACAATCCGCTACCTCTTGTGGTTGCCGCAAACCTGGTGAATCAAAATCCTGCTCCACGTACTATGTATGATTATGATAAACCTAATTTAACAGGAACTGAGTCAAGTATTGTTAGACCTACTATTGCTGCAAATAATTTTGAAATGAAACCTAACACAATTTAGATGATACATCAATTTGTTCAATTTGATGGTTTGCAGGATGAAGATCCAAATAATCACTTGGCGAATTTCCTAGAATTTTGTGATACTTTCAAAATAAATGGCATTTCTGATGATGCCATTCGTCTTCGGTTGTTTCCCTTTTCGTTGAGGAACAAAGCTAAACAGTGGTTGAACTCGTTACCACGAGGATCAATCACTATATGGGAACAAATGACCGAAAAATTTTTGTTAAAATATTTTATGCCGGCTAAAATGGCTAAGTTGAGGAATGATATCTCTTCTTTTGTGCAGATGGATTTAGAGACACTTTACGATGCATAGGAGAGATACAAGGATCTATTGAGAAGGTGCCCACACCATGGGTTACCCTTGTGGCTACAGGTCCAAACCTTTTACAACGGTGTGAACCCCTCAACCAGGAAGATGATTGATTCAGCTGTCGGTGAAACCATAAATAACAAAACCCCTGAGGCTACCTACGAATTCATTGAAGAGATGCCACTGAATAACTATCAGTGGCAAGTCACGAGGATAAGGCCAACAAAATCCGATAGTGTTTTCAACCTTGACTTAGTAACCATGCTATCAAATCAGGTAGAGATGTTAAATAAAAAGATTGATGGTTTATGTGGTTCTTCGCAGGTACATCCAGTTATGCAGTGCAATACGAATGGAGGAGGGATGAGGAATACAGAATATCCACCTTACAACCCGAGCGGTGAAAATGAGCAAGTTCACTATATGGGTAATAATTCTAGACCTCAAAATAACCCTTATAGTAATACTTACAATCCAGGTTGGAGGAACCACACCAATTTCTCATGAGGTGGCCAAGGAAACCAAAGACGTCCAATTTCGTAGGTACAACCCATCCCAGGCTTCCAATAGCAACCCTACCCACAAGAAAAGAAGCCGAACCTTGAGGAGATGCTAACAAAATTTATAGCAATGTCAGAAACCCATTTCCAAAACACCGAGATAGCACTCAAAAATCAACAAGCATCAATTCAAGGGATCGAGAACCAATTAGGGCAACTTGCTAAGCAATTCTCTGAATGATCACAATGAAGCCTGCCAAGCGACACTGAAACTAATCCGAAGGAACAACTTCAAGCAATAACCGCTCATGGTAGTGAAGGGTTAGATGAAACAAAATTGAGGCAAGAGAATGTGGTAGAGGAAGGTAAGGTTGAAGTAAGTCATGATAAGCCAAAAACGATAATTAAAGAGTACCAACCTCGTATGCCATACCCCAATGTGATAAAGAAAGACAACACAGATGAAAAATTCGGTAAATTTCTTAAACTTTTAAGGAAATTACATATTAACTTACCGTTTCTTGAAGCTCTTTCGCAGATGCCAAATTCATGGAAATTTTTAAAAGAGCTTTTGACAAACAAACGAAAGTTAGATGAGGAATGCATGTGGAACTCAACGCAGTGTGCTCAGCAATTTTGCAAATAAACTACCAAGAAAATTAAAAGATCTAGGGAGTTTTACAATTCCATGCTTAATTGGTAGTTTATATGTTGATAATGCTTTAGCTTATTAGGGGCAAGCATCAATGTTATGCCTTATAAAATGTTTAAACAACTAGGTCTGGGGAAACCCAAACAAACTAGGATGAGCATTCAATTAGCTGATAAGACTATTAGAATTCCTAGAGGTATAATTGAAGATGTACTCGTGAAAAATGATAAATTCATATTCCAGTAGACTTTTTTGTTTTAGACATGGATGAGGACTGCAATATTCCTTTAATTTTAGAAAGACCCTTTTTAGCAACTGCTAGAACTAAAATTGATGTTGGTACAGGTGAACTCATACTTCGTGTAGGTGACAAAACAATCACTCTTCAGGCTCTTGACTCGGCTAGGAAAACAAGTAATCAAGGTGAGAAAATAAATTCTATTAATGACCATTCAGTTAAACCTTCTTTTCAGGAAGCACCACAGAACTACACAACTGAGCCAAATCTTAGACCTCATGCCAAAAAAAATAACTCATGAGGAAAGAATGCTTCAGGTCGATGAACTAGACGAGTGGAAGACATATTTCAAGGAAAAACTAGGAATAGATGAAGTAGAACCAAAGCCACTCCATAGGACAAACAAATTTAAGATCGGAGATCAGGTATTATTGAATAAAACAGACCCACGGATCGCCACTTCAGACCTTAATACAAATGAAGAAATCCCTTTTGAGGTACTAAATATCTTCCCACATGGAAAAGTTGAGGTAACTAATCCCAAGTTCGGCACTTTTAAGGTAAACACTACTCGACTTGAACTATATAGTAATCATAGAACTAATAGCAGGGGTAAGGAGTTTCAACTCCTCAAACCACCATGAATGTGCGAATGAGAGGTAAGTCTAGCTTAAGACTTTAAACGAGCGCTTCTCGGGAGGCAACCGGAGCACTAACCCTATTAATTTTCATATTTTTTATTCTTAGCATCTAATTACAAATTAACCACGTAGATTTCTTTACCACACAGCCTTTCACATGGGCGTGGCCGTGGCCATGTGGACACCACGGATTTACACACCGGCGTGGTAGAGTTCATGTGGAAACAGGACGAAATTCTCCCCCAAGCCACGGGCTCCGACTAAACACCACGACCGTATGATACAGCCATGGTCGACACTGATTTATCAACATGGGCGTGGCGACCTGCACACAGGCGTGGGAGAAACGAACGAAGCACAACACGACCATGTAATACGGCTGTGTGACCCAACACGCCCATGGTACATGGGAGTGGGAAATCACCAGATCCCTATTTCTATATAAACCCCCTTTTCTGGTCACTTTCAACACCAAACCCCTTTCCTCTCAACCCTAGCCACCATAATTTCTCTTCCTATTTCACCATCCTTACCATTATCACTCAATGCCCAGAGGCAAGGCCAACATTACCATTCCCATGTCGAAGAAGCAAAAAGACCATAGCACAGTCTCCCCATGCGAGACCGAATTACATGAGTTCATGACGGCCGCTTCATTATTCGCCAAGCCAAGGACATTTAAGTCCATTTAATTTTTCTTGTTCTTTTCTCTTTTCCTTTATTTTCCTTCTCTTTATTTCTATTGTGCTTAATTTAGTCTATTTTATTTTAGTTTCTTAGTTTTAGGTTCTAAAGGCTGCTTGGGAATCACCACACCACGACCACTGCCAACTCAAGGAATCCATCCAAAATTCAGGAAGTTTCACTTCTCCCTATCTCTTATGATTTCATGCTATTAATCTCTAGATATATATCTTTTTACATTGAGGGCAATGTACATCTTAAGTGTGGGGGTGAATTTTATTTTGAAAAGTTCCTAACTTTTTGCATTATTCTCAAATACCTGAATTATGTCTTGTTCTTAAATAATTTTCTCATGTTACTATTAGAATGAAATTTCCTTTGATTCATGATTTTTATTGATATGTGTTGGATTAAGTCATTGATAATTGTGCAGTGATGATTTAAACTTTAGGAGACTAGAGAATCAAGCATGATGAGTCTATTTTCAAGAATTAAATTTTTGTTAGGTTGTCTACCTGAATCTAATTATTACCTTGAAGTTTGAAATTTACAAAGTTGATATCGAAAACCCATAATTTTTGTGAGATTTTGAGCCTTTTAGAGCATACATTCTTTTCTTGGTCTTTTTTTAATTATGATGTGTCAACATTGATTTGTTATTCTAAAACTTGCTTCGATTATACATGCCAAGACCACATCATTGATTTGATATATTGAAATGGTAAAAGGCACCTAAGTTTTAACCCACTTACTCCAAAAAAAAAGCCTACCTTCATGTTTAACCCTTAGTAAACCCCTTTGATCCTAATAACCCTTTTATTGATTTACCCTCAACATTAACCAAAAACCTTTTGTTGAAATCCCTTTAATTAATTTGACCCCTATTCTGTCGAGACCTAATTTGAACGGATTACTTAGCTTAACTATGATTTCCATTTTAGTTGTTAAATTCTTTATTATTACATGATTTGTTCTTAAAAAAAATCAAAGTATATTCATTATTAGTTCTATGTTAATTGAGCTTATACATTTAAATTCCACATCTTGAGAAGAAGCTCGTGTTATGAAATTTTAATTGATGTAATTATTCGAGTCTTAGTTCATCTTTCTAGTTAGGTAATTTTTCAATTCAATCTCGATTCTAACCCTTTAATTTAGCTTTTATCCACACCTTTAACTGAAGCCCCATTACAACCTTTAAAAGACCTTTGGGATTAACTTTTCATGTTCGACTTTTGAGTGCTTAATTTTGAACCTTAAATACTTTGAGTGATTTGAGTGAATCTTGTTGAACCTTGTCGATTTTGAATTAAAGGTAATTATTAAGGTAAGGGGAAACACCTATGTTTTCGTACTTTAAAAAAAAAACTATGACTTTGATTGTTTGAATATTTAAAACCCTTTTGGTTAAATTACCAATGTATAAATTACCTATGAATTATGATGAAACACTATTGATGAATATTATGAATTGAGGAAGTTCATTTTAATTGTGAGTTGAGAATTTTGCTTGAGGACAAGCAAATGCTTAAGTGTGGGGGTATTTGATAAACCGTAATATGTACATATTTTAATCCCACATTTAGCATACTTTTGGATGATTTATCCCTTGAATTGTGGAATTTGATGCTCCTAATCCTTTAATTTCATGTTTTATACTTAAAAGAGCATTGGAGGAGGAAACGAACAAGAAACGAGCCAAAAACGGAAAAAATGGGCCAAAGTAAGAAATCCACACGGCCTAGAGTTCGCCACACGGCCTGCCACTTTAGCAGACTCGAACACGACCCAAGGCTCGATTCACACGACCGTGCCACACGGGCGTGTCCCTACCGTGACTCATTTTAATTCCATTTGTAACACCCCACACCCGGCCCACGAGCCTGGACCGGATCTGGTATGTTCCTTAAGTAAACCGGTTTCAAATTCTTTTGTTCTTTAGGAAAAACTTGTGTGGTAAAAAAAAATATATTGTTTTGGGTTGGGCTTGTGTTGAAAACCAATTTATCTTATATTGAAATCTATTTAAATAAGATGACAAAACAATTAGGGTTTATTATAAAATAATTTTTTCTTAAACTTCAGTTGATAATAATTTGCAAACATAATAAATAAAAGTAAAAATAAAGAAATTAACTATGGCCTTATTACAATAAATAATTAAAACAAGGTAATTAATAAGAAACTAAATGAAATAATCAAAACGTCTTCTGCATGGGCCACCTCGTATCCACTCCAAACCGGTCCGATCATCATATCACCTGCGATGTTTGATAAATAATTGGGTGAGTCATACAGACTCAGTGTGTAATTAAACCACTAAATTCCACCCACATGCTAACCACATAATAACCCTTATATCAGATAACAAATATCATATTCACATATTATCACATTCTGGGCTTGGCCCATATTCATATCACATTCATATACTAGGGTAAATAACCACATAATTTCCACATACTGGGCTTAGCCCATTTCCACACTGATCCACATTCATATACTGGGCTTGCCCTTTTTCTTAAAAATCCACATATCAATTGAAAATTATGCAAAGTGCACCCAACCCAACCTAGCCATCCATCACACCTTTTTCTACCGCGTGTGGTACCAAACCACTAGTGGTGCCAAACCACTGGTGACCCAAAGTCACGATATCTATCATTATTGTGGTGCCAAACCACTGGTGGTGCCAAACTACTGGTGACCCAAAGTCACAAATAATATATGTGAGGCCAACCCACTTGTGATACCAAATCACTGGCGACAATCCCGTAATATCAACCGTTGGGCCAACCCACTATGGTGCTAAGCCACTGGGACGAGTCGCTATGAGGTGCCAAACCTCTGGTGACCCAAAGTCACGAAATATGTGGTACCAAACCACTAGAGGTGCCAAACCTCTGGTGTCCCAAAGACACGGATATCATTTCCCCCTCCACTCATATCACCCTCAATAATATGCATATAAAAATCATGCCAATCATGCTTAAATATCAATATATACTGAATTTATCATAGGTCATACTTTCACAAGTATTTCAAATACCAAACATGTCATGCCTCAATGTGCATCATATTACAAGCTCATATCGAAACGGACTTACCCGAATCCTTGCTTATACCATTACGGTATCAATCCAGATCTACACATATCCGGTTTAACACATATAGTTTACTAACAATTTATTAGCCATGAAGTGTGTAAGTACACATTCAACACATACAGATATAGCAAAAACCCAGAAAATGGTGGGTTAATCACACACCTGATCACTTGAAGTTCTACGCTCTCGATCCCGATGCTATCCCTAAGAGACACTACAGCTATCTGCCTATAACTTTCTCCTGCTGCTGGCCCACACCCCGATGGCCAATCCCGAACCACCGAGACAGATCTTTTCTTAAACTTCAGAATAGAGACCTTCCATTTCCCTTCTTGACTGGTATTCGCATCCATTAATGTAATCTTAATCAGAAAATCCCGTTAATCACCAATATACAAAATCTTAACCAAATATCCACAACTTAACATACTTACCGAAAGGTTCCGGAAATCCCGAAAGCTCCTTGTAATCCCTGTCGATTCGGCCCTAAATATCATAGTCAAGATCGGCTAACATTAATAACCCAAATGGCCTATGGCCGAATACTACTATCACTTTACCTAGCTTTTCCAAGTCCCAAAATATTTGCTTACTTTATTGAATCGAATCCACGAAACTCCTTTGATTCTTCCTTAACGTTGGCTACACAAAGAAACACCTATAAGGATACTATGAACATTCGGCCATGACTAAAACCAAGGCCTCACTCACTTGATTTCGTCACACAAATAAAAAGAAACAAACCGAATACTTAAATACTTACCACCCACGATACTTTCGGCTTCTCAAACTAACGTCAGAATAAGGAGAATATTACCACTTGAAGATTCGGCTAAGCCTTATAAAAGGTGATTCAATATTCGGTTATCTCTTAAAAGTAGATGGAAGAAAAGAGATATAAAAGTGGCTAAAAGATTTCGGCAATGGCTCTCAATGGAGATGAAACATTCGGCTAAGGTCTTAAATGATAAAGGGTCATTCGACCATTCAAGCAAAGGTGTAAAATTGGGGTTGAAAGAAAATAAAGATGAAGAAGAGTATGTAGAGGAATTTCGGCACACACTAAAAGGAAGAAACAGAACCCAAAAACACCTATAACCCCTTTTAAATAGTTTCGGCTCTATCTCCTCTTCATGGCCGAATTTGCTTACCCAAAAGAGCCCCATACTTGGCCACCACGTCAACCCATTATCATATCCCAATTTAATCTCCTACTTTATCTCTTTAACACATATTCAAAGTAAATAAAAATAAATCCATACTTAATCTCTTCTTTATCACCTTAATAAAATAAAATAAAATCCATCTCATTATCTCCTAATCACCTATTCAAAATTCTAAAATAAATCAATATTTATCTCCACCCTACAGCCGAATCTAAAAAAAAATCAAGCCTTATCTTCCCATTATCCCACTTCTAAAATAAATAAAATAAAATCCCATTTGAACTAAATAAAATAAACCATCAATTATCTCCTCATCTTACTAATTTAAACCAAATAAAACAACCCAACTTTTATCCCTTCCTACAGCCGAATTTTCAAATTAAAAAAAAAAACAAGCTTTAGCTTATCTTATTGGAGTCCACATGTCGCCCAACTCTCCTCATCGTTGACGCGTCAAAAGCAAAATTAAAAGCCTCAAAATTTTGCTTCTCTTGCGTCTTGAACCCATGACCTGCACCAAACCCCTTTAAGCTTTAACGCCCCAAGCCACTCTGCCAGAGCGTTTTTTTTGTGATATAAATTCGCCCCAATTCCTTTTAAGAGCTCTTTCCTTAGCTCCCCCTTGTCTTAACGCCAAAGACAAAAATAAAACACCCCTTGCTGCCGCCGTGTTTCGAACCAAGGCCCTTAGTGGCGTTATATCCAGGCCCTTAAGTGGCGCATGGAAGCCACTTTACCAAGGCATTTCTTATGCCATAAACCCCTAACAACTTCTCTTAAAGCCCCCTTAGCCTAGCTCCCTTTTTGACGCAAAAATAAAAGCCTCTGATGCGCCCCGCGTTACTCGAACCTCTTCCCACCTGCGCAAGCCTTCAAGGCCCCTAAAGTAGCGTCCCAAGCCATTTTACTAAGCCCAAGTTCATGTCCCTAAACTCCTGAAATTTTCTTTAAGGCCTCCTTAGCCCAATTTCCCCTTTTAACTTAAAAATTTCAAAAATTTCCAATGCATTCCCTTTTAATCCTAGAGTTTTAAAAACCCTTAAAACATCACCAACCACACTTAAAGCCTACTAACTCTTGAGTTATGCTCCAAACGCACAACCCCTAATCTAGGATGTTACAGTTCTACCCCCTTAAAATAATTTCGTCCTCGAAATTACTTACTAACGAACAATCGTACATCCTAACTCACCACGCTACGCTACTGCTGCGCACTCTGATTAAAAAGTTTTATGCATCAGAATTTTTGTTCCACTTTATTAACCACGAACAATTTTATGAAATAAAGTATCTAGGAGTGATTCTTTCGATCAATCAAAGTTTCAGTTCAAGCTTCTATTCTAATTCAGAGAATCACACATTCACATTCATATTCACATTATCCAACATACTATTATGGGCATTCTTATCCATTCCCCACCCGGGGGTAATTTCGTCATTTTTCCTATAAGGGTCTTTTCGTAATTAATCGGGGTCACAAGAATAATTTTTACAAATCAAGGCATTTTGAAATCTCCAAGTCTCGAGGGTATTTTTGTAAATATTTTTCAAGTCAAAGGTATTGTAGAAATTTTTGGAAATTGGGGTTAAACCGGAAATTTTGGAAGTCAGGAGCGTTTTAGTAATTTTCCAAATCTGGGTATCTTAGTATTTGTAAAATAGAAGTTTTTGGTATTTTTGTAAAGTAGAAATATTTAGCAAACGTCGAGGGTATTTTCTTGAAAATCTTAAAAAACTAAGGGTATTTTAGTAATTTACAATATAGGGGTATTTTTGTAATTTTGTAAATCAGAGATATTTTGGAAAAAATTTTCACAATAATCTTTTACTACAGTAAAAAGGGTAATTTAGGGATTTTAAAACTAAGAATTTTATAAAACTGCATGGCTAGTCCCTTTCGGGTTTTAATTATCAGGTTTAGCCCGTGAATAAGTCCTCTTGGTTAGGGTGAACCGTAGCTACGCACTTTGAGTGTAGGATTCGAGTAAAGAGGAGGTGAGTCGCTAGGGCTGCTTAAGTACCAAGCTCTTCATCGAATACCAATCCTAGACATGCATGATGGTTGCCACACCTTAACTCGGCGACTTACTTCACAGGTTTGTTTACTAGTCCTTAAATCTTATGCATGTGTTTGAGTGCACTAGCTCTAGGGTTCAATAGCCCTAATATTCTAATCTACGAGCCCAAATAAGCCCATAATAAGTTCACATAAACAAATCACTTCAATAGTTAGAAGTACTTACAGTGGACTTGGGTAGGAGATACAGGTGCCATGCCAAAATAAACCTGAAATAAAAGTCCATATTTTGAAAATCCCAATTTGTAACACCCCACACCCGACCCACGAGCCTGGACCGGATCTGGTATGTTCCTTAAGTAAACCGGTTTCAAATTCTTTTGTTCTTTAGGAAAAACTTGTGTGGTAAAAAAAAAAATATTGTTTTGGGTTGGGCTTGTGTTGAAAACCAATTTATCTTATATTGAAATCTATTTAAATAAGATGACAAAACAATTAGGGTTTATTATAAAATAATTTTTTCTTAAACTTCAGTTGATAATAATTTGCAAACATAATAAATAAAAGTAAAAATAAAGAAATTAACTATGGCCTTATTACAATAAATAATTAAAACAAGGTAATTAATAAGAAACTGATTGAAATAATCAAAACGTCTTCTGCATGGGCCACCTCGTATCCACTCCAACCCGGTTCGATCATCATATCACCTGCGATGTTTGATAAATAATTGGGTGAGTCATACAGACTCAATGTGTAATTAAACCACTGAATTCCACCCACACGTTAACCACATAATAACCCTTATATCAGATAACAAATATCATATTCACATATTATCACATCCTGGGCTTGGCCCATATTCATATCACATTAATATACTAGGGTAGATAACCACATAATTTCCATATACTGGGCTTAGCCCATTTCCACACTGATCCACATTCATATACTGGGCTTGCCCTTTTTCTTAAAAATCCACATATCAACTGAAAATTATGCAAAGTGCACCCAACCCAACCTAGCCATCCATCACACCTTTTTCTACCGCGTGTGGTACCAAACCACTGGTGGTGCCAAACCACTGGTGACCCAAAGTCATGATATCTGTCATTATTGTGGTGCCAAACCACTGGTGGTGCCAAACCACTGGTGACCCAAAGTCATAAATAATATATGTGGGGCCAACCCACTTGTGATACCAAATCACTGGTGACAATCCCGTAATATCAACCGTTGGGCCAACCCACTGTGGTGCTAAGCCACTGGGACGAGTCGCTATGAGGTGCCAAACCTCTGGTGACCCAAAGTCACGAAATATGTGGTACCAAACCACTGGAGGTGCCAAACCTCTGGTGTCCCAAATACACGGATATCATTTCCCCCTCCACTCATATCAACCTCAATAATATGCATATAAAAATCATGCCAATCATGCTTAAATATCAATATATACTGAATTTATCATAGGTCATACTTTCACATGTATTACAAATACCAAACATGTCATGCCTCAATATGCATCATATTACAAGCTCATATCGAAACGGACTTACCCGAATCCTTGCTTATACCATTACGGTATCAATCCAGATCTACATATATCCGGTTTAACACATATAGTTTATTAACAATTTATTAGCCATGAAGTGTGTAAGTACACATTCAACACATACAGATATAGCAAAAACCCGAAAAACGATGGGTTAATCACACACCTGATCACTTGAAGTTCTACGCTCTCGATCCCGATGCTATCACTAAGAGACACTACGGCTATCTGCCTATAACTTTCTCCTGCTGCTGGCCCACACCCCGGTGGCCAATCCCGAACCGCCCAGACAGATCTTTTCTTAAACTTCAGAATAGGGACCTTCCATTTCCCTTCTTGACTGGTATTCGCATCCATTAATGTAATCTTAATCAGAAAATCCCGTTAATCACCAATATACAAAATCTTAACCAAATATCCACAACTTAACATACTTACCGAAAGGGTCCTGAAATCCCGAAAGCTCCTTGTAATCCCTGTCGATTCGGCCCTAAATATCATAGTCAAGATCGGCTAACATTAATAACCCAAATGGACTATGGCCGAATACTACTATCACTTTACCTAGCTTTTCCAAGTCCCGAAATATTTGCTTACCTTAATGAATCGAATCCACGAAACTCCTTTGATTCTTCCTTAACGTTGGCTACACAAAGAAACACCTATAAGGATACTATGAACATTCGGCCATGACTAAAACCAAGGCCTCACTCACTTGATTCCGTCACACAAATAAAAAGAAACAAACCGAATACTTAAATACTTACCACCCACGATACTTTCGCCTTCTCAAACTAACGTCAGAATAAGGAGAATATTACCATTTGAAGATTCGGCTAAGCCTTATAAAAGGTGATTCAATATTCGGTTATCTCTTAAAAGTAGATGGAAGAAAAGAGATATAAAAGTGGCTAAGAGATTTCGGCAATGGCTCTCAATGGAGATGAAACATTCGGCTAAGGTCTTAAATGATAAAGGGTCATTCGACCATTCAAGCAAAGGTGTAAAATTGGGGTTGAAAGAAAATAAAGATGAAGAAGAGTATGTAGAGGAATTTCGGCACACACTAAAAGGAAGAAACAGAACCTAAAAACACCTATAACCCCTTTTAAATAGTTTCGGCTCTATCTCCTCTTCATGGCCGAATTTGCTTACCCAAAAGAGCCCCATACTTGGCCACCACGTCAACCCATTATCATATCCCAATTTAATCTCCTACTTTATCTCTTTAACACATATTCAAAGTAAATAAAAATAAATCCATACTTAATCTCTTCTTTATCACCTTAATAAAATAAAATAAAATCCATCTCATTATCTCCTAATCACCTATTCAAAATTCTAAAATAAATCAATATTTATCTCCACCCTATAGCCGAATCTAAAAAAAAAAAAATCAAGCCTTATCTTCCCATTATCCCACTTCTAAAATAAATAAAACAAAATCCCATTTGAACTAAATAAAATAAAAAATCAATTATCTCCTTATCTTACTAATTTAAACCAAATAAAACAACCCAATTTTTATCCTTTCCTACAGCCGAATTTTCAAATTAAAAAAAAAAACCAAGCTTTAGCTTATCTTATTGGAGTCCACATGCTGCCCAACTCTCCCCCTGCTGTTGACGTCAAAAGCAAAATTAAAAGCCTCAAAATTTTGCTTCTCTTGCGTCTTGAACCCATGACCTACACCAAGCCCCTTTAAGCTTTAACGCCCCAAGCCACTCTGCCAGAGCGTTTTTTTTGTGATATAAATTCGCCCCAATTCCTTTTAAGAGCTCTTTCCTTAGCTCCCCCTTGTCTTAACGCCAAAGACAAAATAAAACACCCCACTACTACTGTGAGTGTTTGAACCAAGGCCCTTATTGGCGTTATATCCAGGCCCTTAAGTGGCGCATGGAAGCCACTTTACCAAGGCATTTCTTATGCCATAAACCCCTAACAACTTCTCTTAAAGCCCCCTTAGCCTAGCTCCCTTTTTGACGCAAAAATAAAAGCCTGCATTGCGCCCCGCGTTCCTCGAACCTCTTCCTCCTCGCAAGAAGCCTCCAAGGCCCCTAAAGTAGCGTCCCAAGCCACTTTACTAAGCCCAAGTTCATGTCCCTAAACTCCTGAAATTTTCTTTAAGGCCTCCTTAGCCCAATTTCCCCTTTTAACTTAAAAATTTCAAAAATTTCCAATGCATTCCCTTTTAATCCTAGAGTTTTAAAAACCCTTAAAACATCACCAACCACACTTAAAGCCTACTAACTCTTGAGTTATGCTCCAAACGGACAACCCCTAATCTAGGATGTTACACCATTCGGATTAGGTTACTTAGGGGCCATGAAAGACTTTTCGAAAGCCTATATAAACACCCTAAGTGTAACCTAAAAGGAGGAGGCCGACGAAGCCAGTGAGGGCTGAATTGTGGGATTTACTCGAAGACAGCCAGTTGATCCATCTCAAGAAGCCGGAATCATACTCAAGATGAAAGATCTTCCCTTCAATTTCCTTCAGGGGGTTTTAGGGTTTTTCTTATGTTTTGTTTTATACTTCCTTCTGAGATGTATTCTTTCATAAACATGAACTAAACCCCTCAAATACTTGAGGGGGATGAAACCTAAGACGGATCTTGTTATTGTTTTCTGAACTATATGATAAATACTTGATTTGTTCTCAATTATGTGTTCTTAATTCTTGCTTTGATATTTCAGGATATTGATTCAAGTATTAATGTGCTTAGGCAGTGGAACAAAAGTCACTGTTTAAGAGTAGATCTAGCATAGTTAAGCAAAGTTGATCACACTCCTAGAGATAGGACGACGAAAATCTACCGAATTAGGGTCAAACCTAATATGGGAGTTCATAGATCGAGTTAATGCAACTCTAGGGGTTTTAATTAGAAAGAGATTTCAATTAATCAACCTAGGGTTAGACGTTAGTAGCCTCGAGAGAGGTATTAATTTAAATTAGGGAAATCCTACGGATCAAGTCAAGTGAATAAATCGTCTGTTCAGAGTTAAATAACAAGTGAAGTCTAGGTAGATTCTTCCTCGGGTATTGTCTTAATCAATTGGTTTTCCCAAAAGTATTTCCCTAATTCATTCTCTATGTCTTAGCATCTAGCTTAGTAATTAGTTAGTTTTAGATTAAATAACAATTCCCTTAATTCTTAGGCTAAATAATAGAAAGATAGTAATTACTAGTACTCTTGGTCCTTGAGGATACGAAATTTTCGGTCTTGCCATAGCTATACTACCAAACGATAGGTGCGCTTTATCATTATCATAGGTGCACTTGCACATATCCATCGAAATTGACAACTCCAATTTCCTTGAAGTACTTGCAGAAGTCGGCATAGGAGTTTGTATATTTAGGTTCAACACTTAGCTTGACTGGTTCTTCTTCTAGCTCAACCCTCGGTTCAGGAATGTTTGGTTCCATATTAGGTTCTTCCTCTTCAATGTCTGTAACTGAATTAGCTTCAGTTTCAGTTCCATCTGTTGACTCATCGGTATCTGGCTTAGTTGGCTCTTCTTGTTCGCCTTGATTCAACTCATGCACCCTCTCTACTAATCTTTCAAGATCATAATTTGTCATGCATCCTTGAACATATCATCCCTTCAGATTTGCTTGTGTTTTAACACGGGCCTTTAAGCAAAGTGAAGTGATTAATGATGGGAAATAATCACTTCCTGCCTTCTTTTTAGCACAATCGTGAATCTCCTTGAGGATAATTTTCCCAACATTAATGGACTTTTCTATCAAAATTGCATATAACAAAAGCATTCGTTCCATCGAGATGGTGGAACTATGTGAAGTAGGCATAAAACTGTAGCAAATGAAATAAAACCATACCTTTGCTACTGGTTTTAAGTATTCTCTTCGACAAGAATGGCTCCCATACTTTCTTATAATCCATTGGGATCCTGGATTTGTCACAATATCAAGCACTTGTTGAAGAAAATCCCAATTGATATTGTTCATTATAGGGTAGCACTCATCTTCTTCAACATCAGGTAAATTAAAAAAAAAAATCATTGATGGACTTAGAAGTAAGAGCTACCTTTTTTCTTTTGAACGATGACTTCAATAGCATTTTGCGTAGTCAAACTAGCATAGAATTCTCAAACTAGTTCGTCATCGGGAAGTGAACGAGCATCACAAAATCGTTCCCACTTAAGAGCATTGATTTTCTTTCTAATTGGTCATTACTCTTCAAGTCAAAATCTTTTTTCGACATCATCGGTTGATGCTTGAAAATTGAATCAAATCTCTCTTTCACTTCTTCATCGATCAAAATCGAGTTTTTAGGAGTAGTCTTTGAAGATCTAGTTCTTTTGTGAGACATGGTATCTTTTCCCAAAAATTCGGCAAAGTTTCTGCACAAAAAAGAAAAGAGAAATCGACAAAGTGGGTAGAACTTGCTACGGCAAAAATCTTGCTACGGCAAGGATGGTGCGGCAGCAACAGTGACGTGCGATAGAAACGGTGGTGCTTCGGCAATATCTTTGCATCGGCAATATGGAATTTCGAAAAAAAAAGGGAAGAGAACTAGGATTTCTTTCAGGATTTGAGGTTGACGACACAAAAGGTAGATCTAGGGATTTTTAGGGTGTAAGCATATTGCTTTGAGGGATACAAAAATTAGTAGATTGGAGAAGGGTTTATATAGGGAAAAATTAGGGCAACATGTAGCAAAAATTTAGCTACATTAGGGTTACTTGGGCGGCAAGCAATGGGTGTGAGGACAAGGCATGGATTTTTCCCTCCATTTTGTTGTCTTGGGCCTCAAACTCAAACTGTATCTTACTAAAAAAGCTGATTAGTACTTGGGCTAAATTTGACCCCCTTTATTAACATAAAAATTTAAAATTTAAACAGAACAAATGAAACTTAAAAATTTTAAATCTTAATTAAAAATTTTCTTTTTAACACATTACATTAAATTAATTCCCAGGAAAGGTTGGAGGGGTCACATCGATCCTGTAACACCCCAAACCCTGCCTAGACGTTACGATCGGATCTGACGTGTCACGTCGAAGTGTCATTTGAAAATCGAGCTTGTCTATAAAAGTTTGTTACTAAATTTTAAATCCCATTTAATCAATTGTTGTTGAAAACGAGAGTGTTGTAAAATCAAATCACGTTGTCCAATTATAGGTCATATCATTTGTTATAAGTTTATCAATCTGAAATAAAACCGCGAAAGCCTTTTCTAGTTGTAAATTTTAAGAGTTGAAAAACGTGATTTTCTTTAGAAACAGTTATTGTTTTAAAACTCGTTTTCCCTAGTCTAGTAGGTTGAAATAAAAAGAAAACACCAAATAAAAGTTAAAACCTCAAATGGCCTTATTACAAAAATATCAACCCCAAAATGAAATATTAAAAAGGCTAGATATAAATTAAAATACTTGCGAGCGTGTGGCCACCTCCGAGTCCCTCGCAGCTCCAAATCATCTAAGACTGGGGATTACCTGTACGGTTAAAAGAAAAGGGTGAGTTACGAGAACTCAGTGTGTAATTCCTTATCGTGCAGTTACAGTCTGGGCCTGCGCCCTATTTAGTAACAGATCATTCTGGGCTTAAGCCCTAAGTCATAATAGTGCAGAATAAAGATGCAACCCAACCCAGCCCAGCCAACACACCACCCGTACCAACCAACACACCATGTGGGGACCAAGTCGACTGTAATATCCCGGGTTAGGGGTTATTTTATTGTTGCATAAAATGACATGTGTTGGTGTGCTATGTTGCTGATTCTATGTTTTAAGGGCTTAGTTGTGAGCTAGAAGTAAGCCCGAGTGTTAGGAAGAATTTTCGTTTTTAGGCTTAAGTGTGAGGAGCTAAGGTAGCTGGGGTTCTTAAATTAATTTTGGTGTTTCTGAGCACAAAAGAGGAGCTGGTGGAGTGGCAGGTGAGACGCCACTAAGGGCTTGTGAGTGTGGCGTCATTTGCAGAAGGGAGAGGTCCTGAGTTCTAGCTGCAGTGTGCTTCTATTTTTGCTTCCATTTTGACGCTAAGGTGGTTGGGCATGGACCAAGTCAAACCGTTTGAATAAAGGGTGGAGAGGGAAAAGTGGAGGTGGACTTGTTCAAATTGTTTGAACGTGTGGATGTGAGTGCATGGGGGGATTTGGCCGAATTTTAGGGGAGGTTGGAGGGGAAGTGACGGCTTGGTATGGGGAGGAGTAGTCTAGAAATTCATTAGGCAACTTTGTGCATTTTCGGCCAAAAGCATTTGGTAAACAAAGTTCTCTTTTTGTCAAAAGCTATCCGAAATTTCATAGGTGTTTCTTCATTTTTTTCTTTGAAACCAAATTTGCTTTGCTCTTTTGTTTGGTGTGTGGCCGAATGCTCTCTCCTCTACCATCTTCTCCTTCTCCATTTCGTCAAGCCGAATTTAACCTCTCTCCCTCTCAAACTTTCTTTTCTTTCTCTTTCAAAACCTTGTAAGCCGAAACCCCTTTCCTTCTAGCTGTTGCGTTTTCTTCCTTGTGTGAGACCGAACCTTCTTCTTCTTTGTTTAAGCCTTGGCCGAATATTGGTGATTGTTGGGTGCTGTTTCATTCGGTTGGTGATAGGTAAAGCTTGGCCGAATGGTCATTTAATTCTCTTCTTTTTCCTAATCGACTTGGGTTTGAGTTAAGGCCGAATTTAGCATTGGTTGAGGAGGGGAACTAATCTCTAGTGTAATCGACTTTTGTTATAGGACAATTGGATTTTTGGACACAATCAAGTGGAGCCTTCGTTCTTTGATTAACTGTTTGGGTAAGTGTTGGTAAGGGCCAGTTCTATTAGTTGATTCTTTTATCTTGTTTAGCCAAGTTAATTAAGGATTAATGGTTCTTCTTTTTAGGGTGGTGGCCGATTGTCAGAGGGACCATTAATTGGTTCGGGTATTGGTCAGAAACCAAACCAATAGCAAGGTGAGGGTTAATTGAAAAACCCTTTTGGATTAAATGGTTATAGCCGAATGGTCTTAGTGCCTAACCCCTATGTTGGCCGATTGTTATAGGAGCCAGATAATCGAGGGACTTAGATCGTTCGTTGGGATCTTTAGACTCGTATTTACCAGGTGTGTAAACTAACACACTGATACTTAGTAATGTTGTTAATAAACCTGTTTGCCTGTTAAAAATCATAACAGTGTGATGGATAATTGGATACCCAAATGGGGTATGTGTACGGATCCGGGTAAGCCTATCTTATTATGAGTTCTATTGTGATACCGTGATATTATGATTTATGCGATGCATGCTATAAGATGCATTATGGGGCATGTTGGCATGTATTACATGATTTGCATCGATATGACATGATGGGTGACTTGAGAGGAGGGGGATATGATATCCGTGTCTTTGGGACACTGTGACTTTGGGTCACCAGAGGTTTGGCACCTCCAGTGGTTTGGTACCACAGATTGACTATTGTGACTTTGGGTCACCGAGAGGTTTAGCACCTCGCGCTCGCCCCGTCCCAGTGGCTTAGTACCACGGTGGGTTGGCCCCACAGTTGATTATACGGGATTGACGCCAGTGATTTGGTATCACACGATGGGTTGGCCCCATCATCGGATTTGTGACTGCGGTCACCAGTGGTTTGGTACCACATGTGTCTTTGGGACACCAGAGGTTTGGCACCTCATTGCGACTCGTCCCTGTGGTTTGACACCACCGTGGGTTGGCCCCACATGTGAGATACGGGATTGTCGCTAGTGATTTGGTATCACGCGATAGGTTGGCCCCATCATCGGATTATTCGTGACTTTGGGTCACCAGTGGTTGGGCACCACACTTATGGATATCGTGACTTTGGGTCACCAGTGGTTTGGCACCACCAGTGGTTTGGTACCACACGGGGTAGAAAAGGAGGTACGGATGGTTAGGATCGGGTTACATTAATTGTGTTGCTATGTATAATGTGTGTTAGCCTGTTGCTTTATCGGGAGCGGGATTTATGCACTGAGTCATTCGACTCACCCTCTCCTTTGACATTTCAGGTGACTCATAGACGCGGACATGGAGCCGGGATGGACTCGGGGTGCTCATGCCATGCTTAATAAAGTTTTACTCAGACTCTATCATTTGGGTACTTCAGTTTTATTACTTTTATTTGGGTCTTACTTTGGATTGTAAAAGGCCTTTAAAGTATGTTTTATGATGTTTATGTTTTAAATTAGATTTTTATATGCCTTATCAAAATAATTGGGTTGAAATTTTTACTAAAACTTGGAAAGATGATGATTTCAAAATTTTAACGCAATGTGTTTTAAACTATACCATCGGGTATATCACTATGTATTGATATAAAGTGAACTCAAATGATTTTTAAATCAAACACGGTTTTCTGTTAAGTTCAAAAAAATGTTTTATGTAACACTAAGAAACTATTGAAGTTTTAAATGGAATAAACTCGTTCTAACTACACATGTTGACTAAGTTTCAAAAAAAAAATTTTCCGGGTTTCAAATACACCATTGATTTCAAACAAGTCTACTCTAAGTTCTTCAAATACGCTACATGGTGGAGAGTTTTCATCCAGTTTTAAAACGAAAAATCTAAACCTCTTAAGTACGTTTTCCCCGTAACATACCAGATTCGGACGTAGTGTCTTGTCCGGGTTTGGGGTGTTACAATTGTGGTATCAGAGCCAGGTTTAAAAGCTCGGCTGTGGGCCTGAGGCCCAAAATGTTTTCAAAAGTTTGTTTTGGGTTAATACATGGTATGGTTTATAAGGCATGGCACCGAGTCTCGGCACCGATTCGCCGCCTGTAAGTAGTTCGAACTTTTCGTGAATTACTATTTATAGAAGGGTAGGTGGTATGGGAACGTAGATAGATCTATAGGACTTGAACCCTAGGATTAGATTACTCAAACATCCAAACCAACCATAAGACTTAAAGCACTAAACCAATCTATGACTTAGTCATTTGAGTTAGGGTGTGGTAACTCCAGACGCATGTCTCATGAAAGGATCAGGAAGAGCACAGTATTTAAGCATCCTCGTGACTCACCTCCTCTTCGCAGTATCCCACTGGTGCGTAGCTCGAGTTCACACCACGACCAAGAAGGCTCGGTCATAGCTTAACCGAAATGACTAAAACCCGAAAAGGAACTAGCCATATTTTCAAAAAAGAATGAAACAACAACAACCCTAATGTTTTCAAACTTTTGCAATAAACTCTTTCAAAACCGAGAATGTCACTTTTACAACAATTTTCTCGAAAAAACTGATTTGTGGAAGTTACAAAAATGCCCTTAGGGGGTAAAACTTACTAAAATGTCCTCTGTTCATAAAATATCAACTCAATGATTTCGCTTAAAATTCCAATGATGATACAAAATTCAAAAACCTGCTTTACAAAATATCAATCGAAAATTTTGATTTTGGAAATTTACGAAAACGCCCTCAGTTTGTGAAAATTACCAAAATACCCCTGGTTTCCAAAAAGATGTTATAACTCTAAATTTTACAAAATCTTCAGAAACACCCTCCAATTTTGGGAATTTCAAAGTGACCGGTTTTACAAAAGTTTTAAAATATTTTTTATTACGAAAATACCCCTGGGATAGAATTGGGCAGAAATGTCCGAAGAGCGAATAGGTATGGAAAGTATTAAGGAATGGATGCATGAACTCCTTTGTGTGAACTAGGATAGCAGATTGAAACCTTGTTTGCTCGAAAGAATTCCTGATTAAAGCTATATCCAAAAAATTTCTTCGCGAATAAGTGGAACGATACTAATGCATAAAAATTTTCTTAATCAGATACGTAGAACGTTTAGTCATGAGTACTCGAGGCGGGCGTGGTCGTAATACTCATGGTCGAGGTCGGGGTAGGATGACAGTTTCTGAACCCGTAGGATCTGGTCAGGGGTCAAAAAATGAGATACCGGCACCACCAGTAGGGGGTGGTGAATTTCAGGATCAAACTGGTGATGACGCAGTGTCACAGGCGATGCTACGGGTTCTGGAAAGGGTAGCTGGAGTAGGCGGAGGAGCTCGAAAATCTGCGCGTAACGACTCGGGCAACGGGATCGAATTCTTTCGAGGTGTTTCGGTGTTGCTCCCAAAGATCGCCGAATATTGGCCGAGGAGGCGACAGAGCGGATCATGGATGATCTGGACCTTTCTGCTGAGGAAAAGCTAAAAGGGATTGTATCGCTTCTTCGGGATGAGTCATACCAGTGGTGGCTCACGGTTCGGGACAGTGTGGCAGTAGAGGATCTGACATGGGATTATTTTAGGGCGGCGTACCAGAAAAAGTACATCGGCGCTAGTTATATCGATGCGCAGCGAAAAGCATTCTTGAGGCTTGTTCAGGGGAGTAAGTCTGTTTCTGAGTATGAGGCTGAGTTCTTAAAGCTTAGTCGGTATGCTAGGGGTATTGTGGCGACAGAACACGAGAGGTGTGTTCGTTTCGAGGATGGTCTGAGAGACGAGCTGAGACCTGCTATTGCTCCACAGCAGGAGCGTGAGTTTGCCGTCCTAGTTGAGAAGGCCAAGGTGGCCGAGGGTGTTAAGGAATCGGTGAGGCAAAACCTGGATAGGAACCGTCATAAGAGGAGTTTTGGATCTTCTGGACCGTCGGGTAATCCCCAGAAGAGGGCTAGACCGAGTGGGCCGAACGATCCGTAGGCCGTTCTTTGTGTCGAGGACCACCGCTATGTAATCGCTGTGGAAAATCTCATTGGGGAGGTTGCTGGACTGGAGGAAAGGGCTGTTTTGAGTGTGGTTCTCTAGATCACCGTGTGAGGGACTGTCCGCGTAAGTTGGCTAGGATTCAGTCCGAGAATCAGGGCCGTAATCAGTTCAGAGGTAATGGACCGCCACCGCAGAGGGGTCGTGGTAATGGCAGAGGTGGTAATGGATTTGGTCGAGGCCGTGGAGCACCGGGCAAAGGTACGGGTAGTTCTGAAGCACGACAGCCTGGTTTGGTGTATGCTGCGAGGCGCCGAGAGGAGGGCGACGCACCGGACGTTATCACCGGTACGTTTTTGATTTTTGGTTCTCCCTATACTGCTTTGATTGATTTGGGTTCCACGCATTCTTATGTTGCTAGTAGTATAGTTGAGACCATGGACTTAGAATCGAGACTACTCCTAGACGGATGACCGCATTTTAGCCCTCCAGGTCACTCAGTAGTCATAGATAAGTCAGATAAGGATGTACCCTAGAACTTCAAGGGGTAGTGTTTGTGGTCGATCCGATGGAACCGCCGTTGGGGAGTTCGATCGATTCTTGGGATGGACTGGTTGGTTAAGTACCAGGCCAAGGTAGATTCTTGTGTTTAAGCGCATGGCTCTAACGACGGATAAGGGTGATGAGGTGATTATGATAGGTAATAGGAGAGATTACTTATCCAATGTGGTATCCGCATTAAAAGTCAGTAAAGATGGTCGAGGAAAGGGTCGTGAAGCGTATGTGGTTCATGTGTATGCCTTAGAGGCTAAGGAGTCCATTGTAGAGAAGGTGCGAATAGTTAAGGAATTTGTGGATGTGTTTCCCGGAGGAGCTCCCGGGTTTGCCACCGGACCGTGAGGTAGAGTTCGGAATAGATCATTACTGGGGACCGCACTGGTGTCTATTGCTCCATATAGGATGGCGCCAAAGGAATTGGTGGAGCTTAAGGCTCGATTCAGGAGTTGTTGGACCGAGGCTTCATCGTGCCAAGTGTTTCACCTTGGGAGCGCCGCGGTACTCTTCGTCAAGAAAGAAGGACGATGACGATGCGAATGTGTATAGACTACCGCCAACCGAATAAGCCGACGATTAAAAACAAGTATCCGTTACTACGATAGATGACTTGTTTGATCAACCTGAAAGGGTGCGTCAGTATTTTCAAAGATCGACCGAGGTCAGGTACCATCGGTTGAAAGTTAAGGAAGCGGATATCCATAAGACAGCGTTTGGACTCGATGCGGGCACTACGAATTCTCGTAATGCCGTTCGGGCCGACTAACGCCCGGCGACTTTTATGGATATGATGAATATAGGTGTTTCAGCAAAGATTCTGGACCGTTTCGTCGTGGTTTTTATTGACGATATCTTGGTATATTCAAGGTTAGAAGAAGAGCATGATGCACACTTGAGAGTGGTGTTGCAGATTTTGAGGGAGAAGCAACTTTATGCTAAGTTCAGTAAGTGCGAGTTCTGGCTTAGGGAAGTGACGTTTTTGGGTCATGTAGTATCAGCTGAGGGGATTAGAGTAGATCCTCGGAAGGTTGAGGCAGTTCTAGATTGGAAACCTCCTAGGTTAGTGGCGGAGATTCGGAGTTTTCTGGGTTTGGCAGGATACTACCGAAGATTTGTAGAGGGTTTCTCGTTGATCGCAGCACCGATGACTAAGCTGTTAAGGAAAGGAGTTCCGTTCATTTGGACTGAGGAACAGCAGGAGAGTTTTGATCAGTTAAAGAAGATCTTAACTGAAGCTCCTGTTTTAATTCAACCCGAGGCTGGTAAGGAATTCACAGTGTACTGCGATGCATCACATACGGGATTGGGTTGTGTCTTTGATCTGAGGAGGGTAAGGTTGTGGCTTACGCTTCTCGCACAATTGAGGCCACACGAGGTCAACTATCCGACGCACGATTTGGAACTAGCAGCTGTAGTCTTCGCCTTAAAAATTTGGAGGCACTACTTGTACGGAGAGAGATCGATAGTCTATACAGATCATAAGAGTCTGAAGTACCTATTGACTCAGAAGGATCTGAATTTGAGGCAGCGTAGATGGGTTGAGTTGCTCAAGGATTACGATCGCTCGATTGAATATCATCATCGGCAAGGCTAACGTGGTGGCGACGCGCGTTGAGCCGTAAGGTTGTTTCGCACTTGGCGGCACCGCTTTGCCCATTTAAGTTTGTATGACGACGGAAGTATTTTGGCAGAGTTACAGGTTAAGCCTACTTGGGTTGAGCAGATCAAAGAGAAATAGTTAGAGGATGAGGTTCTGAGTACGCGGAAGTTGCAGGTGCAAGATGGTGGTTTGGAGGGTTACAGTTTGTCTAGTGACGGGGTGTTGTGTTACCAAGGTAAGGCATGTATGCCTAAGGATGTTGAGCTAAGACAGAAGATTCTTCAGGACGCACATAGCAGTCCTTATGCTATGCATCCTGGAGGTAGCAAGATGTATAGAGATCTTAGAGAGCAGTTGTGGTGGCCGGGTCTGAAGAAGGAGGTGACAGAGTTTGTCGGTAGGTGTTTGACTTGTCACAGGTCAAGGTGAACATCGCCATCTGTCGTGGTTGCTTCAGCCGGTGAAGATTCCTTAGTGGAAGTGGGAAAGAATAACTATGGATTTCGCGAGTGGTTTTATCGCTTACGCCAAGCAAGAAAGATTCAGTTTGGGTTGTTGTGGACCGTCTGACTAAGTCAGCCCATTTCATTCCAGTGAGAGTGGATTATTCACTTCAGAGGTTAGCAAAGCTTTATGTGTCAGAGATAGTGAGGCTGCACGGTGTACCAGTTTCAATTATCTCGGATCGGGATCCCAGATTTACGTCGAGGTTTTGGAGAGCATTGCATCGAGGCTCGGGCACGCAGCGTTTGGATTTCAAAGACGACTTTTCACCGCAAATCGACGGGCAATCGGAGAGGTTATTCGGATCTTGGAGGATATCTTTGAGAGGTTGTGTTCTGGATTTCAGAGGTAGTTGGGAGGAGTTTCTACCGTTAGCGGAGTTTGCCTATAACAATAGTTACCAAGCAAGCATTAAGATGGCTCTATACGAGGCGTTGTACGGCAGGAAGTGTCGCTCACCTACGTGTTGGACGGAATTAGGTGAACGTCAGTTGTTGGGACCCGAGTTGGTTGCTGAGACCGAAGACAAGGTTAGGTTGATTCAGGCTCGATTAAAGGAAGCTTCAGACCGGCAGAAGTCATATGCCGACCTTAAGAGGAGAGATATAGAATTCGCTGTGGGGGACCAGGTTTTCTTAAAGGTCTCGCCATGGAAGAAGGTGCTGAGGTTCGGCAGAAAAGGCAAGTTAAGTCCGAGATTTATTGGGCCGTATAAGGTGTTAAGACGAGTAGGACCAGTAGCGTATCAACTTGAGTTGCCAGCAGAGCTAAGTCAGATTCACGACGTCTTTCACGTGTCGATGCTTCGGCGTTATCGTTCGGATCCGTCGCATGTTGTGGCAGTGGAAGAGATCGCGGTAAACCCAGATTTGACTATGGAAGAGGATCCTGTGCAGATTCTAGATCGGGATGTGAAGGTTCTGCGCAGAAAGTCTGTGCCTTTGGTTAAGGTACTTTGGCGGAATCATGGAGTGGAAGAGGCCACGTGGGAACCCGAGGAGATGATGAGACAGCAATACCCGCAACTCTTTTGACCAGGTAATTTCGAGGCCGAAATTATTTTAAGGGGGGTAGAACTGTAATATCCCGGGTTAGGGGTTATTTTATTGTTGCATAAAATGACATGTGTTGGTGTGCTATGTTGCTGATTCTATGTTTTAAAGGCTTAGTTGTGAGCTAGAAGTAAGCCCGAGTGTTAGGAAGAATTTTCGTTTTTAGGCTTAAGTGTGAGGAGCTAAGGTAGCTGGGGTTCTTAAATTAATTTTGGTGTTTCTGAGCACAAAAGAGGAGCTGGTGGAGTGGCAGGTGAGACGCCACTAAGGGCTTGTGAGTGTGGCGTCATTTGCAGAAGGGAGAGGTCCTGAGTTCTAGCTGCAGTGTGCTTCTATTTTTGCTTCCATTTTGACGCTAAGGTGGTTGGGCATGGACCAAGTCAAACCGTTTGAATAAAGGGTGGAGGGAAAAGTGGAGGTGGACTTGTTCAAATTGTTTGAACGTGTGGATGTGAGTGCATGGGGGGATTTGGCCGAATTTTAAGGGAGGTTGGAGGGGAAGTGACGGCTTGGTATGGGGGAGGGAGTAGTGCCGAAATTCATTAGGCAACTTTGTGCATTTTCGGCCAAAAGCATTTGGTAAACAAAGTTCTCTTTTTGTCAAAAGCTATCCGAAATTTCATAGGTGTTTCTCCATTTTTTCTTTGAAACCGAATTTGCTTTGCTCTTTTGTTTGGTGTGTGGCGAGAACGCTCTCTCCTCTACCATCTTCTCCTTCTCCATTTCATCAAGCCGAATTTAACCTCTCTCCTCTCAAACTTTCTTTTCTTTCTCTTTCAAAAAACCTTGTGTCAAAACCCTTTCCTTCTTCTACTATGCGTTTTCTTCCTTGTGTGAGACCGAACCTTCTTCTTCTTTGTTTAAGCCTTGGCCGAATATTGGTGATTGTTGGGTGCTGTTTCATTCGGTTGGTGATAGGTAAAGCTTGGCCGAATGGTCATTTAATTCTCTTCTTTTTCCTAATCGACTTGGGTTTGAGTTAAGGCCGAATTTAGCATTGGTTGAGGAGGGGAACTAATCTCTAGTGTAATCGACTTTTGTTATAGGACAATTGGATTTTTGGACACAATCAAGTGGAGCCTTCGTTCTTTGATTAACTGTTTGGGTAAGTGTTGGTAAGGGCCGATTCTATTAGTTGATTCTTTTATCTCGTTTAGCCAAGTTAATTAAGGATTAATGGTTCTCTTTTTAGGGTGGTGGCCGATTGTCGAGGACCATTAATTGGTTGGTATTGGTCGAAACCAAACCAATAGCAAGGTGAGGTTAATCGAAAAACCCTTTTGGATTAAATGGTTATAGCCGAATGGTCTTAGTGCCTAACCCCTATGTTGGCCGATTGTTATAGGAGCCAGATAATCGAGGGACTTAGATCGTTCGTTGGGATTTTTAGACTCGTATTTACCAGGTGTGTAAACTAACACACTGATACTTAGTAATGTTGTTAATAAACCTGTTTGCCTGTTAAAAATCATAACAGTGTGATGGATAATTGGATACCCAAATGGGGTATGTGTACGGATCCGGGTAAGCCTATCTTATTATGAGTTCTATTGTGATACCGTGATATTATGATTTATGCGATGTATGCTATAAGATGCATTATGGGGCATGTTGGCATGTATTACATGATTTGCATCGATATGACATGATGGGTGACTTGAGAGGAGGGGGATATGATATCCGTGTCTTTGGGACACTGTGACTTTGGGTCACCAGAGGTTTGGCACCTCCAGTGGTTTGGTACCACAGATTGACTATTGTGACTTTGGGTCACCAGAGGTTTAGCACCTCAGCGTCTCGTCCCAGTGGCTTAGTACCACGGTGGGTTGGCCCCACGGTTGATTATACGGGATTGACGCCAGTGATTTGGTATCACACGATGGGTTGGCCCCATCATCGGATTTGTGACTGCGGTCACCAGTGGTTTGGTACCACATGTGTCTTTGGGACACCAGAGGTTTGGCACCTCATTGCGACTCGTCCCTGTGGTTTGACACCACCGTGGGTTGGCCCCACATGTGAGATACGGGATTGTCGCTAGTGATTTGGTATCACGCGATGGGTTGGCCCCATCATCGGATTATTCGTGACTTTGGGTCACCAGTGGTTGGGCACCACACTTATGGATATCGTGACTTTGGGTCACCAGTGGTTTGGCACCACCGGTGGTTTGGTACCACACGGGGTAGAAAAAGGAGGTACGGATGGTTAGGATCGGGTTGCATTAATTGTGTTGCTATGTATAATGTGTGTTAGCCTGTTGCTTTATCGGGAGCGGGATTTATGCACTGAGTCATTCGACTCACCCTCTCCTTTGACATTTCAGGTGACTCGTAGACGCGGACATGGAGCCGGGATGGACTCGGGTGCTCATGCCATGCTTAATAAAGTTTTACTCGGACTCATCATTTGGGTACTTCGGTTTTATTACTTTTATTTGGGTCCTACTTTGGATTGTAAAAGGCCTTTAAAGTATGTTTTATGATGTTTATGTTTTAAATTAGATTTTAATATGCCTTATCAAAATAATTGGGTTGAAATTTTTACTAAAACTTGGAAAGATGATGATTTCAAAATTTTAACGCAATGTGTTTTAAACTATACCATCGGGTATCTCACTATGTATTGATATAAAGTGAACTCAAATGATTTTTAAATCAAACGGTTTTTTTGTTAAGTTCAAAAAAATGTTTTATGTAACACTAAGAAACTATTGAAGTTTTAAATGGAATAAACTCGTTCTAACTACACATGTTGACTAAGTTTCAAAAAAAAATTTTCCGGGTTTCAAATACACCATTGATTTCAAACAAGTCTACTCTAAGTTCTTCAAATACACTACATGGTGGAGAGTTTTCATCCAGTTTTAAAACGAAAAATCTAAACCTCTTAAGTACGTTTTCCCCGTAACATACCAGATTCGGACGTAGTGTCTTGTCCGGGTTTGGGGTGTCACATCGACCCTCCCAGCCAACACACCAATATCGTAGCATTGTAACACCCCAAACCCGACCCAAACGCTACGACCCGATCTGGTATGCTACGAAGTTTAATGTTGAAAACTTTGCTTTGATGGTTTTTGGAAATCTCAATTTATTTATTTAGGTATTCATTCAGAAAAACGATATTTGATGAAAACCTTTTCTTTTTCGTTGAACATGTTTGAAAATCCCATTTTATTACTCCTTATAACTTAAATCCCTGAACATAAATTTATAAATTGTAAACATTAACAAATAGTAAAACGAAACCTAAGCTATGGGGCCTTATTACATAAATAATCTAAAAATTAAAACTTAAAAGTAAATCGAAGATAGTCTATGAAAATAAAAGAACTTGATGGCCCCTCGAGTCCGCCTCGGCTCCCATGTCCAAGATCTACTGCTCATTTGAAAAGTCAGGGAAAATAAGGGGTGAGTCACCAAGACTCAGTATGCAAATCCCGAAAACACATAAAAGGCTTGAGGCCCACAAACACATTATGGGCCTTGGCCCATACACAATGGCAACAGAATATTTACATGCAACATGGCCCAACCCAACCTAAAAGTCCATCCTCTACACACCAGCCCGTATTAGCCATTACACCTCGGAGATTTCTACAATCAATCCACCAACCGCTACACACCATATCGATAGCCATGCTGTCAGTTATAATGCCGATCACCATGTGACCTTATAATCCACTGTGGCAGAGCCACCGATCACTGTGTGACCTTATAATCAAGTGTGGCAGAGCCAACGATCACTAATGTGACCTAAATGTACATATCGTGGTTTTACCACCAATCACTAAGTGACCTTTTAACATGCTCTTCCCCTTCATCAGATCAACCCCATCCCATGCATACATCCATGCAGAAGCAAAACAATATACTACTTAGAAGATCACAGACAATCACATACATCGATACACATAGAGAAGTTTCTATGATTACGTACCTAGCATCCCTTACCTACCCTTTTCGGGTAACACGACTGTTCATACAGCCTTTTCCGGCTTTTAGCCCATAACATATATAGTACAGATAAATTAGAGTGTTAGAGATCTACACAACTGATTACAGACAAGACGAGACTTTCTATGTTGACACTATCAGAAGCCGATACGACTACTAACTGTCTAAGGTTTTGTTCTGAAGTCGATCCACAAACCAGTGGCCAATCCTGAACTGCTAACACCGTTTGTTTCTTAAACTTAGGGATTGGGTTTACAGATCCAATCCCCTCCTTCGCCTGATTGACATTTGATTCCATCAAAAGACCTTATCAGTTGCTACCATCATAACATATGGTTAAGATTACAATTACGATAGCGAATCTAACGAGAATCTAAAGAGAACCCTTACCTTGAAATCCCGAAAAGAGAGATATGAGGTTCAGATACTAGCGGTTTCGGCTTTTAGATCTAAGTGATCTTTATAGAGAATTCGGCAACTCCTAGAAGATTTTAGCTTTTTTTTGTGAAAATCAAAAAGAGAACATGATTCAAAGAAATCTATGGAGATTCAGCTTTTAATGAAGAAATCGACAGGAAGAAAAAGAATGGACACTAGGACATTCGGCTATGGCAGAAGAGAGTAAAGAGAAGGAATACTTAAGGGTTTCGGCTTATAGCAGAGAATGAAGAAGAAGATGGAACTTTAGGAGTTTTCGACTTTTTGAGAAAAGAAACAACTAAGAGAAGAGAATGAGAATAAATGCCGAAATTAAGAAGTACCCTACTTTCTAATCAAATTTTCGACACACATACTAACCAAAAGCCGGAATTGCCCTCTTTTGAAAACTAAGACTAATTAATTAACAGGGGAAATTTCGGCACCCTCATTAGCCTCATCAAAACTGATTCCTTCTTTCCCCCAGAGTTGGAAATTCGGCCACTACTGTGATCAGTAGATAATTTCTAAACTTTCTTCCTTATCCTTACCTGATCTCTCATCCACAAGTGACCCAGATAACACCACCTCTTCTTCCTTTTATCTGCCACATTATCCACATTATCCAAACACATAAATCTCCTAATTCCAAGCATCCTAGCCGCCCCCAACTTTCCTTTCTTTTGATGCCAAAAACATTTAAAATAAGTGGATAATACGATTTGAACCTTGGACCTCCTTATTGCTTATCACGCCACCTCAAAGCCCCTAAGTAACGCCACTGACCATTGGGCCATAAGCCCATTTGTATGTCTTAATTTACAGATAATATCTTTTTAGCCCTATCCTAACTGGCTTTCCACCAGAGTGCCCAAGCAGAAGAATTTGACTAAGGCCTCGGCCCAATTCCTGAGCCCAGTCTGAACCCCTTAAACACCCTAATCAACACCTTAAGCATAACATCACATCACAACACATCAAATGCAAAGCCCTCCAAATTTAGGATGTTACAAGCATAGCTACTAATAATAAAGTAGCAAAGCTACTAATAACAGTAAACGTGGCCAAGCCATTAAAATCAGAATACGTGGAGAAGCCACTAGAACAGTACTTCCTCCAAATCAGAATCCCAACCCAATGCAGAATGTCGTGTCATAAATATTACGTGCATGCAGTATGTCATATTTATAGCCAGTCATAAAGATATCATACACATATCAACTAGACTACCACTAGGTGTATAATGGTAATTTTTACCCTTTAGGGGTATTTCGGTAATTTTACCCTTCAAGGGCATTTCGGTATAGTTTACGACCTTTCCAAAGGCCTACCGTCGTTTCGAACGACTCAAATAACTTTATGGCCAAATAGTGTAGTTGGGCCCAAAGCCCACACTTTGGCCAAGTGGGCCCACACACTCGTGTGGCCCATTCAGTACAATTTTAGTCACAGCTATGTGAACTTTGTAGCCCAGTCTATTATTTTTCACTATCGTGAATTTTACCCATGTGGGCCCATTATGACCTAAGCCCACGAGAATGCTCATAGTGGCCTCTATAGTCTAGCGCCCATGTTTATGGGTTCATTTTCCACGAGCACAATCACACGCTCGCATGGTATCGCGCGCCATATTTCTGGCTTTTCGGCATTTAGCTGATCTACAGTCTTAGCAGTGTAACTATTACATACTTTCGGCTTTTCAGCCAAATATCAAATACAACATACGATTACACACCTGTTCGTGAAACTAGATAAGATCTACGCTCTCTGAATCCTACAATCCACCAACATATCATATCAGATTTACAACTAATAAGGTTAACGCATACTCTTAATCCACCACCATTACTAACTTAAACCACAACCACTCACCTTGCTCGAACTCACCGGTACTAGCGCCTCCCTGCTGATCGAGGGCGATTTCCCCCTCCTAACAAGATTCGGCAAATCAAAAGTTGTTAGTAGTCAACTATGCATTAGGCCCCAAGAGAAAAAAGAAGGGAAAACCGAAGCTTGGTCATAAAGCCATAAGAAATCTAACTAATAACGAAATAATAAAGTGATTGTAGTATTCCTTCCTTACCAATACCAATTAACAACGTATTTCGACAGTAGTCTGTCAAGAAGATTTGGCCCGAACCAAAAAGAACAAAGAGATTGAGAGGGAGGTTAGTAGAGAAAGGGAGACGAAAAATTGGAACAGAAGAAGAGATGGAAGTAAAAGGGAAGGTGACTACCAATTCGGCAGAGAGAAAGGTGTGGAAAAGAAAGGAAGGCTTCAATGGAGAATTCGACAATTGGCAATTGGTATATTGATTGGAAAAAGTGAATGAAAATTGAGAGAAAAAGAAAGTAGAAGAAAGAAAGACCCGAATGGTCCAAAAATGTTGCATGAGATGCCACGGAAGTAGTAAATCTCGAAATGAAAAAAAAAGAGAAAAACCCGAAATTTGCAGAGAGGGTTTTCGATTTCTATCCTCACACAAAGCTGCTGAAAATGCTCAACTGAAACCCCCTTAGCCGAAATCCCCCATTCGGCCAAGACTCCTCTCAAATTCCAACTCCTTCAAACTCTCCACCAATTCCTCCTTGATTTGCTCCCAGCCTCCCATTCAAACTTAATGACCAAGTCTCCAACCTCCTCTGCAGAGTTTGAATCTCTACCTCTCCTGCCACCAAGTCAGAAAATAAAAACCCCCTACTTGTCTGCCATGGGATTTGGACCCCAATTCTGTTTCCACCTTAGTGATGCCACAACCATCAAGCCACATGGTCTTTTTGTGACATAAAATCACACACATTTAATCATAAGTCCTAACTGCTAACAGCCAATTTCACTTAAGAGCAAAAACTAAAAATTTTCCAAGGCCCAGACTCGAACCCAGGCTTCCTAAAACCCCCCCAATACACTCAAATACTTAGACATTGAAGCACATATGGAATTTAAGCCAAATCATGCAAAATTACCAACCCTACATTTTTGGGGCATTACAGGTCCCACTTAAGTTCCAATCTCCTTAGACAGAATTAATTAAATGTAATAAGTTAAGAAAATAAGTTCTAATTATTTATTTATTTACAAAATGAGTTCATGAAAAATTAAAGGTCTGTTAATTTGAACGAGGATTCAACTCGCTCAACTTCACCATCCTAGTAGTGTTTGAGACGTTGACCATTAACTTTAAATGTATCTCCGTAATTGTTGTATAATTCAATAGCTCCATAAGGATAAACTCGGTAGATGGTATAAGATCCTTTCCATCGGGATTTAAGCTTCCCAGGAAATAACTTCAACCTTGAATTAAATAACAAAACTTTCTGACCTTTCTTAAACTCACGAGGTTGTATATGGATATCATGCCATCTCTTTGATCTTTCTTTACACATTTTGGTATTCTCATAGGAAAACAACCTCAACTCTTCCAACTCATCAAGTTGTAGCATCATTCTCTCATCGGCTTGCTTAAAATCAAAGTTCAACTGCTTCAAAGCCCAGTGAGCTTTATTCTCTAACTCTATTTCCAAATGACATGCCTTTCCAAAGACTAACCGATAAGGAGTCATTCCTAATGGAGTCTTAAATGTTGTTCGATAGGCCCATAATGCATCATCGAGGTTTCGAGACCAATCTTTTTTGCTAGGGAGTACTACCTTTTCAAGGATACCTTTGATTTCGCGATTCACTCTTTCAACTTGCCCATTAGACTAGGGGTGATAGGCAGTAGCAATCTTGTGCTTCACATCATATTTGTCAACCAACCACTTAAGCCATTTATTCACAAAGTGAGAACCTTCATCACTAATAATAGCTCTTGGTGTCTCAAATCTTGTAAACACATGCCTATGTAGGAATCGCATGACTACCTTTGCATCATTTGTAGGGTATGCTTCAGCTTCAACCCACTTGGATACATAGTCTACAGCAACTAAGATGTATTTGTTCCCATACGAAGAAGGAAACAGGCCTAGAAAGTCAATGCCCCATATGTCGAACAATTCAATCTCCAAAATGTTTGTCAAGGGCATTGCATTCCTCCTTGATATATTTCCAGTCCTTTGGCGTTTATCACAGTTCTTCACATAAGCATAAGCATCTTTAAATAGTGTAGGCCAAAAGAAACCTGCTTGCAAAATCTTTGCTGCAGTATGTGAACCACCAAAATGTCCCCACTTGGAGATGAATAGGAATAATACAAGATCTCAGCAATCTCCCTTTCATCTACACACTTTCGAATTATATTATCTGCACATTGTTTAAACAAAAACGGATCCTCTCAATGATAATACCAGCTATCATGAAGGAATTTTTTTCTTTATTGGTATGTCATTTCTCGAGGAATTATTCCACATGCAAGATAATTGGCAAAATCAGCAAACCAAGGTATTTCATGAATTTGATTTACCTCAAATAAGTGTCCATCTGGGAAATTCTCGTTGATAGGCACATATGATCTAGTTACCTCGTCTTGCTCCAACCTCAACAAAGGATCAGCTATTTGATTTTCGACACCTTTTCTATCTTGGATCTCAAGGTCAAATTCTTGGAGTAAAAATATCCAACGAATTAGCCTCAGTTTTGCATCTTTATTCATGAGCAAGAATTTAATGGCCGCATGGTCAGTAAATACTGTAACTTTGGTACCTATAAGATATAAGCGGAATTTGTCAAAAGCAAAAACTATAGCGAAGAGTTCCTTTTTGGTTACTGTATAATTGAGTTAGGCTCCCGTCAAAGTTCTACTTGCATAGTAAATAGGGTGAAACACTTCGTTTCTTCTTTGACCCATCACAGCTCCAACGGCATAGTCACTTGCATCGCACATCAACTTAAAAGGTGAGTTCCAATCAGGTGTAACGATTATTGGAGCTGAGATTAATGACTTCTTTAGATCTTCAAAAGCTTCCAAACATGCTTTGCTGAAATCAAACACTGTATCTTTCTCTAACAACAAACACAACGGTTTAGTAATTTTTGATAAATCTTTGATAAACCTTCGGTAAAAACCACCATGGCCTGAGAAACTTCTGACTCCTTTCATATTCATTAGGGCTGATAAACTTTCAATTACGTCCACCTTTTCTTTATCGACTTCAATTCCTTTCTTTGAGATCTTATGACCTAAGGCAATCCCTTCCTTGACCATAAAATGGCATTTTTCCCAATTAGGGACAAGATTCGTCTCTTCGCATCTTTTTAGTACCTTAGCCAAATTACTCAAACAGATATCATAAGTGTTACCAAAAATAGAAAAATCATTCATGAAAACCTCAACAAAATTTTCAACCATATTAGTAAATATTGTCATCATGCATCGTTGAAAAGTTGCAGGTGCATTGCATAAACCAAAAGGCATTCGCCTAAAAGCAAACATATCGTATGGACAAGTAAAGGTTGTTTTATGTTGGTCCTCCAAGGCTAAAACTATTTGGTTATATCCCGAATAGCCATCTAAAAAATAATAGAATTCATTACCTGCCAGTCGATCTAACATCTGATCCATAAAAGGCAACGGAAAATGGTCCTTCCGAGTGGCTTTGTTCAACTTTCTGTAATCAATACAGATTCTCCAACCGGTAAAAGTTCTTGTTGGAATTAACTCATTACGCTCATTTTCAACAATCGCGATTCCACCTTTCTTCCGCACACACTGCACCAGACTTACCCACGTACTATCTAAAATAGGATAGATGATTCCTGCATCTAACCATTTGATCACTTCCTTTCTCACAACTTCTTTCATAATAGGATTGAGCCTCTTTTTCCCATCAATTCGAGCTCTTTCACCTTCTTCTTAAATGATTTTATGCATGCAAAAAGAAGGGCTTATACCTCGAATATTAGCTATGGTCCAACCAATTGCTTTAATAAATTTCTTTAAAATAGCAATTAGTTGCTCCTCTTGATCTTTCGTCAGTTCCTCTGAAATAACCACAGGCAAAGTAGAACAGTCACCTAAATAAACATATTTCAAATGGGAAGGAAGTACCTTTAGTTTGAGTTTAGGTGGTTCTTCAATTGACAACTTGGGTTGCAAAAATTCTCTGACTTCCAACTCCAACGGTTCAAACCGTGTAGATTGAATAAAATTTCTCGAATTGGCTTCCATCAAATCCATGTTTTCTTCACCTTTTTCATCCTCTAAAGGGTCAAGATCTAAGGCTTTCTCCAATGGGTCTTCTTCAAAATTGCTTTCCATAGAAACCAAGTTTTCTATCTCTTCCATAACTGAACACTCTTTTATCGGATCGGGAAATTTCATCACTTTAAGAATGTTAAAGGTTACCTGATCGTCTTGAACTCGCATGGTAAGTCAAATTTCTGTACATCAATTAACGTTCTTCCCATGGCTAAGAAAGGTCTCCCAAGGATGATCGACACTTCCTTGTCTACTTCAAAATCTAAGACAATGAAATCAGCAGGAAAAATAAATTTATCGAATCCTACCAAAACATCCTCGATCTTTCCTTCGGAATATACTAAAGATTAATCCGCTAGCTGAAGCGTCACAGTTGTAGGTCTTACTTCACCTATCCCTAACATCTTAAAAATAGACATAGGCATCAATTTTGATACTCGCTCCTAAGTCACACAAAGCTTTACCACAGTAAGATTCACCAATGTTACAGGGTATAGTAAAGCTTCCTAGGTCATTCAATTTCGGTGGCAGTTTGTTCTGCAGGAACGCACTGCACTTCTTTGTCAAGGCAACAGTCTCATACTCACTCAGTCGTTTCTTCTTGGACAGTATAAATTTCATACACTTCATATAATTTGACATTTGTTCTAAAGCCTTCACCAATAGAATATTGATGTGTAACTGCTTCAGAACATCGAAAAACTTCTTGATTGCACCTCATGTTTCTTCTTGTGTTGCTGCAATATTTACGGATATGGGGGTGATGGAACTTTCGATTGAACCGGACAACTTTTCTATGTAGGTAAATCTGCATCCAAAGAAGATGTTAAAATATGTGAATTCACTAAGTCAGGGTTTACCTTGTCAGACTTTGTAGATTCTGATTCTTTTGGTGTAGGAATTTCAACAACTGGTTGATTCTTATTAACGGGCCTATCTTCGACATCAATCAATCGGGGATCCAGAATTTTACCACTCCACAATGCCACTGCCTTGATATGTTCTTTACCCAAATTTCTTGGATTCTCAGTATCGCTCGGCAAGGTTCCTTACGGTCTATTATGTAGCTCCATAGCTAATTGACCCATTTGATTTTACAAATTTTTCAGTGTTGCTACTTGGCTTTGGGTCAAAGTGTCATTTCTTTCCATTTACACTTTCAACAAGTTCTCCAAACTATTTGATGCCTCAGCTTGAGGTGGTTTTGGAGCTTGCTGATTAAACCATTGAGATTGGTTGGGTCTTTGCTGCAATAAGTTGTTGTTCGGTCCATTTCCTTGGTTGCTCCGAGAAAAGTTAGGATGATTACGCCATGAAGGATTGTAGAAGTTGGACTAGGGTCCTTGTCCACTCCTATTTTGATATTGGTTCCCCACATAGTACACTAACTTGAGATTTGATGGACAATTCTCAAAAGAATGACCTTCCCTACAGTACACACAGGAAACTACTTCAAATGGACTTGGTGGCTGAGCTGCAAAATTATTAGCACTATTAGTGGTAAACTATTTTAACATAGAGGAAATAGATGATACCTAAGCTGATAATGAAGTGAGGGCGTCAACTCCGACTACACGTCTTCCTGAAGCTATTTGATTTTTTGGCCATTGATAGTTATTAATCGCGATCCTCTCGATAATCTCATAAGCCGCATTATAAGAATTAGACAAAATTACATCATTCGTAGAAGCATCTACCACCAATCTTGTATGTGCATTGAGACCATTATAGAATATGTCCAACTGAATACAGTGAGGAATCCCATGATGAGGACACTTACGAAGTAACTCATTGAATCACTCCCAAGCCTCATACAAATACTCGTCATCCAATTGTTAGAAATTTGTGATCTCGTTCCTCAACTTAGTGTTTTTTCTAGGTGGGAAATACTTAACCAAAAATCTCTCTGATAATTCTTGCCATGTAGATATGGAACTTGGTAGCAACGAATTGAGCCATGCTCGTGCTTGATCTTGCAACGAGTACAGAAACAACTTCAACTTCTGTGCATCTTTAGTCACAACGGCTATCTTGAATGAATCACTCAACTCCATAAACAATCAAATATGGAGATGTGGATCTTCCGTGGGCATACCACTAAATTGGCCTACCGTTTGTAGCATTTGAAACATCACTGGTTTCAATTCAAATTGAGTTGCCTCAATATCTGGCCTTCTAATTCCTGGGTTTAACTCAATGAAAAGTGGCATAACATATTGTCTGATGCATCGATCCCTATCATTAGCAATTTGGATGGGATTTCATACACGATCTGCTTCATTACCTTGGTTTTGATTCTGATTTCCAAGGCCCATCTCGACTTGTCTTTGAGCTATTCATTTACATCTTCTTTTTTCAAAAAGTTCGTTGAATTTTAGGGTCTATAGGGAGTAAATCGATAATTCGATCTATGCTCATAAACACCTGAAAAGAAAATAAAAAAATTTAAAAAGAACAAGTTAGTAATGTTAGGAATGAATCAAATTGAAAATGAATAATTCCACGAATGAAATGACTATGACAACAATTGACAATCCCCGGCAATGGCACCAAAAACTTGTAACGCGTAGGTTTGTGCAAGTGTACACAGTCGTTATCAAGTAAAAAGTAAGTATCAAGTTATCATCTCCATAGGGATTGTATTTGAAACACCCCATACCCGGCCCATGAGCCTGGGCCGGATCTGGTATGTTCCTCGAAGTAAACCGGTTAAAAATTCTTTTATTACTTTGGAAATCTGTGTGTTTTGAAGATAGTTTGCTGGTGGGTTGGGCTCGAGTTGAAAACAAGTTTATTTTATATTGAAAACCCATTTATTTCAGGTGACAAAACATTTAAGGTTTATTTTAAATTAAATTTGCTTAGTCTTTAATTAACAAAATGTTCGTAACATGATAAATAAATAAAACAGAAATAAAATAGTTCACTATGGCCTTATTACATCAAATGAAAAAAAAAACCCAAAATGAAATTTAAAGTACTTAGAAAAATAAATAGTCTACATAATAATTTCCTTGCTGAGCATGGCCACCACTGAGCTCCTGCCGACCCGGTCCATTACTGATCATCACCTAAAAAATGTTCCCACAACGGGGTGAGTCAACAGACTCAATGTGTACCACAACACTAAGTCTTAACAAATTTAGGCATTTCATAGCATACATATTCATATATCATTAAATTAAAATGATGCAACCCGAACCCAAACCTAGATAGCCATCCGCTACACGTCTCCCGTACCAACCTACACACCGTGAGGACTACTAAGTTAACCCTTCATCTGCTACACACCATCGAAGGCTGCCGCTGCAGACGACATGCTCATCGCCCTTCTAATTTTCGTGGCATAGCCACTAGATAGTATTCGTGTCATGTGACACCACATTCAGATAATGTGACCGAAGTCACCACATTCAGATAATGTGACCGAGGTCACCACATTCTTATATCGTGACAATAGTCACCACATTCACTTTCCCTTTTCATATATCTCGTATGCCCCATATTATACACGTCATGCATTTCACATTCTTATCACTTTTCACATGTTAAATATAACATATTTCATAATCCTAGTAGGAGTAGGAAACGTACCTGAGTACTTTTGTACCATTACATGGTACCTTAGCCATATTCACATTCTTATAAACATACACATATTAAACATTTCCATAAATCTTATTAAAAGTTAGCGTGGGGTACACACCTGATTAACTTATCGAATTTACTGATTTCCCGAAGAATTCCAATCTACTGCTTTAGATCTCAAGTTCCTTGCCGATTTGATTACTAGTCAAATCCCAGAATGTTGTAGACTCCCTTCCTTGTAATCGGCTGGTATTACATCCCTTCATAGATTAGTTTTCGGCTTTTGAATCATGTAAGAAAATAGATCTAATACTAAAATATACCTTGGCCGACTGTACCTATATACTTTACCTTGTGATTCGAAATCTTGAAATTATTCATTGGATATGGTTTCTGTCGAAATCCCTAAGAACACATGTTAGATCAACTTCTAATATTTAGACATGGTAAAAGTAGCCTATGGCCGAATATCATTCTTACCTTAAATCTTGAAAGATTCCATCCTTATGGTTGACTTACGAACAGATCCCAAAGCCTTCTTTCCAAGTTTCGGCTAGAACAATAAAGGGGTTAGATTTCCTAGTTTCGGCTAGAACAAGCATGCTTTCACATTCAATTAAGCAAAAATGCATAGGCCCTAATCCCGGATGTTACAGTTCTACCCCCTTAAAATAATTTCATCCTCGAAATTACCTGGCTGAAATAGATGAGGGTATTGCTGTTGCATTGCCTCCTCGGGCTCCCACGAAGCTTCCTCCGATCCATGATTGCGCCATAACACCTTGACTAGAGGAACTGACTTCTTCCGTAACACTTTCACATCACGTTCCAATATCTGAATTGGCTCTTCCTCGTAGGACAAATCCGGCCTTAGCTCTACCTCTTCAACTGATACCACATGAGATGGGTCTAATCGATATCGACGTAGCATGGATACATGGAATACGTTGTGCATCTGTCTCAATTTTGAAGGCAACTCTAACTGGTATGCCACTGGTCCAACTCGCTTCAACACTCGGTAGGGCCCTATAAACCTTGGGCTTAACTTCCCTTTCCGACCAAACCTCATCACCTTCTTCCAAGGCGACACTTGAAGGAACACTTGATCTCCCACTTCAAACTCTATTTCCTTCCGTTTAAGGTCTGCGTACGACTTCTGTCTATCCGATGCTTCCCTTAACCGTGCCCGAATTATCTCAACCTTTTCCTCAGATTCTGCCATGATTTCTGGACCCAAAACTCGACATTCTCCCAAATCCATCCAACATGTAGGAGTTCGACACCTCCGACCATACAACGCTTCATACGGTGCCATCTGAATACTGGCTTGATAGCTGTTGTTGTAGGCGAACTCTGCTAAAGGCAAATATTCCTCCCAACTTCCTCGGAAATCCATCACACAACCTCTCAACATATCCTCCAACACTTGTATTACCTGTTCAGACTGCCCGTCTGATTGTGGATTGAAAAGCCGTAGTAAAATCCAACTTAGTGCCTAAAGCCTGATGTAGTGCTTTCCAGAACCGAGAAGTAAACCTTGGGTCTCTATCTGAGATGATTAACACTGGCACTCCATGCAACCTTACAATTTTCATCACATATAACTTTGCCAACTTCTGCAAAGAATAGTCGACTCTTACTGGGATAAAGTGCGCGGACTTGGTGAAACGGTCCACTATTACCCATACCGAGTCCTTCTTAGTAGGCGTAAGGGGAAGCCCACTAACAAAGTCCATGGTAATTCTCTCCCACTTCCACTGCGAAATCTCGATTGGTTGAAGTAATCCTGATGGAACTTGGTGTTCAGCCTTAACCTGCTGACACGCCAGACATTTTCCTACAAATTCCGTAACTTCCCGCTTAAGATCAGGCCACCAAAATTATTCCCTTAGATCCCTGTACAACTTAGTGCCTCCGGGATGCATAGCATAAGGGCTACTATGCACCTCCTGAAGAATCCTTTATCTTAACTCCTCGTCCCTTGGCATACAGACCTTTCCCTTGAAGCACAATACTCCCTCATCATTAACACTATAATCCTCTAACTCTCTATTCTGCACTTGCTGTAGCTTAGCACTTAAGTCCTCATCCAATAATTGACTTTCCTTTACCTCATTCAACCACGTGGGTTTGACTTGTAATTCTGCCAACAGACTTCCATCATCATACAAACTTAAGTGTGCGAACATCGCCCTCAGATCCGACACTACCTTCCGACTTAGAGCGTCTGCTACCACGTTTGCCTTGCCTGGGTGATACTCGATCGAACAATCATAATCCTTCAGTAACTCCACCCACCTTTGCTGTCTCAAGTTCAACTCCTTTTGAGTCAATAAATACTTAAGACTCTTGTGGTCCGTGTAGATTATTGATTTTTCTCCATAGAGGTAATGCCTCTACACCTTAAGAGCGAAGACCACTGCCGCAATTCCAAGTCATGAGTCGGGTAGTTACCCTCATGAGGCCTTAGTTGCCGAGACGCATAAGTGACTACCTTTCCATCTTGCATCAATACGCATCTCAGTCCTGTATGGGAAGCATCACAATACACCACAAAATCCTTTCTTGCCTCAGGCTGAATTAGAACCGGAGCTTCAGTCAATACTCTCTTAAGCTTCTCAAAGCTCTCCTGTTGCTTATCCGTCCATACAAAGGGTACTTCCTTCCTCAATAACTTTGTCAAAGGCGCGGCTATTGACGAGAATCCTTCCATGAACCTTCTGTAATAGCCTGCCAAACCTAAGAATCTTCGGATCTCAGCGACGGACCTAGGTGGTTTCCAATCCAACGCTGCTTTAATCTTCCTAGGATCCACCCTTATTCCTTCTGCGGATACCACATGTCCTAAGAACGCCACCTCCTTAAGCCAAAATTCACACTTGCTAAATTTGGCATAGAGCTTTTTCTCCCTTAATACTTGTAACACTATCCGTAGGTGCTCATCATGCTCTTCCTCCGACTTCGAATACACAAGGATGTCATCGATAAATACGACGATGAACCTATCCAAGTAGGGTTGGAAAACCCAGTTCATCATATCCATGAACGCAGCTGGTGCGTTCGTCAATCCAAACGGCATTACTACAAACTCATAATGGCCGTATCTTGTCCTAAAGGCTGTCTTATGGATATCTGCCTCCTTCACTTTCAACTGATGATATCCCGACCGTAGATCTATCATTGAGAAAACTGCGGCCCCCTTCAGTTGATCGAACAAGTCATCTATCCTTGGTAAAGATACTTGTTCTTGATGGTTAGCTTATTCAACTGACGATAGTCTATGCACATTCGCATAGTTCCGTCCTTCTTCTTCACAAACAAGACCAGTGCTCCCCACGGAGACACACTGGGTTGAATAAACCCACGGTCAAGTAACTCCTGAATCTGAGCCTTGAGCTCAACTAACTCCTTTGACGCCATTCGGTATGGAGCGATTGACACAGGAGCTATTCCCGGTAGCAAGTCTATTCCAAATTCCACCTCCCTATCTGGGGGTATTCCTAGTAATTCCTCTGGGAACACATCTTCAAAATCCCTTACGGTTCTAACTCCACTGACACCTTCTTCCTTTCCATCTAACGCACTTACGAAGGCTAAGAATGCCTTGCACCCTTTCCGAACCATTTTCTCAGCCTTCAGTGCCGAAACCACATTAGACAAGTAGTTTCTTCTTTCTCCTATCATAATGACCACCTCATCCTCCGGGGTCTTTAATTCCATCCGTTTAGCCGCACACCAACACGGCCCGATGCTCTACTAACCAATCCATACCAAGTATGAGATCAAATTCTCCGAAGGGTAATTCCATTAAGTCGGCCCGAAAGTTCACTCCCTGAATCTCTAGAGGTACACTCCGAAAGATCTTATCCACCACTACAGTTTGGCCTAATGGGCTCACTAAAGTCATCTGCCAATCAGAGAGTTCAGAGTCTAGGCCTAGTGTTTCCACTATACTACATGCAACATAAGAATGGGTCGAGCCCACATCAATTAAAGCAACATAAGGCTTGCCATAAATGAGGAACGTACCGGTTATGACGTCCGGTGCGTCTCCATCCTCCCTCTGGTGAACTGCATAAACTAAACCCGATTGCCTCGCCTCAGTATTAGCAGCACCTCTGCCTGGCGTTCCACGTCCTCTGCCAGTACTATTACCTCAGCCATTCGGACCACGGCCTCGCTGAGGCTACTGTCCACCTCTACCATCTTGATTAACATTCTGAGCTACTGGTCGATTTCCATCTGGCCTCATAGGGCAATCCTTAATCATATGGTCCTTTGACCTACACTTGAAGCATCCTCCAGTCTTTTTCCAGCACTTTCCTAAGTGCTTCTTCCTACACTGATCACAAGGACGATATTGCCCTCCTGCACCAACTTGCTGACCTCGCGGCCCACCAGCTCTGGGCCTTTTCTGCATACTCCTAGACGGTCTTGACGACCCATAACCCCTATTGGGTCTGTTCCTATCAGAGCTCTGCTTTACCGAGTCCTTGATTCTCTCGGCTACCTCAGCCTTTTCCACTAACGCGGAAAATTCCCGCTCCTGGTGTGGGGCTATCAACAACCTTAAATCATCCCTCAAACCGTCCTCAAATCAGACACACCGTTCATGCTCCGTAGCCACCACTCCTCGAGCATAATGGCTCAGCCTCAGAAACTCAACTTCATACTCTACCACGGACTTGTTCCCTTGAACCAGCCCCATAAATGCCTTCCTTTGCTCATCAGTATACTGGGTACCGACATATTTCTTCTGATAAGCCGTCTTAACATAGTCCCACGTTAGATCCTCAGCTGTGGCACCATCACGAACTGTGAGTCACCATTGGTACGCTTCATCGCATAGGAATGCCACCATTCCTTTCAGCTTCTCCTCAGGGGTCAGATCTAGTTCATCCATAATCAGCTCAGTTGATTCCAACCAATACTCAGCGGTACTGGGTGCTACTCTTGACACTCCACAAAACACCTTAGCTCCGTTGGCTCGGAGTCGCTCGGGTACAGACTTTCGAGCTCCCGTGCCTCCACTTACTCCCACCACCATCTCAAGAACTCGCAGCACAGCCTGCGACATAGCATCACCCCCGTCTAATCCTGCTGCTCAGTACCAAAAGCTGGGGGTGGTGGTGGCACCTCATTTTCAGACCCTAGACCCGATCTAACGGGTTCTGACACAGTCATTCTGCTTCTACCGCGTCCACGACGGCCACGCCCTCTAGAGTTCATTTCTAACGTTGCGATTTGATTAAAAAGTTTTATGAATTAGGCCTTGTTTCACTTGTTATCCGTGAAGAAATTTTATGAAAGAAGTTTTTAGAAGTTGTTCTTTCGATCAATCAAGGTTTTCATTCAAGTTCTCTATCCTTATTCATAGAAGCACATTCATTCAGACATTCCTTCAGTAGCATCCAACACACACATTCACTATTCAACACTCTTGTCTTATTCCTATCCCAGGGGTATTTTCGTAATTTATCCTACAGGGGTATTTTCGTAATAAACCAGGGTAAATTTGTAAAGCTCAATAAATCCGGGGTATTGCAGATTTTACAAAACTCTAGGGTTACTTTTGAGAATTTGTTTTCCAAAATGGTGATGTTGCAAAAATTTTGGAAATTAGGGTCATTTTGGTAAATTTGTACGTCAGGGGCAATTTCGTAAAAAAAAAATTTTAAATCAGGTATTTTAGTATTTTGCAAAATAGGATTCTTAGGGGCTTTTGTAAAGTAAGAAAATTTTAGTGAATTTGGGGGTAGTCTAGTAATTTTAGAAACCAGGGGCATTTTTGTAATTTTGCCACTAGGGGCATTTTGGTAATTTTTTTAAATCAAAAATATTCTGAAAATTTTCTAAAAGTAAGTTTTCGTTACCATTCAAAGGGGTACTTTGGTGATTTTTAAAACTAGGGTTTCCATAAAAACATGGTTAATTCCTTTTCGGGTTTTAGTTATTGGGTTTAGCCTATGAATAAATCCTCATGGTTAGGGTGAACCGTAGCTACGCACCAGGTAGGATTCCTGCGAAGAGGAGGTGAGTCACTAGGACTCGCTTAAGTACTGTGCTCTTAGGATCCATTCCTAGACATGCGCACCATGGTTACCACACACCCTAGCGAGTCCTCTTGGTTAGGGTGAACCGTAGCTACGCACCAGGTAGGATTCGAGTGGAGTGGAGGTGAGTCAAGCGGACTGCTTAAGTACCAAACTCCCACTGAAACCAATCCTAGACATGCGCACAATGGTTGCGACACCCTAACTCGGTGACTTAACCACAGGTTTGTTTAAGTTAGGCACTTAAGTCTTATGTGTTTGTTGGGGTAAACTAGTCTTAGGGTTCACATACTTAACATTCTAATCTACGTTCCAATCCTACCCTTCTACAATTCATACTTTAAGTCACACAACTGGATAGAAGTACTTACCTGGTGAACTGCGGGTCGGAGACTTGGGTGCCATGCCAAAAACCTGCTTATTTCCGAAAATATTTTCTTAAACCTTATTTGGGCTCGCTTTGAAAATGTTTTGGGCCTTAAAACCTCAGGCTGAAAGTTTGAAACTGGGCTCTGATACCAAATTGAAACACCCCATACTCGGCCCATGAGCCTGGGCCGGATCTGGTATGTTCCTCGAAGTAAACCGATTAAAAATTCTTTTATTACTTTGGAATTCTGTGTGTTTTGAAGATAGTTTGCTGGTGGCTTGGGCTCGAGTTGAAAACAAGTTTATTTTATATTAAAAACCCATTTATTTCAGGTGACAAAATATTTAAGGTTTATTTTAAATTAAATTTGCTTAGTCTTTAATTAACAAAATGTTCGTAACATGATAAATAAATAAAACAGAAATAAAATAGTTCACTATGGCCTTATTACATCAAATGAAAAAAAAACCCAAAATGAAATTTAAAATACTTAGAAAAATAAAGAGTCCACATAATAATTTCCTTGCTGGGCATGGCCAACACTGAGCTCCTGCCGACCCGGTCCATTACTGATCATCACCTGAAAAATGTTCCCACAACGGGGTGAGTCAACAAACTCAATGTGTACCACAACACTAAGTCTTAACAAATTTAGGCATTTCATAGCATACATATTCATATATCATTAAATTAAAATGATGCAACCCGAACCCAAACCTAGATAGCCATCCGTTACACGTCTCCCGTACCAACCTGCACACCGTGGGGACTACTAAGTCAACCCTCCATCCGCTACACACCATCGAAGGCTGCCGCTGCAGAGACATGCTCATCGCCCTTATAATTTTTGTGGCATAGCCACTAGATAGTATTCGTGTCATGTGACACCACATTCAGATAATGTGACCGAAGTCACCACATTCAGATAATGTGACCGAGGTCACCACATTCTTATATCGTGACAATAGTCACCACATTCACTTCCTCTTTTCATATATCCCGTATTCCCCATATTATACATGTCATGCATTTCACATTCATATCACTTTTCACATGTTAAATATAACATATTTCATAATCCTAGTAAGAGTAGGAAACGTACCTGAGTACTTTTGTACCATTACATGGTACCTTAGCCATATTCACATTCTTATAAACATACACATATTAAACATTGCCATAAATCTTATTAAAAGTTAGTGTGGGGTACACACCTGATTAACTTATCGAATTTACTGATTTCCCGAAGAATTCCGATCTACTGCTTTAGATCTCAAGTTCCTTGTCGATTTGATTACTAGTCAAATCCCGAAATGTTGTAGACTCCCTTCCTTGTAATCGGCTGGTATTACATCCCTTCATAGATTAGTTTTCGGCTTTTGAATCATGTAAGAAAATAGATCTAATACTAAAATATACCTTGGCCGATTGTACCTATATACTTTACCTTGTGATTCGAAATCCCGAAATTATTCCTTGGATATGGTTTCTGTCGAAATCCCTAAGAACACATACTTCTAATATTTAGACATGGTAAAAGTAGCCTATGGCCGAATATCATTCTTACCTTAGATCTTGAAAGATTCTATCCTTATGGTCGACTTATGAACAGATCCCGAAGCCTTCTTTCCAAGTTTCGGCTAGAACAATAAAGGGGTTAGATTTCCTAGTTTCGGCTTTAATCTTAAAAGAAAAAGAATGAAAATCGATAACCACTAACCTTACCCTTAATGCACAAGCCAACAACCCCTTGCTTGAAGTCTCAAAAATATTCGGCTATGGCTTTGATGTGGATAACAATTTCGGCTCTTGAGGCTTAGTGAGAAATCGGCTAGGGACTAAGAAGATCTTATTTTCAGCTTTTATGAAACTTGTGAGAAGAAGGAAAGAAGGGTTGAGCAAATAGTAATAGTCTTTGAAGAGATGGAGAAGTCGGCTAGGCTCTCTTAAGTTTTCGGCTTTGTGGAGATTTGAAAAGAAAAGGAAGAACAGTGGCAGAGAGAATTCGGCAGAGAGGAAGAGAGAAAGAATGATGATTAGCCTTGTTTTCCTCCTTTTGCCGAAATTACTAGGCCAAGACTCCCTTACTTGGCCATCACTCTTCTATTTTGATAGCTTTATCTCTTTAATTATCACTTTATTCAAATTAAAAGAAATAATCCTTCAATTATCCCTCATCTTTATTATCACACCTTTTATCTCTAAATAATAAATAAAAACAAAAGGATTTTAAACTCCTAAAATATAGCCTATGTGCCGTCCACCTCTGTCCATCCTTGCAGCAAAATAAAACTTCTATTTTTAGCTTCCCATACGACTCGAACCCACGTCCCCCTTGCATTGTGTATGGCGTCACTTCCAGAGCCTTAAGTGGCATCTCCAAGCCACTTTTCCATGCCCATTTATGTGTCAAATTTTCCCTACATTTCCTCTTAAGACCACCTTGCTTCATGTCCCTCTTTTAAACTTTAAACTTAACATTTCTTAAGCATTTCCTTACATTTCTAAGACATTTCCTTACATTTCCAAGACAATTCCTTACATTTCCAAGACAAGACATTTCCTTACATTTCCAAGACATTTCCTTACATTTCCAAAATTTCTAAAATTCACATAATACATTCAAGATGCACACAAGCATGCTTTCACATTCAATTAAGCAAAAATGCATAGGCCCTAATCCCGGATGTTACAGTATTTGTGCTAAGTCACTTAATTTGTAAAATTATATTAACAATTTGGTAATTAAAAACATAATATAGTTGAGAAGTGGTGATTAAAATATATTAAACTAAATGCAATGATCCTTAATGCAAATTATCCTAAGTATGCAAACTATATGAATGAAATAGTATCTAGCAAAATTAAACACAATTTGCAACAATTATAACATAAATAAACTAGGACAATTACTTTAATTAAACTCAACTTATTATCAACATGCTTAATAACATTCGGAAAAACATTCCATGGCAATCAATCTTTAATGAGTTTGGAAACCACATTAGGTCCTTTCGAAATCCTTTACTTAGTAAATACGCATTTTACTGATCCTTATTTACTAAGGGTTTCTTAGCATTCGTGTGAGGTAACAGGGATGTGTCGGGTTTGAAACAGTTTAATCACACAAATCTAATAACTATGCAGATAATAGAGCTTGGTCAGAGTTGTTATGCAACCTACAATTTAATCGGGTCAGGATCTAAATTGAGCATGCACATTTCAATTATGTGTCCATTAGCCATCGTCTGGTCAGGATCGCTTAGCTAATTCAGGTGCATTTCAATCACGTATGTAAATACAGACTTGATTTTAATTGAAAACATGATTGATTGAGGCACAAACATTATAATCATGAATAAAATAAATATTATTTAATCAAAGTAATCATCCTAGCTTAAATAAAATTAAGCTAACATTGTTGTAAACAAGAACAAAGAACACATAGCAAACATCTTTAGATTAAATTAAAGAAAAGAAAGATTAAACCCAATTCAGAGTGACTGTCACCCAAGACTCTAACTGACGAGGCTTCTTCAATACTTTGCTTTGCTCCTTTGCTGATGGCTCTCCAAGGTGGTCGAACAAGGGTTCTTTAAGAGGCTTAATTGCTAAAATCTCTATGAAGAGATGATGCTAGGCATGGGAACGGAAAAGGCTAAGAGAATTTGGAGAGACTGATGAATGATGAGAATGAATAAGGAATGATTGAGGGATGCTAGAGGGATGATTCAGGGATGATGACTAAGGGAATGAGAGGGTTTTATTTATAGGTGAGGAGAGGGGGATAGTTTGCTAAAAATAGTGGATGTTAACCTCTTCAAATCTCCTCAAATTGTGTCCGACTATGCTCAGTGGCTTTTGACTTGATTTTTGCTTGATTTTTAAGCAATTTTGAATGCCACACAACTCAGGACCGAGACTCGATCAATCATAAATCTTCGGGAAAATATCTAATTTCTTCAACACTGCAAGGATCTTGTGTAATTAAACCAGAGAATGGTTTAAATGGACAGCCATGTGTAGCCGAATATTAGGTTGACTTGGTCTCCAATTTGGATGATTTTGTAATCGAGCAAAGCTATCAGACCTGTCCAGAATAAATCAACAAGTTAGAGGACCAAAGAATAAAATTTATCCAATTTAATTAATTAATTAAAACCCAAATTATTAATGAAATATTTTAAAATGAATTATTATGTAACAGCCCGATTTAGACCCTATTAGGAACGGTGGTTTTGGGACCATGAATCCGAGTTAGAAAAATATTTTAAAATTGTATTCTGTGTTTATTACGTGTAAACTTAATTGTGTGAAATTTTCGTGTTTTAATTTCATTGTTTGAGTGTCCGATTAAATAAAAGGATTAAATCGCGTAAAATAAAAATTTAATGGTTATTTTTAGAAGGGCCGAATAGTGGTTGTTCTTTTAATATGAAGGTTTTATGTTGCAATTATGCCATTGGACATATGAATGGACGGCATTAGACATATTATATAGTTTTTATATTAATTATAAACGTTAAATTAGTAAATAATATATTATAATGTTATTATAATAAAACAAACATAAAAATTAACAAAGCCATGTTCATCTTATTCACCGAAAATAAGAAAAGAAAGGAAGATTAAAGCTCTTCTTGCATTCGGCATTCATCTAGCTTGATTCAAGGTGAGTTCTAGCTCGGTTTTTTATCATTTTTACGTTTTTGAGATCGTTGCTGTAAAATGTACTAAGCCCATGCTTTAATTTTTATTTTGATGAACATTTTGAAATGTGCCATTGATGAATATATGAATTTTGTGATGTTAGCTGATGAAATATGAAATATATGTGTTAGATTAACATGTTCTACCTTTGTATTTTTGGTGAATTTGAGTAATTAGGGCTAAATTGTAAAAATAATAAATTGAGGGACTAAAATGTAAAATAATTGAAATGTATGGACTTGTATGAGTATGGGTAACATTCAGCCTAAGCATGGTGTGTGCAAATTTTGCATCTTTTGTGTTTTAAGCAATAGGGACTAAATTGCAAAAAGTGTAAAATGTTAGGGGCAAAATGGTAATTTTCCCATTTATGTGTTTTTAGACTAAATTGAATAAAATGGTATTTAAATAAGTTTAATTTGAATATGTTTAGATCAAGAACCAAAGAAAACAGATTTGGATAGGGGAAATAAAAAATAAATGAATAGTCGTTAATTCCGTCCATCGATATCTGAGGTAAGTCTATAAGCATATAAATGTTGTTAAATTAGAAAATATATAAATGTTATATGTTGAATGGAATTTTATGAATATATTTGTGTATTGGCCGAATATAATTGAGCTTGGGAGCTAAGTTACGAGTTCGATTCGATCGAGATTTGATGTCTAAAAGTCTCGTACGAACCTTAAGAATAGCTAGGATACATATGTCATGACATAGGATTTTCGATATGTGTTTTTCGATATGTGTTTTCGTGTAAGACCACGTCTGGGACGTTGGCTTCGACTTGTGATTTATGTGTAAGATCATGTCTGGGACATTGGCATCGTATTTGATTCGTGTAAGACCCTATCTGGGACAGTGGCATCGATATGTGATTACATGTAAGACCACGTCTGGGACGTTGGCATTGTACGAGTTTTTTGACTATCTGAGTCTCCTTTTTAATTCCGAATGGTTCAACGGGCAATGATAAGTTAAGATCGAGTGTAAATCAAGTTAAAAAAGCTCAAGTATGTATTCATACTAAGTTATGAAATTAAGGTAAGTTATATACTTAAATTGATGATATGAAGTTATGTGATATATAAATTATGTGATTGCATATTTGAATATACATGTATTCGGCCTTATGATGTAAATATATTGTATAAAGTGAAGTTTAAATATAATAATGTACAAATGAGTATTCGGCCAAAGGAAAAACTTGTGAAAGTTATATATGTCTTAATATATGAAATATATAATTTGGAAATATATATGAAATTATGAAAGTTTATTATTGATTATCTAGAATAAATTGTGTATATGTTTAAATGTTTCTTTTGCTTATGACTTACTAAGCTATGTTAGCTTACTATGTGTGAATTTACCCTTCATTTTATAGATTTTGGAAGTTGGTACAAGCTCGGGGATCGTCAGAGAAATCCGTCACACTATCGATCGTTTTTCAGTACATTTAAATGTTGAACTTTGAACTTATGGCATGTATAGGCTAGTGATAAACCGTAATATGAACATATTTTAATCCCACATTTAGCATACTTTTGGATGATTTATTCCTTGAATTGTGGAATCTAGTGCTCCTAATCCTTTAAATTCATGTTTTATACTTAGGAGAGCACCGGACGATGAACAAAAACAAGAAACGGACCAAAAATGAAGCAAATGGGCAAAAGCACGAAATTAACACGGCCTGGGCCCAAGACCACACGGCCGTGCCTCCTTAACAGACCCAAACACGGCCTAGCCTCGACTTACACGGGCGTGTGCCATGGGCGTGTCCCTAACGTGATTTGTTTGAATTCTATTCGGATTAGGGTACTTAGAGGCAAAGAAAGCCATTCCAAAAGCCCATATAAACACCCTAGAGGCCAACCTTTAGGGGGTGGTCCAGTTAGGCCGAAGAGCCAAGCCAGAGAGGCTAGAATTGTGGAATTTACTTGAAGAGAGCCAGTTGATTCATCTTAAGAAGCCAGAGTTATACTCAAGACGGAAGATCTTCCCTTCAATTTCCTTCAGGGGGTTTTACGGTTTTTCTTATGTTTTGTTTTATATTTTCTTCTGAGATGTATTCTTTTATTATTATGAACTAAACCCTCAAATACCTGAGGGGGATGAAACATAAGACGGATCTTGTTATTGTTTTCTGAACTATATGATAAATACTTGATTTGTTCTTAATTATGTGTTCTTAATTCTTGCTTTAATATTTCAGGATAATGATTCAAGTGTTGATGTGCTTAGGTAGTGGAGCAAAAGTCCCTGTTTAAGAGTAGATCTAGCATAATTAAGTGGAGTTGATCGCAACCCTAGAACTAGGATGATGAAAATCTGCCGGAATAGGGTCAAACCTAATATGGGAGTCCATAGATCGAGTTAATGCAATTCTAGGGGTTTTAATCAGAAAGAGATTTCAATTAATCAACCTAGGGTTAGACGTTAGTAGCCTCGAAAGAGGTATTAATATAAATTAGGGAATCCTATGGATCAAGTCAAGTGAATAAATCGTCTAGTTTAGAGTTAAATAACAAGTGAAGTCTAGGTGGATTCTTCCTCGGGTATTGTCTTAATCAATTGGTTTTTCCCACAAGTATTTTCCCCAATTCATTCTCTTTGTCTTAGCATCTTTAGCTTAATAGTTAGTTAATTTTAGATTAATTAATAATTCCCTTAATTTTTAGGCAAAATAATAGAAAGAAAGTTAGTATTAGTACTTTTAGTTCCTTTGGGTTCGACAATCCGGTCTTGCCACTTAACTATACTACTTTTAGATAGGTGCACTTGCCTCAATCGTTGTCATAGTTAGTTTCTAGGCTCGATCATTCTTTATATAAATTTTTAAGACTCTGACACACGATCAAGTTTTTGGCCCCGTTGCCGGGGAACTGAAATATTAAGAACACTCACTTTTTATTACTTTAGCCATTTTTATTTTATTTTATTTTATTTTTATACAATTTAATTTTATTTTTACTTTGCTAATTCTTCTTTTATTTGCTTCTGGCAGGTAATTCTAGTTTATGACGAGGAACCTGGCAGGATCCTTGATTTTTGACAGTGAAATAGAACATACCGCTCTTAGAAACTGAAGAGATGTCACTGAATAATTATCAGTGGCAAGTCATGAGGGCAAAGCCTACCAAAGCAGCCAATGTTTTCAACCTTGACATGGTCACCATGTTATCTAAGCATGTAGAGTTTTTACATAAAAAAATTGATGGCTTGTATGGTTCTACGCAGGTACTTCCAGTTATGCAATGCGATATGAATGGAGGAGGGATGAGCAATACAGAATATCCACCTTACAACCCAAGCGCTGAAAACGAGCAAGTTCACTATATAGGTAATAATTTTTGATCTTAAAATAATCTTTACAATAACACTTATAATGCAGGTTGGAGGCACCATCCCAATTTCTCGTGGGGTGGTCAAGGTAATCAGAGACAACAACCCCTCCCAAACTCCCAACAACAGCCCTACCCACAGGAAAAGAGGCCGAACCTTGAGAAGATGTTGACAAAATTCATAGTGGTGTCAGAAACACATTTCCAAAACACCGAAACAACACTTAAAAATCAACAAGCATCGATTCAAGGGATCGAAAACCAATTAGGGTAACTTGCTAAGCTGATCTCAGAAAGATCACAAGGTATCTTGCCTAGCAACACCGAAACTAACCCAAGAGAGCAACCCCAAGCAATAACTACTCACGATAGTGAAGGGTTAGATGAACCAAAATTGAAGCAAGAGAATGTGGTAGAGGAAGGTAAGGTTGAAGTAAGCCATGATAAACCAAACCCGATAACTGCAGAGTACCGACCTCGTGTGCCATACCCCAATGCGATAAAGAAAGACCACACAGGAATAATTTGGTAAATTTCTTAAACTTCCAAAGAAATTTCATATTAACTTGTTGTTTCTTAAAGCTCTTTCGCAGATACTAGATTCAAAGAAATTTTTAAAAGATTTTTTGACAAACAAACGGAAGTTAGACGATACGTTGCATGTGGAGCTAAATGCAGTTCTTGACACGGCTAGGACATCGAGTATTAAAGGTAGAACCAATCACTTCAAAGTTGGGGACCAGGTACTATTAGATGCAACCGACCCTCGAATAGCCGCTTCAGAGCTTAATACAAATGGTGCAACTCCTTTTTCGGCACGTAAGGTCTTTCCATACGGAACGGTCGACGTAACACATTCTAATTTTGGCACTTTTGAGGTAAATATTACCCGACTCAAACTATATGTTGATAGAATTGATAGTATGAAAAAGGAATTTTGACTCCGTGAACCACCATGGCCATATGAATAACAGGTAAGTCTAGCTCAAAACTTTAAACGAGCGCTTCTCGGAAGGCAACCCGAGCACTAACCCCACTAATGTCCATATTTTTGAATTTTAGCATCTAACTAAAAACTAACCAAAATTTTTAGGCGTAGGTTTCCCTACCACACGGCCTTGCACACGGGCGTGGCCGTGGCCGTGGCTGTATGGACACCACGAATTTGCACACCAGCGTGGCAGAGACCGTGCGAATCAAGGATAAAAATTTCCTAAAACACGGGCTGCGATAAAACGCCATGGCCGTGCGATGCGGCCGCGGTCGAAACTAACTAAAGAACACGGACATGCGACACGCCCGTGCTTAAAGCTGTGGGCGACATTGATTAAGACATACGGGTGTACGAACTCCTTATACGAGCATGGGAGAAATGCATGAAGTTTAACACGGTCGTGCGATTAGGCAATGTGACATAACACGCCCAGGGCATGGGCATGGGCCGTTCCTCTATTTAAAATCCCCTTCTTCTATTCACTTCACCCCCAAAGTCTTTGCCCCCTTTCCCCTTTCTTTTTAAACGCATATCCATTTTCTATTTTTCTTATTTTTATTTTATTTTTACTTTCTTTATTATTTTCTTCTTATTCTACATGCCATTTAGATTTAGCTTAGGATACAATAGAATCAGGCCGGCAGCTTCGAGGATTCAATTTCAAAAGGTTTGAGACGCCTCCTCCAACTTATCTTTCACCTCCGAATCAAGTTTCCACACTTCCAACTCAAGAAATCCATCTGAAATTCAGGAAGTTTCACTTCTCCCTATCTTTTGATGTTCTCAATATATTGTTATTATCTATCTTTGTACATTGAGGACAATGCACATCTTAAGTGTGGGGGTGAATATTTATTTCAAGAAAGTGCCTAACTTTCTGCATTATTCTCAAATCCCTGAATTATGCCTTGAATTATGTCTTGTCTTTAAGTGATTTCCTCATATTACTAATTAGAATGAAATTTCTTTTGATTTATGATTATTATTGATATGTTTCAGATTAAGTCATTGATAATTGTGCAGTGATGATTTAAACTTTAGAAAACTAGAGAATCAAGCATGATGAGTCTATTTTCAAAACTTTTGTTGGGTTGTCTACCTGAATCTAATTATTACCTTGAAGTTTGAAACTTACAAAAGTTGATATCAAAAACCCATAATTATTGTGAGATTTTAAGCCTTTTAGAGCATACATTCTTTCGTGCTCACTTTTTTATTATGAGTGTGTCAACACTGATTTGTTATTTTAGAACTTGCTTCGATTATACATGTTGAGACCACATTATTGAATTGATATACAAAGATGATAAAGGCACTTAGGACTTAACCCACTTACTCCACTAAAAAGCCTACCCTCACAATTAACCCCTAGTGAACCCCTTTGATCCTAACAACCGTTTATTGACTCACCCAATAATAATAACCCAAAACCCATCTTGTATTTGTTATCACCATTTCTTGACTCCCTTTTTGTCGAGATTTGATTTTGAGCAGTTGCCTAACTATGTTCTATATTTCAGTTGTTAAAGTTCTTTCTTATCATTTTAAATATTGTTTACTTGATTTGTTCTTAAAAAAATTATGAAGTATATTTATTATTAGTTTAATGATTAAGTGAGCTTATATGTTTAAATTCCACATCTTGAGAAGAAGCTCATGTTATGAAATTCTAGTTGATGTAATTATTCAGGATTAGTTCATTTTTCTAGTTAGGTAAATTGTCAATTGAATCTCGATTCTAACACTTTAATTCAGACTTTATCCACACCTTTAACCCAAGCCCCATTACAACCCTTTTTAAAGACCTTTTGATTTGTGTATCGTCTCATTTTATAGTGGTGGAGATTTGATTTTCATGCAAGCTTATGGGATTAACTTTTCATGTTTGACTTTTGAGTGCTTAATTTTGAACCTTAAACACTTTGAGTGATTTGAGTGAATATTTAGTGAGGATGTCAACTCTTATTGATTTTGAATTAAAGGTGAATATTTAGGTAAGGGGAAACACCTATATTTTCATGCTACAAAAACTATGACTTTGATTGTTTGAATCTTTAGGACTCTTTGAGTTAAATTTATCCATGTATAAATTATCTATGAATTATGATGAAACATTATTGATGAATATTATGAATCGACGAAGTTCTTTTTAATTGTGAGTTGAGAATTTTGCTTGAGGACAAGCAAATGCTTAAGTGTGGGGGTATTTGATAAACCGTAATATGAACATATTTTAATCCCACATTTAGCATACTTTTGGATGATTTATTCCTTGAATTGTGGAATCTGGTGCTCCTAATCCTTTAATTTCATGTTATATACTTAAGAGAGCACCGGAGCATGAGAAGAACAAGAAACGAGCCAAAACGGAGCAAATGGGCCAAAGCACAAAATTGACAGGGCCTGGGCCCAAGACCACACGGCCGTGCCTCCTTCACAGACCCGAACACGGCTTGGCCTCGACTTACACGGGCTTATGCCATGGGCGTGTCCCTGACGTGATCTGTTTGAATTCTATTCGGATTAGGGTACTTAGAGGCAAAGAAATCCATTCCAAAAGCTTATATAAACACCCTAGAGGCCAACCTTTAGGGGGCGATCCAATTAGGCCGAAGAGCCAAGCCAGAGAGGCCAAAATTGTGGAATATACTCGAAGAAAACCAGTTGATTCATCTCAAGAAGTCGGAGTTATACGCAAGACGGAAGATCTTCCCTTCAATTTCCTTCAAGGAGTTTTATGGTTTTTCTTATGTTTTGTTTTATATTTTCTTCTGAGATGTATTCTTTTATTATTATGAACTAAACCCTCAAATACCTGAGGGGGATGAAACCTAAGACGGATCTTGTTATTGTTTTTTGAACTATATGATAAATACTTGATTTGTTCTTAATTCTTGCTTTGATATTTCAGGATATTGATTCAAATGTTGATGTGCTTAGGCAGTGGAGCAAAAGTCCCTGTTTAAGAGTAGATCTAGCATAATTAAGCGGATTTGATCGCAACCCTAGAAATAAGATGACGAAAATATGTCGGATTAGGGTCAAACCTAATATGGGAGTCCATAGATCGAGTTAATGCAATTCTAGGGGTTTTAATTAGAAAGAGATTTCAATTAATCAACCTAGAATTAGACGTTAGTAGCCTCGAAAGAGGTATTAATATAAATTACGGAATTCTACGGATCAAGTCAGGTGAATAAATCGTCTGGTTCAGAGTTAAATAACAAGTGAAGTCTAGGTGGATTCTTCCTCGGGTATTGTCTTAATCAATTGGTTTTTCCCACAAGTATTTTTCCCAATTCATTCTCTTTGTCTTAGCATCTTTAGCTTAATAGTTAGTTAATTTTAGATTAATTAATAATTCCCTTAATTTTTAGGCTAAATAATAGAAAGAAAGTTAGTATTAGTACTTTTAGTTCCTTTGGGTTCGACAATCCGGTCTTGCCACTTGCCTCAATCGTTGTCATAGTTAGTTTCTAGGCTCGATCATTCTTTATATAAATTTTTAAGACTCTGACATACGATCAGCTAGCTTATGTATTGGTTAATTTTGATGTTGTAGTTACAAGCCATGCGAAAATGGCTAGTTATAATGCTTAAGTTTATGCAAATTTGATCATGGTATATATGTGAGATGTGCCTAGTATGCCTTACTAATATTTGGGTGAGTTGGTTATGGTTTAAACCTATTTCAAAAGTAATATGCTTTTCTTTTGTATGTGATATACTTGGTAGATGCTTGATGATATAGTCTTGAGATGTGGTTTGGTTAAATAGATAAAATGCAAAGTTTATTAAAGACTAAAGAATAACCATTTGGGTTATGTGATGTAAATATATGAGATGGTTATATTTTACTTTATGATTTGGCTAAAAAGTATGAAAGAGTTTGCGTATATTTGGCCTTGATCTAAATCTACTTTGGAAATGTCTTTTATGTTATAAATTGGAGGATGGATATATATTTGGAAGTGTGAAGTGGCATATAAATTGATTAAGTAATGTTTATGTTATATGTTCATGGAATAGATTTGGTTATTTGTGAGATAATTAGTAGGTTGTTCAATGTATAAGTATATTCGACTATTCTTAATTAAAATATATATATGTGTGTGTTCTTATGATATGTTCTCATAGAAATAGTTATTGAGTTTTGGTGGTATTGGTAAGTATGTGTTTATAACATGCGTAAATAGTTGGTATAGTATGCGGTTTTAGGTATAGATTATATGAGGTTATTAAAGTAATGTACAAACATGATTATAGTATACTAATTTGGCATGTATGGTTTAATATGAATGTTCAAAAATGACTCAAATGGATATGGTCATATATAAACATTACATATATAATAAGAAAAGTTGTATATTTGATTTAGTCTTAATGTCACTCTATGTGTATTATATAGAAATAAGTGTATATGTCTTGTATGTTGTGTATGTGTAATTAAAATGTTATTTAACTAATTGTATTATGAACCTATCTATTGGAATCGAAAATGTTGATTGATATAATAGTCAAATGGATGTGAATTAATAGTTTAGTTGTATTGAGTACATAGTAAATGGATAATGAAGAACATGATTTATGCCTAAAGTCGACTGGTGTTTTGATTATGTGTTTGTATTTTAAATATGGTAAATTAGGCATATGAAATGGTGCATTATTTTGTGACTTAAATAAATGTATATAGCATGTTTGGTCATGGTTTTATAATGATAATGCCGCATATGATTTTGGTTTAGTGAGTGCATGTATATTATTATGAAATAAAATGTCATATATATATATATGTATGTATATGTGTTCGATTTAAATTCAGTTGAATTTTGAGATATAATCCGTAAATGCTATGTGGATACATAAATATATTTTAATATGGCTTAAGTAGTTATATGATTGTATAAAAGTTGTGACTTGTCCTGTAATGCCTCATAACCCCATTTCGGTGACGGATACGGGTTAGGGGTGTTACATATTAAATATAATTTTATATTTTATTATTTAATTTAATCATACATGGCCCACTTTATGTCTTAAAAAATATAATATATTCAAATTAATATAAAATAAGCTATTTATTGCATGAAAATTATGTAATAAAGTATAAAATCACATTTTAATAATTTCTATGTCCTAATTTCATATTTTCACATATTTCATTAATTTATTAAACAATACTTAGTTTTAACAACGGATTTAAGTAAAAAGGTGAAAAATTACATAGGAAAAATCCTATATATTTTTCTATTTATAGGACCCGACTAAGTCACCAACATAATAATTCATGAATAGCTTGCATTTGTTTGAACAAATATGACCAATTCTTTTTAAATATCTATGAGTGATCCGCATAATTTATCTTGATGGATAACACTTGCTCATATGCTCCTTCCCATTGCCTTTATATCTATTGATATTTTAATTTAGTGAACTAACTATGTCTGCATTAGGAATAAACAAGTTAGCTAGATATCACTATTAATTTGCATGTGAGGTAGTTTTTGTAGAGTTCAATGTTCTACCGCTATAGAACATAATTGCTTGATTTAGTCCTAGAGTCTTATTTTCTTTTGCATGTTTGGTGTGTTTGCTTGAGGAAAAACAAAGAGTTAAGTGTGTGGGGAGTTTGATCTACTGTAATTTGATATGGCAACTTAGGCTTTCCCGGTATATTTAAGGAGCTTATTATCAAGCAAAGTAGTATTTTTTTAGTAGTATTTTTTTGTAATTTTTGGATTTTAAGTTAATAATTGTAAATGTCTCGTTTTTACTCATTTTGTGATCCAATTTGGCCGATAGTGTCATTGAGGGACCTAACTTGTGGATGAGTGGTGTGGGGACATGTTGGAGGTTGAAAACAAGTGAAATTGACACTAAAGGAAAGGGAATTGTGATATCCAAATCTTGGAATCGCAATACCTCCAGTAGAATTGAAGATTTGAGACACCCTTCAGTGATATCTCCTCCAAGAAGAGCCCCAAGTTCGAAACTGATCAGGGTATCGTGATATCCTCTTTTGGGTATCACGAAATCAATGTCATGAGGGGACAAAGTTGGGCAAAAAGGGTAGTTTTTGGCAACAAAATTTGATTAAACATCAACCTAAAACAACCAATTTTGGCTGAGGAGAGAGGAGACATATTAGTTTGGTTTTTAGCCTTAGTTTTTTTTAGGTTTTCTCTTAGTCTTTCTTCTTCTATTCCTTTCATTTCCTTAGCAGTAGATTTTACATTTCCTAGCAACTTTTCTTCTTATTTTAGTTGTTCTTAGTGGTAGTTAAGTTAGTTATCATGTAGCTTAGGTTTATTTGCACTTTTAGTGCCTGTACATTAGTTGTAAGACATTTCTAGATTTAGTTTAATGTATTTAAGCTTTTTTTACTTTAAATCCTTCAAAGTTTATTCATTTTATGTTTATACTTTAGATTTTCTTGCTGAATGCTTTTCATTTCATGTTCTTTAAGCTTTCTTACAAAAAAAATATTAACTTTCATATGTTTTTAAGCTTTACTTTCATAACTTCTAGGTTTTTCATTTCCATTGTTGTTAGTTGTATTTTCACTATGAGTAGTTAAACCTTTAAGACGGACAATTGATGGAGATATGGTGAGCTAATTTTTGGATGAAGGACCAAATCGTAATAAATTGGATTAATCAGAATGAACCTAAAAACTTAGGATAGACGACCCTAAGGGAAAATCTAGACAAGTGAAATTGAGAGGTAATCTCGTTGCACAACAATTTGTTAGTCCCATATTATCCGGTGAGATCGAGAGATAAACTGAACTATTTTGTCTAATTTGGTATAATTGGGATCGAGAGATAAAATTGAGTCGGTTTAGTAAATCAAGTGATTGGAACCCCTCATTTGAAAATCGGTAACTGATCGTGTGTCTATCGAGTTTTAAAATTTACAAAGAGAATGATCGAACCTGGAAACTAACTCTGACAACGATTAAAGGCAAGACCAGATTATCAAACAGTAGTATAGCTTAGGCAAGACCAGATTATCGAACCCAAAGGAACTAAAAGTACTAATACTAACTTTTTTTTATTATTTAGCCTAAAAATAAGTGAAGTTGATTTAATCTAATCTAAATTAACTACTAAGCTAAAGACACAAAGACAAAAAAATGAATTGGGAAATAACTAGAGGAAAAACTCAGTTGATCTAGACGATACCCTTGGGAAGAATCCACCTAGACTTCACTTGTTATCTAACACTGAACCATATGATTTATTCACTTTACTTGATCCGTAGGACTCCCTAACGTATATTAAACCCTCTCTCGAGGCGAATAACGTCTAACCCTAGGTTAATTAACGAAAATCTCTTTCTCGAATAATAACCCCCTAGAATAGCAGTAAATCGACCTATGGACTCCCATATTAGGTTTCACCCTAATCCGACAAAATCTCGTCACCCTATCTCTAGGCGCGCGAACGACTCCGCTATAATTATGCTAGATCTATTCTTAAGTAGGGACTTTTGCTCCACCACCTAAAAACATCTTACTTGAATTAATATCCCGAAAATATTAACACAAGAATTAAGCACACGCAATTAAGAACAAATTGATTATTTATCTTATAGTCAGAAAACAATAACAAGATCCATCATAGGTTTCATCCCCTTCAGGTATCTGAAGGGTTTAGTTCATAACAACTAAAGAAAACATCTCAAGAGAAAAGATACAACAAAACATAAGAAATCCCTAAAACTCCCTGAAGGAATTGAAGGAGAGATCCGCCGTTTTGAGTAGAATTCCGGCTTCTTGGGATGGATCGACTGACTATCTTTGAGTGATTTCCACAACTCTGACCTCTTCGGCTTGGCTCCTTGGCCTAGCTTGACGTCCTCTCAAAGGTGGTACTTAAGGGGTATATATAGGCTCTTGGAATGTGTTTCTTTGCCCCTAAGTATCCCTTTTCCGAATGAAACTCTTATTCCAGCGACAGGGACACGGCCATGTCACACACCCGTGTGACATGTCTTCAAGCCGTGTTCGAATTACTTTAATGAGGCACGGTCTTGTGAGTCGGGGGTGTAGCCGTGTTCTAGTAGATTGGCGTGGCACGGCCGTGTGGTCTTAGGCCCAGGCAGTGTGGATTTCTTGATATGGGTCATTTACTCTATTTTTGGGCCCGTTTTATGTTCTTTTCATCCTCGGGTGCTTTCCTGGGTATAAGACACGAAAAGAAAGGATTAATAACACCTTTTTATATGAATCAAGGGATAAATCATCCGAAAATAAGCCAAATGTGGGATTAAAATATATTACTATTACGGTTTATCAAATACCCACATCGAAGTCAACCGACCACCGTTAGTCATTTCTTGGTCAATTTCATAGTTTTGTAATCTTTACAATTTATTCCCTAGAGTAGCATATTTAATTTTCTTGCAACATTTTCTTGTTATGATTTGTCGTATTAAAATCATACCAGTAGTCACTTAGACTCCAGAGTGCGTGCTAATTATTACTGAACCTGTAACACCCCTAACCTGTATCCGTTGCCAGAATAGGGTTACGAGGTTTTACCGATCAATTCACAACATATAGCATACATTTATCAAACATAAAGCATTCATTCTCATAAATCATTCAACACAATTACATTGTCTCTTATAAGGGCCTATGAGGCCTTAAACATGCTTTAGAAGTGGTTCGGGACTAAACCGATAACATACTAAAATTTTTAGAAACTTAGAAAAATTTCAACCATACAGGGGTCACACGCCCGTGTGAACAGACCATGTGCCTCACACGGCTACAGACATGCCCATGTCTCAGGCCGTATGAAAACAGGGCATATATACTGACTTGGGTCACACGACCAACCACACGCCCATGTGTCTAGTCCGTGTGCCCTTCGAAGTGGCCACACACGCCCGTGTGCCAGGCCGTGTGCTAGGCCTGCCAAACCTGTAGGGTATACTGGCTTATGCAACATGGCCAAGTCACACGCCTGTGTGCTAGGCCGTGTGCCCATTAGGGGGGTATACTAACTTATACCACACGGCCAATCACACGTCCGTATGTGAGATCGTGTGGAGCATACTGACTTCAATTCAATTTCAACACCAGGGACACACAGCTGTGTAATATGACCGTGTTTCACACACGACTGAAACACACACCCGTGTCTCTACCCGTGTGGACAAAAATAGGTCATTTGCAAGGCCAATTTGCCACCCCAACTTCAATGTAACTACACAAAGCGGGTGAAATGGTATCATTTCATCATACAATTAGGCAGCCAAAATCATCAATCAAATGCACAATTCATACCATATAATTTCATCTATTCCAATTCTCAAATCACTACCATTTACTTAGCCAAATACATGCCAAAACAATATCAAACAATATGCTTCGTTTACCATAATTCACACATACATAACTTACCCTATAAATGACCAACACAACATCTAAAATCATACATCATCAAGGCGTTTCTCAAGCATTTATACTCCACAAATCAATTAACCATTTGAGCAACTATAAAACCTAACCACATTCATACGAAACATACCAAAATAAGCCATCACTCATGGCTATATATACAAACCAAAACATATACATTTAGAAGCCATATCTCATGGCAATAATCACAACCAAAATACCACATCTAACCTATACATGCCATATACCATAAATGTATAATTCAAAAATACCAACTTAGATGTTTGATAGTGCGATGATGTTCCCGATGACTCCCGAATCCGAGCTAGCCTTGATCCACTATAAAACATAGAAAAATAACATGAAGTAAGCTTCATAGCTTAGTAAGCTCATATGTGAATAACTTATTTCATCGAATAAATGCAAATCAACCAATTACACATGACAAAACCATATACACATTAACTACAAACTTTTCTCATGTCTCAAACATGATCAAATACAAACTCATCGAACTTTCACTATTCAATACTTGAATAGGTTCTGTACGTACCTATATCGCCTCGCACTAACCTCTTTCTCAACCACATCATTCATTTACCCGTTGAACTATTCGGAATATAAATTGGATACTTAGAAGTCTCGTACGATAAGTACCTATACCATGGCCCGTAGCCAAATCAAGGTAACTTATCCGAAGAACTATTATCATGGCCCAAAGCCATATCATCCGATATGCATGGCCCGAAGCCAAATCAGCAAAATACACACTCGAAGTGCTAATATCGTGGCCTGAAGCCAACTCAACGTATCACCTACTGACATGCCAATAGTATCCAAAACTAATCTTAAGGTTCAACCGGGCTTTCACAATTCATACATTATCCATAATCTCGTTTTAACAATTTATGCAATATTAAAGCATTTTAACATACATTTATAATGTAATCATCACATACGAACTTACATCATATTCGGAATTGACGGATCAAGTCGACTACTCAATAACCTTGCTTTTATCCCGATCTAAATCCGAATTCTTTCTTAATCTATATGAATTCAAAATTAACTTATTTATTCATCTACTCATTCAATTAATCCAAAAATACACATTTGGGCATTTTTACACATTAACCTCTAAACTTTCGTATTTAATCAATTTAGTCCCTATTTCACAAATACACAAAATTCACACAATTCAACAAAACTCATGCTTGACCAAATTATATATAGGTCCCTACCAGTCAAAACTTTCATTTATCTCACATTTCAACCACACAATTTACACATTTCACAATTTAATCCATATTATGCTTTTTCATCAAAAATCACTTAACAAAACATGTAAAACTATCATCAAGCTTTCATATTTCAACATTAAACATCAAAGAACACATAGATTCAACAATGGTAACTCTCAAAATCTTTAACAGTTTTGAAATCTAAGGTACGGGCTAGCTAGAATACGAAACAACGATATCAAAAACGTAAAAATCATCAAAAACTGAGCTCAAAACACTTACCAATTAAGCTATGAAGATGCTGAACCCTAATATGCATAAAAATGGTGTTTTTCACCTTGGAATTTCAAAAATGGAAAAAAGGATGAACAAAAATCATGTTTTGTTATATTTTTATTAACTTAATTTTAGAATTACTTACTTACCCTTAATGAATAAACATAATAATTCATAATGCATGTCCATTAATGTCCAGTCATGCTAATAATGGTATAATTGCCACTTAAGGGCTTCTACGTTTCTATTTCATAGCCATTAGGCACTTTAATCAATGAGAACATTACTTTTGCATCTTATGTGATTTAGTCCTTTTTATTAAATCAAGCATTCAAACAATCAAATTAGTTCACGAAAATTTCACACATTCATACTTTCATGCTCTAAACACATAAAATAATATTAAAATAATTTTTTTCAACCTCGAATTTATGGTTCCAAAATCACTGTTCCGATTTAACGAAAAACGGGCTATTACACAACCACTATCTCTTTTGCGTTCAACCCTTTAGAATACTTTGTGTTCCATGAAAACTATAAATATTACAACTAACACTGTTCACTTACAATTAAGGCCCACATTCCAAAATAGTTTTCAAAATCATTAGTTTTAATTCGCATGAATGCGACTAGTCATCATTTCCTCAATATGACCAGGTGGAATGTGTTGAATAGTGCAAGGAACTCCTTTAGAAGAAAACTGCATGGTCATTGACCCAAAATTCTAGTTCTTCGATGAGAGAAGCCATTGCATGCCTAGATTTGCATCACACCCCTTTAAAGTTAAAACCATGAAGTCAACAGTAAAATTGGCTCCTTGAACCTGCCACTCCATCTCCTTGCAAGTACTGCTAGTAAACAAGTTTCTTCTAACCCTCAATTGCTCCTACCGCCAAACTGGTAAAGTACCAACCTTATGTCCATGAAGTTATGAGTACTTCCAAAGTCTACTAGAAAAATGGCATTAATTGTCCCCATGTGAGCCTCAAATCGCATAGTATAAGGACCCTCTGAGCCCTTGATGGCATGCAAAGACATGACAGGCATCTGAAATTGGTCTTTATCACTAAAAGGATCTTCTAACTGATCTGAGCATTCCTAAAACTCCTCATCAATAGAAGACTCCAACAACATCTGATACAACTAGCTCTGGACACACTTGTGTCCATTATGGTATTTATTTCCACACCAAAAGAAGAGCCCCTTTTGTTTCCTCTCAGCTATCAAAGTAGGGATAAACCCTTTAGAAAGGCCCTTTGACGCTCCAGATGTAGAGTGAGTAGATTGGACAAATGAAGTAGATTAGACGGAACTAGTTGGTCTATTGGAGCCAGAAGAAAATGGCATAAGTGAATTATACCTAGGAGGGGTCCTTAAAAATAGTCTCGACTTTCCTGGCAATATGGAAACTGTCTACCACCGTTTGAAGTCTAAAGAGTTGAAGATATTGACTATTTCCAATTTCAAATTACTAACAACTATACTGAGGGCATAAGACTCAAGCTTTCAAAAGACTTACAAACTGGTCCTGGTAGTGCTCCATAGATTCTTTCTGCTTTAGTGTCACCAACTCCGCCTTAGGATTCTTGAAGATGCTCAACTCAAATCTCTCTTAAACTGTAAGCATAACATGCCCAATGTAGCAAATGAGACCACCATGCTTCTAGGCATAGAAATGGTGCCAATCCAATGCCCAACCCTCCAGATGTAACATCATTGTGCACACTTTATCACAATCAAGCACTCCTTCAGTAGTGAAATATTGCTCAAGCTTCACCCATTATCCCTCGAAATCCGTACTTGTACCAGCCTAATTTTCAGTGGTGTCGGAGACAGTGATTTGAGATCACTAAATTCGACGAGTGAGTTTAAAAATTTTAAAAATTAATATTTATCAGTTAAGTGTGATTTTAGAAGTATGCTTGAATTAGTGAATTTTGTGATTTAAAAGAATTTATTAAGTAAATTAGGTAAAAAATGAGGTATCGAGACCTCGATTTAATAAACCAAGTCGTAAATATTTTTATAAATATTTATGGAGTGTAACTGACTTATTATTAAAGTTTCATTAGAAAATTTTAACGTTTTGATAGTTAATTAATTAAAAAGGACTAAATTGAAAAAGGTGCAAAACTTGCTAAAATGATTAAATAGCTCAAGTGTTAAATAAAAGAGGACTTAAAAGTCAAATTAGCCTAAAAATGGTAGCTTGGGCGGCATGGGCTGAGAAAAATCAGGAAATTGAGTGAAATAATGGCAAAATTGGAAATTTTGCAAAATAAATAAATAAAACAAAGACTAAATTGAAAATATAGATATTTCTTCATCATTCTTCAGCCAAAAACACCATAGAAGAGTTCCTTTAATCTTTTTTTTTTCATATTTTTTCACTATGTAAGTTCAATTCTTGCCTTTTTCTTGTAATTTTTGTGTTTTTGAGACTTTTACAACTAGGTCCAACTATTGAATTCATTAGTTTTTGATTCTATGAGTGATTTTGAAAGTTAACATTGAAGGGTGCTGGAAGTTTATGATGAATTAACATGGATTTGAAGCTCTAATTTTATTATATAATGATTTCATCAAGTGATTTTAGTAGAAATTGATTTTTAGGACCTAATTGTGAAAAGTTAAGAATTAGGGTTTAGTGTTGAAATTATGATTTTCTAAGGTTTTGTAGTAGTTTAAAATGATGAAATAAAGTGTTAATTGTGAAAAATAAGCTCAACTGATAGGTTAATTGATTAGGGACTAAAGTGTAAAAATTATAAAATTTGGGGTAAATGTGTAATTTTAAAAATTAAAAGGTATAAATTGTGAAGTGGAATGAGGCTGAAATATATGTGCTAATGAATGAATAATTTTATATTATAGAACAAGAGTCCAAAGAAAATCGAGGAAAAGAGAAATTATCCGAATAGTTCCTAAGCTACAACAAATTTTACAAACTAGTCCAGGTAAGTTCGTTTGGTTAAATTTTAATGTTATTTATTTAATTGATGATTGGTATTTATGTTTATTGTTGAAAATAAAATTATTGCTAAACTATGTATATTAAAGTGAAAGTTTGAAGCGATCGGAACGCAGGATTGAGTATATTCGTTTAGTGCAAGAAAAGAATTGACGGCAAATTAGCCAAGTAAACTGAGGTTCAGCATTTGTTGCGAACTTCTGTGTTTACTTTCCGTTTAGTTCACATGAGCTTCAGTTAACTCGTATGAGTTTCAGTTTAACCCTATTGGGTTTCCGTTTAGCTCTTTTGAGCTTCAGTTTAACCCTTATGGGTTTCTGTTCAGCTCTTATGAGCTTTTATTCAACCCTTACGGGTTTCTGTTTAGCATTTATGTGCTTCCGTGCAGCCTTCGGGCTTTTGTATACGATGTACTCATATCCGTAAGACGTTCTCTGATTTGACAAGGTTGGTAAGTGATATATGGAATTAATGTCTGAAGATTTAAAGTTATTTTGATATCGATCTGAAATAAGTGAATTCTTCGATTGAAGTTGTGTTTGGCAGGAATAGTATAATGAATGAATTTAAGTAACAATTCATTTAAGTTGTTCAATGTTCTTTGTAGATTTTCAAGAAGTTCGGAGGATCGGATCAACACATCAGTTCACACTATCTAGATAATTCCGGTAGATTTTGTTAAGTATCTTAAGTTTTATATGGCATGTATATGATTGAATTGAAAAGAAGTATACTTGAATTATGAATGTGAATGATGCATATATATGTGTTTGTATGCATATATATTTAGTAGTAGTTTTTAGTAATCAATGAATGGAGTTATTATGGTAAGTTTATGCAAATGAGTCTTGTGATTACATTTTATGTTTAAAACATGATTTTTGGTTTGTATTGGTTGCTTGATTGGAATGTATTAGTATATGAGAATGTTGTGTGCAGGTTGGTATCAAAAAAGGTGAGAAAAATGGCCTTAAAATGGCTTATGTTCGTCCACACGGGTAGAGACACAGGCGTGTGTGACACACGGTCATACACATGGGCGTATAGTCTGGCTGTGTGTCCTCTGCATCTTAAATTTTAGAAACAAAATACTCAGAATTGAGCACACGAGCAGAGACACGGGTGTGCGTCTCAGCCATGTTGAGGCACACGGCCTAGCACAGGGGTTTGTGGTTGGCCGTGTGACCCAAGTCAGGAAGTTACACAAGGTAAGACACAGCCTGAAGCACAGGCATGTCATGGGATCACACGGGCGTGTCCCTTGGCCATACGGGCGTGTCCCTTCGCCACACGGGCATGTGACCCCTATACCTAGGAAAAAATTTGAAATTTTGCGAAAAATTTTCTGAGATCCTAATTTGGTCCCGACTTACTTATAATGCTTAAATTGGGCCTCGATGGTCCATTCAAGAGATGATATGATTAGTCTCAATTATGAATAATAAATGACAAGAATTATGTGTAATTATTCTATAAACTCCAATAATACTCTGTAACCCTATTCCGGCGACTTATACGAGTTAAGGGTATTACAATACTTCCTGGAGAAAAGCAATCCAAGGCAAGCTTGTAATAGTATGACCTAAAGGAGGTTGAGGTGCTTCCAAAGGATCTTGGGTAGAAATCCTTTAACTTGAGCAACAGCCACCGTGCTTGAAGAAGTAGGGTTCCCAAGGTATTGTTCAAACAACGATTGCAATTCCAACTTAAAATCCTCCTTAAAACCTTGAAGTATCTCACTTAACATCAAGTTGGGATAACTCTCATTGAATCTTCATCATTTCTTACTGCAAGACACATACATCCTTCTGCAACTGCATGGTAACACCATCCCACGCCATAGAAAACATTGAAGCTCTAATACCCTTGATGAGATCGAAAACCAAAAATAGGAAATAGAGAAAAGAGATAGAGAAGAAAAAGATAAGAGAGAAAAGAAACTAATGAATTTGTGTGCATAATAATTTTTATAACCTCCAAGGTCTTTTACATCGAATATATAGGAAAAATAAAAAAATTGTTTTTTTAAAAATTAGTTAAAATGAATGGTAAGACTAATTGTACGGATGTACCTTCAAAACGCTTCGTTTCATTAAAGCCTCACTGCACACCGTTTCATTAAGTCCTTCTCTAAACGCATCGTTTGTCTTTCTTAGCCAAAGTTCCTTTATTTCAGTGCCAAAGTTCCTTTATTTCAGTTTCGACCTGTATCATTGGCCATAGGTATAACAATGAGCTCATTTTCTTAAATGATATAATCACGTATACACTTAATCTCTGTATGCATGCATATATGGTGATCAGTTTACAATATTTGATAAAAACATGGCAATTTTTCATATGATTAAACTTGTATCACCAACACGGGTTAAATTACTACCTTTAAGAGTGATCTAGATTCTATTTGAAGTTATGAAAACATTTGGATTCAGTTATAATGATTTTGGTTTTTTTTTTTTTTTTTTTTTGGGTACCCATCCAGGCAATAGCATTCACTTTGCAAATGACAGGAGATAAGTTTTCTGCCGATTTTATCAATTTAGTTTGCTAAACAGACTGAAACCTTAACAATTAAAAATTGGAAGGAAATGCGAGAATACAGGAATCAGATTTCTCAGAAAATGGTTCCAAATCCATATGTTTGGTTCCATTCGGTTGAGGAAACAAATGTAAGCAATGTAGAAAAAAAAAAAGAGAATGAGGACTAAGACTAGATAAGATTAACCTTCCACCCCAAAGTCGATAAAATTCATTGACCTTCACTCAGCTGAAGGTCTCCACAAGTCTGACATCGTCCACTGAAGAAACTCCAACTCTTTCACATCATTTTGAGCCTGGTTTGCAGGGAGAAAGAGTGTGAGACAATGAAAGGTCAAAAGTGCAAAGGGCATAAAATTTTGAGAAGAGACAACCAAGGAAAAAGAAATTTTAAATGATGCTTTTGCAATTGTTTTTGTTTTGCCCTGGTTTGGAATATGTCAATGGCCTTTCATTTTCTTGATTTATTCCATCATACATCTCATGTCCTTAGTTCCATACCTTGTAGTTGCTGTAATTACAAACCATGAAATATGAAGAATCCAAGTGTTGGAACATTTCTGGACTGTTGCTATTCTACGTTTCCATTAACTCAGGAAGACAAAGAACTCAAATGTTCAGGTGTCTAAACCTATATATCATTAAAAAATTTGATAAATATGTATGTACCTTTTCACTGTATAATCCATTTATGATGATATTAAGGTCCTTATCTGTAAAAGATCTATCTCCTCCTTCTGTTGGACATACTCTTTTTAGCAATGGTGTGCTTACTTCTCCTTTACAAAAAACACTGAACTCTGGGCATTCGATTGCAACCAATTCAACCAAAGATGGGAACTCAAAGCGATAGTACCCTGAGCAAAAACTTGTAAGCGCCTGTAAGCTTTGAAGTCTGAGATACTCCAGATGCTTGAACATTATGCTATATGTACTATCGTCTGCATCTGCGACAATTCCTTCTAGCATTTTGCAATCTGTTATCCTCATCCTTTTCAGTTGCACCATTCTTTTAGCAGTTGAGGGTGTTACTAGATTTCTAAGTCCGTGACATCTTGATATTTCAAGAGTAGTCAGATTTTGGAAAGACACTGTGGATGGAACTAAACTCTTCAATTTGGGGCATTCCGATACTTTTAGACTTCTCAGGTTTCGAAAATGCGTTCCAGGTTGACACTGAAACGCTTCCTTCCAGAGATGCAATAACTCAGGAAGTTTAGACAACCGTAAATCACTAAAACTATCAAGTTCCCATGCCTGCATTTTTTCCTCCGTGCTTTTACACTGAAATATTTCTGTAAAGGAGGCATCATCAACAACAAGCCTTTCAAGTTTGGACAATGAGAGAGAGAAACCAGATGGAAGAATATCTAACAGCTTAGGTAAGCCTATGAGCTTCAGAACCTTTAGTTTGGAGAATAAATCCATAGAAATTTGGTCATTATAAATATTTCTCAGGCTTCCCATGTCCATTACTCCTAATTTCTCCAAGGAGGGGAATGCCGCCTGCATGAAAGATTTGCATCAATAACTTGAAAAAAAAAATGGAGGTAAAGGTAGTAAAGGAATTGTCATAACCTTTTCATCAATTAGAACCGTAAAATCAGTATGCATATTCTGCCTTGAGTTGTTTCTAGTTACAGAACCAGAAATGAATGTATTCAACATAGGGCAACTCTGAATCCAAAGTTCTTTCAAGAAGGGGAACACAAGGTAATTTCCTGAGTAAAATCTTGTGAGATTGGGGAGGGAAATAAGCAATAAAGTTTCCAGTTTAGGGAACATTTTCTTGCTCATCCTTTCTCTTTTTGGTAATCCTTTTCTGATTATTACCGCTTCCAACATCTCACAATCATGAATCTCAAGTTTTTCAAGATGCACAAGGTCCATGGCCATGGAAGGGTTAAATGGACATCTCAAGTTTCTACAGTTATAAACTTTCAGAAACTTAAGGTTTTTAAAGTCCAAAGTTCCTTGTGGATTCCAGTTTCTTATTTCCATCAACTTAGAGGAATCAGAGAGTACCACATATTCGATCCCACGGTATTCAACCTACAAAAGCAACATATTACAATACAGAAAAATGGAAATAAGAGAAGCTCTTATGTATGTTCTTTGAGTTTTTCCCCTGATTTTTCCCCCATGGAAATAAAGGTGCAGAAAAAATAAACTTGAGGATCAAAGTCTGGGGTTAATGCATACCGTTTCCATGAACAAAAGCTGTATGGTGGTGTTTTGATCGCCTTCCCAGTGGCCTTCACCTCCAGCTTCTCTTGAATACACCCGTTTTAGTTTTGGTGCAATAAACCTTTCCCGAGGCGAAGTTTTCATCTTTGGGCAATGTCTCATGGTTACAGTTTCCAATGAAGGGAATTCGAAGGTGCAGTTTCCTGAGCAAAAGCTCTCTATGTTTGGCAGACAACTAAGTCCCAAATACTTTAGCTGAGTGAAAACAATGGCTTCCTTCACTTCATCACCTGGGCATGTTACAATTTCTTCTAGCATTTTGCAATCGGTTACACTCATTCTACTAAGCTGCACCAGGCTTTTAGCTGTGGAGTGTGCAAATAAATGTTTAAGTCCCTCACACCTGGACACTTCTAGAGTTGTCAAATTCTCGAAAGGCACTGAGGATGGCACTAGAATGCTTAATTTACCACAATCCTGCACTTCTAGAACTCTCATGTTACAGAAAATTACTCCAGGCTTAAAATTCTCCTTCCAAAAATGTGTCAGTTCATGGAGTTTGGATAACCTCAGTACACTTAACCGAGCACGTGCCCCTTCCAGCTTTTCGTCGCCACCAGGTTCTTCACATGGGAATATTTCATTAATGGAAGCATCACTCAGAACAAAATTTTGAAGATTTGATAGTGATCGAAAGAAATAAGGTGGAAGAACAGTCACTGGTGGAGAATTTATGAGCTCCAGAACTTTCAGCTTAAAATACCCTTCTGGAAGTTGTCCATGCCATATCTCTTTCATGTTGCCATTGCTTTCCAATCTCAGTTCTTCTAAACAAGGGAATGTGCCCTGGTCAGTTGACAAATGTGTTAAACAAAAGCAAGGATGAATTTCGATAAAGGAAATGGAATTGTGGCAATGAGTTTATTGCCTATCCAGGCATTCTTGAACTCTCAATGTCGCATAATACTAATACAAATCTCATGCTCGGTCTTCCGTTTTAGATGGTAAACATGCATACTATTTGAAATCAGATTAGGATAGCAAGGATGAAATTAGATAAAGGATATAGAATTTTGCCAACAGTTTATTGCATATCCAGACACTCCTGAAGCTGAAAACATTGCTTAATACTAATACTATTTTCATCCTTGGCCCTTCATTTTAGTTAGTAAACATGCATGCTATTAGAATTCAGATCAGGATAGCTATCGAGAGAATGCTTATGGATTAGATGTGGATGGATTTATGCAGAAAGTAAAATATGCACATCTAGTTTTACTAATTACTATGTTAGAATAAGAAAAAGAAAATCAATGCATCTTGTGGACATGTTTCACATACCATATTGATCCAAAATAAGGGATGCTGTCCTCGTGTTTCATGGGAACTTGAATATTCTGAAGCAAATATCCCCACTTTGTCACATCCATAAACATCCAATTTTTTCAATAATGGCCATTCGGTGGTATGCACCCCAGAGTAGAAACTCTTCAGTTTTGGTAGCATAGAAAGGTTCAGGTATGTCATTTGAGGAAATACAAAGTTGGTGTTTATTTCAGCCTCAGTGAATTTGTGTTCAAATAATTCTTCTAATGAGGCACAGTCCATTACTTGCAGATTTTTTAGTCTCTGAAGTCTTTCCCGCATATTAAGTGGGAAAATGTTTGATAGTTTCACACAACTATGAACTTCAAGGTGTTTTAATTTGGAGAAGGACTTCATCTTAGGTTGGTCATCAAGTTGGTCATCCCATATCCTTTCCAAACTCCCCATGTCTACAATTGTCAAATCCTTTAACAAAGGTAATAACACCTACAAAAATTATTTCATTGTGTTAATAACAGAACATGGTTAATTATGTGGGAAAAGAGACGGAACAATGGAGAACAGGCCTTTCGACTTTATTTGATGAATTCTGTCTTAAAATATTTTAAGCCTCAGAAAATATCACTGAACAATGGGTGTAGAGAGATTCATGGATGCACCTGCCATGCATTTTTCATTTTGAAAATTGCACCCTACAGAAAAATCTTTTTAAAGAAAGTGAAAAATTCACAATGCAGATCAGCCTGACCTTATTAGTGAAAAAGGGTTTAGCAGAGACATTGGAGGCATCCTTTACAAGAATATTCGAATATTCTCCACCGATGATCTCATTGTGCAGCTCGCTTGAAACAGTGGATGCAAATGCAACCATCTTTGGACAGCCAACTAACGTAATTTCCTTCAAGTTTGGACATTCCAATGCAAAACTTCCTGAGGAAAACCGTGACAAGCCCAAACAAGACTTGATAGTTATTGTTTTAAGCTGAGGGAATATGACGTTCATTGTAGTTGATTTGTCATCTCTGATGATTTCTTCAATTACTTTGCAATTTTTTACTTTTATCTGCTGCAGCTGCACAAGATCTGCAGCCATGGAAGCTGTTAACATGTATCTCAAGTTGTTACAGACATACACTTCCAGACATTTGAGTCTTTTGAAGTCTATAATTCCTCGAGGAACTGTATTCCCGATTTCCTCCAACTCAGGAAACTCACGAAGTTTCAAATGCTCTGGCTCATAATATCTTACCTATTAAAACCAAATTGCAACAGTTAATACTAGAATAATAAACTGAATTGAAAAATAAAAAGGAATAACAGATTCTTCTTTAAGCGAAAAGAGGGTTTACTGTATTTTTGTGCAATTGATATATGGTGGCATTGAGGTCACCAGCCCAAAACCCCTTATAGTCCTCTTCTGATAGCCTCACTCTATGTAACTGTGGGGTACTTAAGACTCCCTGACAAAAGATCTTTAATTTGGGACATTGTCTCACAATAACTTGCTCCAAAGATGGGAACTGAAAGCTGTATTCCTCTGAACAGAAGCATGAAAGGTTTGGTAAATAATGAAGTTCTAAGCATTTCAGCTTGCTGAAACTTACTAAGTCTTTTGCATCAACTCTCTCTTTTTCAACTATTTTTCTCACCATAATGCAGTCTCTAATCCTCATTTTTATCAGCTGCACCAGATTCCGAGCTACCGAAGATGTAATTAAGGCAGTTGCTTTGCACTGCCAAAGGTCCAAGGTTATGAGATTTTGAAAGGATGACAAGTATGGTCCCAAACTGATCGAACCATCACATCTCCTAACTTCAAGAGTTTCAAGATTTAGGACAACATGGGATAGTTGTGAGTTTTGCTCCCCTATGTAGCCGGTGTTCAGAAGACTAACCAGCTCCCTTTCCGCCTTCTTTTCATTTGCATCTCCTTCATCAATGAAGTTCCCTTTGAAATCACAATGAATCAGCTCAAGCTTTTTCAGATTGTTAAATTTTTCTAGAAGAATAAATAGAAAAACAACTGGTTTGTCATGATAGCCAAGCACTTGAAGAACTTTTATGCGGCTGAAGATGTCTACTTGAAATGGATGATTGCGTATTACCGAAATGTGCTTGCTGTTTAATGACAACTCCTCCAAATCATGGATCACCTAAGAATCCATTAGAAACAAGCTGAAGTTAGTTGCTAGTTACCTTAATATAAAGACATATTTTGGCAAGAAAATAGAACACTTCCTTTACTGGTGATCAAATAAAGTCAATTAAACAAGAGTGATGATTCAATATGATTAAACAGGTTGGGAGTTTCACATAAATTCTTCAGCTATACATTAACTGCTTGTTGAATATCAACAACTTAAATATTCATTTATAAGCACCTCATTCAGTTTGCACATAAATGTAGGATATTGGAGATTCATACCTTTTCAAAAAGGAAAAGTGGCTTTTGATTTGAGGACTGATGTTCTTCCATCCCAAGCACTTCTTGGCCACAATTGTAAGTCTTCAACGTTTTTAACTTTGGCCATTTTGCTTCATATGCTGCTGGGTAAAAGCATTTCAGTTCAGGCAGGTTCTGAAGCGTAAGAGAGCAGACTTCAGGAAATTCAAACTCATTAACATGTTGGTTCTGTACTTTCTCCTCTGAAACAACCACTTCCAATCCACAAGAATCAATTGTGAGATCTACGAGTTGTTTAAGACCTTTTGCCACTGATGCTGGAAAAAGACTTTTCAGACACCAACAGTCTTGAATGTATACATTTCGTATATTTTCAAAGGTAAGATTGCTTTGGGAATCCTCATTCCAGACATGTTTCAGCTTTGGAAGATGAGAAATATACAATCTTCTTAGCTGAGTGCCTACTTTGATGTCCGATGATTCAAAAATATGTTGTAGTGAATCGCAGTTGAAAACTATTAGTGTTTCCAATCCCTGGAAGTTCCACTCCTTAATAGATGGGAAAATAGTCAATATATCATTACAATATCCAACCTTCATTTCTTTTAGTTTGCTAAAAGAATCTGTGTGGAGTTGACCATGCCATATCTTCACAGTTCCCAAATGGGAGATCTTCAATTTCTCCAATTTTGGAAATGCAACCTGTATAATGCCATGCAAATGAGTACAAAGATTAAAAAGAATTAGTTCCTACCATTGATGTAAAAAAAAAGCGAAAAATCAGACTGAAGAAAAATGGGGAATTGTTCACCTTTGCATTAAAGAGAGCTTGTTCACCTAAATGATGATCATTCTCTTTGTTTATTTCTAGAGTTCCAATGACAGTTGTGATGTCTGTACTCTGAGGTTTGTGCATAAACTCCTTCAAACGTGGGCAATTCTCTATCTCCAAAAGCTTCAAAGATGGGAACTCGAGAAACCAACTCTCCGAGCAGAATCCGACTAAGTTCACAAGATTTCTCATTTTCAAGGAATTTAGTTGGGGGAACAATATCTTGGCAATCTCTTCTTTTTTTTCTTCTTCTTCTTTTACCTTTTCTTTTGTTTCTGTTTCTTTTTCCGTTTCTTTTACTTCATCTGGAACTATAATCTCTCTTATACATTTGCAGTCAATTATCTCAAAGCTTTTGAGTCTCAATAAGCTTCTAGTGATAGACGGTGAAAAAAGGTGTTTAAGGTTACCACAACCCTCAATTGCCAAGCTTGTCAAATTCTGACTGTAGTAAGATGATTTCAGCCATAGCCTTTCAATGTTGATGCAGGACAACTGCAGTTTCTCAAGGACAGGAAACACAACCTACATAAATAAACAGCATTTCAGTGAAATTTAATCTTTCTTTTGAGTTTCTAAAATTATGCTTCTATAACTGAAAGAAGATAAGATATATATATGCATCGTAATATTAGCACCTTTCCATCAAAAAGTAGCCAAGACCATGTATTCACCGGTTCCAGTTGATAAATGGAACGGCTCTTCTCTTTGGAGCAGAAACTACGAAGCTCTGGTAGAAGCTTCAGTGTCAAGGATCGCAATTGGCCAAACTCAGTTCTATTGGTTGCTATACCGGCAATTTGCTCTCTCTCTTCAGTAACGATCTCTTCAATGCTTTTGCACTTTGAAACTTTAATTTCTTGAAGTTGGACAAGCATTTTGGTCATGGAGAATGGAAAAAGATTCTTGAGTCGGTCACAACGTTCGACACTTATGATTTGCAATCTATTGAAACATTCTTCTTCAAGTTTGCCTTGACAAATCTTCTCCAAATTAATCAGATTCTGAAGAACTAGTGATTTGAGGAGAGGAAAGGCTTTACGTGATGCCACCTCCATAGAGTTAATAATGAACACTAATTCTGGACCATTTTGTATGTAGAGATTCTTGAGCTGTGGAAAACCAGTGCCATCCAACTCATACAGCAAGTTCTTGATGCCTTGCATTTCATCTAGATATAGATCTTCAGTTTTCTGCAACAACAGTTTAACTCCACGATCCAAGTGAATTCCCTTAGTAAGCTGGAGTTTCAGTGTCCTCTCCTTTTCATACTTTCCGGACCAGTCCCAGACCTCCCCAATAAGAATCTTGTATCGGTTCAGTTTTTCAGAGAATAGTTCTGCTGGCATAAGTTGAACAGAATGAATATGGACATCCAAAGCAACTAGACCAGACAAAGACTTCAATTCACTAAGGCTGGCATTGCCTTCAACACCCCATTGATCGAAGCTGTTGCGCATAAGCAGTTCTTCTAAATAAGGCAAGCCTGATATGATTTTATCTGGAATGAGTTTAAGCTTAGAACAATTGCTCAAGTCTAAGGACTTAAGCCTTGTTAGTCCCCCTATTTCCTGGGGCAATCTCTGAATATCAGAACTGAGAATTTTAAGTGTATCCAATTGCTTCAGCTTCCCAACAATTGCGATGTCATTCAACTTACATTCATCGAAACGCAACCTTTGAAGGTTTCTTAAAGAAGTAAATGATGAAGGCAGGGAAGCAAAATCCATACCAGTGAAATCTAATATCAAGAGTTCATTCATCCGCTTAAAGAAATTGTCTGGGACTTCTAATGATGGATTTTTGTTGAACAAAACCAGCAACTTTAGCCTGGGGCATTCGAGATTGTCTGGCAGCTTGTTATTGCTACTGTATGGCAGCGAAATGGCAGTGCAACTGTTGAGTTTTCTTTCCTTTAGCAGCTCTTCGATACGGTTTTCATCCTCTATAACAAACATCCGCTTTTCCTCAGATGCAATCCAAATGGCGACATCACGAACAATGTCATGCATTTTCACCACTTCATTGTTGTCACTGCTGAGTAGTAAACCTGCATCTTTGAGCTTATTCAAACAATTTTTGGCTTCTTCCAATGTGCTAACTTTACTTGCTATTCTCAAACCCGAGTTGTATCTTAGCAAATCAGATACATGAATGTCAGAACCCCGGGGCAGCAAGGCACAGAGTTGGAAAAATGACTTCAATTGAGGGTTCTCTAGCATGCTGTAACTCCACTCTATAGTGAAGTAAACACTTTTGAGCGCTTCTTCCTTTTTTGTAATTGGCTTTGTTTCTTTTTGCAAAGCCTCCACCAAAAGGTTGAAGTTTTGTGTTCTCAGTGCAATTGCAATTGCTGAAATAGCAACCGGAAAACCTGCACAGTTTTTCACAACTTTAGTCAGTAGTTGTCGGTAACCAGGCTGGTTTGCTGCATTGCCCACAACTTTCTGAATCCACCCCATTGATTCGTCCTCAGTTAACACGTGGACATTGAACATTTTTTCCGTTTTCATATCATTGAGTACCTCTCGACTTGTGGAAGTCAGCAATATTTTGAATCTAACAGCAGAGAATTTGTGAAAACCATTTTCGCTGATATTTTGCATAAATGGCCATCCTAGATCTTCTTCACTTGCAATACTCTGGTCACCTTCAATAGCAATCCCAACTTGTTCCAATTCCAGTCTTTGGCCATCCCAAATATCATCTAAAATTAGAAGAACTCTTTTATCTTGTTTCTTCAACCACTGCTGCAGTCTCATTGCTCTTGCAAACACAGACTCCTCATCAAGTTTCAGGCCTAGTGCATCTGCAATTTCTCCCTGAATTCTTTTTATGTTTGGATTCCATGAAACAATTACCATCACAACCTCATCAAACATGGTTTCTTCCCTGGCTCTCCTAGCAGCTTCTTTCACTAGCATGGTCTTGCCTACACCAGGCCTCCCATTTACTCCAATGATCTTCAGATCAGGATCCTTTAAAGCTTCCACAATATCCACCAGTGTAGCTTTCCTCGATTCGAAAGCCTCAAAGCCTTGAATAGGCCTAGATTTTGTCTCCTCGGTATTACCAGGATATAAATCTCTATCGAATCCGCTTTGTTCAATCAGCTTGCTGATGGCCTTGGTGGTGTCAGCTTTTGCTGAACCACTGACCTTATCTTCAACTTCCATCACCTTGTCGGCCTCATTCTCCGGTTCAACTTCCATCACCCCGTTACTTTTATTATCTTCAGGTTGATCTTCCAAGTTTTGAACCTTGCTCTCATTGTTGAACTTGTGAGATTCTGCTTGTTGAATGAGCTCCAGAACAGCTTGTGCATCCTCTTCAGCTTTCTTGTTGAGCAAGTCAAGAGACTTCAAATTAGGACACAGGCCAAGGAAACACCTCTTCTTTGCTTGCGCTTCAAGGTTTTTCACTGTCTCTTCCTCTTCCTTGATTTTCTCCTCTGCGCGATTCACCCACATCATGCCATCTTGGTCAAACTCTTGTCCCTTTTCCTTGGCAACATCAATGAAATGCTGCACTCTGTATCTTTGGTATCTCAGATTCTCAATTTGTTCCTTGAGATTCTGAACTTTACTATCAGGCTTCAAAATGTAACGTTTAAACCCAGAAACAAACTCCATTTTTTGGGGGGTTTTCAATTTATAGTAATTGGAAAAGCAGACAATTAAACCAGAAACAAAATAGCAGTGAACGAATGATCAAACTATGGAGCAAATAGAGTTTCAGTCTTTGTAATGAAGGAAAAAAAGAAGCAATGGATGGCAAAGACAACAAGGCAAAGAAAGCATCAAAAGGTAAAATAAAGAACATGAAGATAAAACTAAGAATGTAGAATCAATGCTTTGATCAATTGCAGAAGATAGGGTTTTGATCATTAGAAGCTCAAACTCCTAATTCTAATGACTAGTTTTTTTGAGTCTTGCCGGTCTCCAATAAAGTTAGCCCAATTGAGTAAAAAATTTTGGAGATAATAAAGTTAGGGGAATTGAGTAAAAAAATTTTGGAGATAATAGAATTAGAGGAATTGAATAAAAAAAATTTTAAATTTTGTTGGCTTGATAATTTTTTTATATATATTTTTAGATTTTTTTAAAATATTTAATTTTTTAAAAAATATAAATTTTGAAACTTTTATAAATATTGTAAATTTTAAAAATTATTTTTATTTTTTGTTGAGAGATCAAAACTAACAGAGACCAAAGAAATATTTATAACAATCTGTTATTCGAATTATTTGAATTGTAAAATTTTAATTTAGACTTGAAATCAAAATTCGAATTACAAGTTAACTCGAAAAAATAAACAATTTAATTTGATTAACTCAAAATTTAATTTATTTTAATTTTTTCAAATCGAATCGAATTTTGTTCAAACAAATTTTCATTTTTCATACATGTTGCAATTAATTTCTTGTTTAATAAATTTATTTGAAAGGGGAGCCTCCATATTTAAGTTATAATTGTTGATTAAATTATTTATACATTTCTTAACAAATTTATGAATGTTTCTTTTTCATATTTTTTAAAAAGAAGAACAAACGAATTTTCTTCAAAGAAAAGAAAAAGCTAAAATGAAGCAAAACGGTTTTGGAAGGCAAAGAATAAAGTGCAGAGTAGCTTTTAACTGTTTAAAGTTATTTAAATTTATTTTTTTTTTCAATTTTCCATAAGAATTTTCTGTTTTTTTTTTTTTAGTTCAAATTTTAAAGATTGGAAAATAATTAAGGAAGGAATATTTGAGTTTTAAATATTCTTAGAATTAGAAATTACGGCAATAAAATTTGTTAGGAAAATCATGAAACTTTGCTTTTCATCAATTGTTAAAGAATACATATGTAATTCAGTTTAACATTGAGAATTAAAGTTACAAATCAAAATGCAATTGTTCATGTACAACACACTGATAGGCTAGATTATCGGATGCATTTCTGGACTTAGGTATGAGAATCTGACTTTCAAAGACGAAAAAAGAATATAAAAAAAAAAAAGGAACATATCCTTGTTAGACATATGCTCTTATTGTCATTCAAACTCAAAGTTGGAGTAACTTAGTGGAAGTGAAATAACAACTTTAGATCAATGAATATGGCTGCAACCTAGCAGCAGCAACAAACTCTAGTAGACAACAATGAAAGGGGCATCTCTCGTAACTCTTTATAAAGTAACTGCACCAAGATTATAAGCGAAATAATCAATTTCTGCCATTAAACTACATTTTATGCTTAACCCCATTACTAAAAGTAGGATATTTTTAACACTCTTACCTTATGGAACACAAAATCATTTCTGTGATTCTTTGAAACTTACTTTTCTAAAGCAAATATATCCACTTTTCCTTCAATTTTGGCCTTTATGTAGTATGTATCCTTGAGCTGAAACTCTTCACAGTTAGCGGTGAGCAAAATTCGATTCGACTCGAAAAAATCAAAAAAGAATTCGAATTTTGAGTTAAACGAATTGAGTTATTCAAGTCAACTCGATTTTTTTTTTTAAATTTTGAGTTCGAATCGAGTTGAGTTTTTGAATTCGAATAATTCGAATATCAAACTATAATATTTTACATTTTTACCCCAAACTTCCAAACCTTTTTATTTTGCTCTCAAAACTTTTACTCATTCCCACTTTTCCCCCAAAACTTTTACTCCCGTCCCCTCCCAACCGCCCAATCTACCCAAAATCATTTCTCACCAAAATTTTATTTTCCCATTTACATTTTCTCAAAATTTTACTCCCAAAAACCCTCAAAAATTTTTATTTTCCCCCAAAATTTTTACTCCTTCTCACTTTTTCTCTAAAAGTTTTACTCTCTTCCCATCTCACCTCCCATCGACCCCAAACCCATCCCCCCCTCCAATTTTTTTTTAATGTTTTCCCTTCAAAATTTTACTCCCCCTATTTATTTTCCCTCAAACTTTTATTCTCCAAAACTTTTTATTTTCCCCCTAAACTTTTACTTCTTACCCTTTACTCTCAAATAAAAAATCAAAATTATCCAAAAAAATCACTAAACATAAATACTAATAATTTTATTTATATCTACTATTTATATTATTAAATTAAATCTCACATTTTATATTATTTATATCATTGAATTGTTTAGTCATATTGAATATTTATATTAAAATTGAATTATTAATTATACCATAAAATATTCGTGTTAAAATTTTATATTGGTATCAATTTCACATTTTATCTTTAAAATAACTTTTATTAAAAAAAAACCATATTTTTACATTTAATATTTTTTTAATTCCAAAATACATAGTGACAAGAATCTGAAGATAATTGAAAGAACTAAACAAGCAAAGAAGCTAACCCGTATATAAAAGATTAATAAATAAATTATTTGGTGATGAAAGTTAATAAAAAATTTGGTTAAGATGGACAAATTTTATTACGATGGCTGACAATGGTTATAAGGATCCAAAATTATTTTTTAAAATTTAACTCGAACAAATATATTCGATTTGATTCGATTCGAATTCCATCTCACTCAACTCGATTCGAGAAAATTTCAAATCAAATTAGGATGATAAAATATGATTCGTCAACTCAATTAACTCGAAATTTTTTCATTCGATTCGATTCAATTCGATTCGATCGAACGCTCACCCTATATAGAGTAGAGGGATTAAATAAGTTTAAGAAAATACAGATTTAAGGCTTTTTCCATAGCAATGGATTGAGTGAGTGTCGCATCTGCTGTAATTTCATCATTCATCCCCTTATATAAAAATGGAAAAAGTATTCCAAAGTTCTGTTTTTTCTTCCTTCAATCAAACACATGTAAGATATAGACTCACACTGTTAGTTGACAGGTTGTGCCATATCTTTCTCCAGTTTCCTACACCCATGATGCTCTGTTCCTCTAAGTAAGGTTAGTTTGCTAGAGAAAAACAAGTAGTACAACAAGAATAGGGAATTAAATATTTAAGAAAAATGAACAATAAAAAAGACATGAAAGGAAGCAGTAATACAATAAAACAAAAATGGGATATTACCTTTCAGTGGAAAGAGTTGGAAGCGTATCTCTGAGTTGTTTCTTTCTATCCTAACAAAATAATGTCAGTGCCATTAATGATCATAAGATTGGCTTTTGTCCTCTTAAATCATTTTCTCAACCATTCACATTGTATATTTTCAATTAAATACAAGTATGACTCACTATTTAATTGTAATAAAAGTAGTATTTGAGGGAAAAACTTATCAGTTTACTCATAATAATAATAATAATAATATATATACTATTTATAAGAGTTTAACTAGGAAAAGAAGTAGAATTTAATATAAACTCTAACACTACTTATCTAATTATATTCTCAACATTAAAAAAAGGGAATTAAGCTTATTTTTACTTAAAAGACTTTTGGAATCTCACCTCAAAACTGTTAACAAACGACTTTTGAAGTCAAAATGGAGAATGTCCCTTATCTTTGGACTCAAGTCTCATGATTACTTTTCCAAGTAAGGAAATATTACTGAGGTATAATTCTCTGAGCAAAGCCTTGAAAGACTACCAAGTTCTAAAGACTTGAGTTGGGAGAAAACGATGCCATCCATGACTTCATCAGTGTAGAAAAGCTATGATTTCTTCAAACATTTGGCAATCAGTAACACCCATTCTTGTGAGTTACACCATGCTTTTATCTATTGTGAATGTTACTAAATTTCTAAATCCATGGCATTTTGATGCCTCCAGAGCTATCAAATGTTTGAATGACACAAAAGATGGCACTAAATTATTTAATTTGCCGCATCCCAACACTAGTAGAAAACTTTTGCAAGTGATAGTTTGTTCTTCTAGAGATGTTAACTCAGGAAGATAATACAACCTTAATTCCTTCAAGCATACAAGTGTTCTTGCATGTTCATTTTCATCTCTTACTTCTTCACAATGAAGTAATTTATTAAAAGTAGCCCTTTGCCAAAAGAAAGGTATTCAAGATTTGGTAATGATTAAATGAACTAATCTGAGATAGTAACTGTTGCGAAGTAGCCATTCATGCAATGGCAAACTCTTTCCGCGAAGTTGCAAGCTCACTTGAAACTACGAGCTCAAGCAAGTCTGAGAGCTCTACATTTGCGAGTTCACCTAAAACTGCGAGTTTAACCTAGTTGCAAGCTTATCAAAGCGTAAGCCGTTAACATCTTTGGTGAACCCCCCGTTAAAGTGCAATTAGGGTTCACATATGCTGAGATAAAATGTTTTGTTTAGTCTACTTATTTGAGTTTACTTGTCAAAGCAAGCAGAGTTAGTATTGATTTGATGTTTTTAGGTATTGATTTCCCAAATCAGTTTGTGTGTAAGCTTTAATTTTGTAGTTTCAAGGTGTATTAGTGGAGTTTGTTGAATTATCTATAACCACTACTGTAACACCCCCTACCGGTATCCGTTGTCGGAATATGGTACGAGGCTTTACCGGAGTTTACTGAATATTTTCGAATAATTTCGAGTCATTTTTTATTCATATTCTCTAAAATTAATCATAACGTCCCTCTATTGGGCCCTCGAAGCCCAAAACATGCATTAGGAACCAAGCGAAATTAAATCGGGATCATAGGGAATTTTTTGCAAAATCCTAAAATTTTTCTACATTGGTTAACTTACTTTAATATTGACAAACTTATTTTCTCGACATGTCTCACTTGAATGGATTACTTGTCCTAATATACATAAATTTTCCTTGTATCAACGTATTAAAGATAGTCTCATATTTACATGTCATGATACATATCATTCTCTTGTTGTTTCTTCATAAATATAAATTATTCAATTCATTATGACAATATTTCATGTACTATCATTTTCACGGGTTTAGTGTATATTTATTCCAGTAGCAGTTTATAATCTTGAATGTGCATAATTATCAGGCAAGTTTCATATACATATATTTTTCATGTCTTATTTCAGTATATCAAATAATTATCATTCTATGTATTTCAAATTTAATTTCATGATTTCAAGTACTTACCATTTTCTATATTTATCCCGTCAAATTTCTCAGAATTTCGATGGATTTCCAGTAGTACACTTATAGTGTAGAATCCCGGGTCCGTCAAATCGTACACATATGGGTATATCCTTTTTCTAAAGAGCACACTCTCGCGAACCTCATTTCTTACAGCAGGATTACCAGTCTAGGCTAAATCCCCTGCAAGAGAGCACACTCCCGCAAACCTCATTTCTTACAATAGGATTACCAGTCCAGGCTAAATCCCCTGTAATATAAACTCATAGAGGATTTTCGGGATTACCAGTCTAGGCTAAATTCCCTACAACGGCAATTACTCTAAAGAGCTTGGATCTGAATTACCAGTCTAGGCTAAATTGAGACCCTAATTTGGATTACCCGTCCGGGTTAAATCCATTTTCCACATATTCTTCGGGAGGGCTATATCAGGATAGGACACCCGTCTGGGCTAGATCCTTTTTACTGTCAATTCTTTTTCAAAGATCCATCGAATTTTCCTTTCATTCAACTGGGATTTCTTCCCCTTTTTATCAAATATATCAATGTTTCATCAATTTTCATACAATGAACATTCAAATTATATTCACATCAATAACATACAGTCCAAGCATTTAAGAATATAATTCAAGTTACACGAACTTACCTCGTTGCTTGTTCATGTTTATAGTTTCACTAATCCGATGTCTTTTCTTTTCCACATTCAAGTCTCGTATTTGAGTTATCCAGGTCTTTATAAATAAATTTGATCATCATTTTCATTCATTTCATATTCTGATACATTCAATTAATGCTTTAGGAAAAATTATTATTTTACCCTTAAGCTTTTAATTAATGACGATTTCATCCTTAAGTTCAGAAAAATATAATTCTTGTAATTTAATCCTTGTTACAAGCCTAATTATTCTCATAAATATTAATAATAGCCCATGAATTCTATGAAATATCATAATTTTCCATAATTTCAACACTTTTCAATTTAATCCCTAAAACATGTTTTCACCCGATCTTGATCTAAATTAATAATTTCATTCAATTTTATAATTTAAATAATAAAATAATCCATTTCATGCAATTTTGTCATTTCTGACATTTTTACAAAACTGCCCATAAAGTTTTACTTTTATTCAATTTAGTCCCTGCGCCTAGAACATGCAAATTAGCCATGCTAGCTGAATCTTCATATATATTTCCTCCTCCACCTCTCCATTCCACATCCTTAATTTATGTAGCATGCTTACAAGTAACATTATCTATGATTTCACTATTTACTCATAAATTTATTCAAAGCTGTCCATTTGTGTCATAGTCACTAAATTATTTATATATTAAGCTAAAAAATTCCAATTTAAGATCTGCTAATTTCCCATGAAATTATACTCACATATTTCTTTTCCATAAAATTTTCAGAATTTTTGGTTGAGCCAATAAGTACAGTTTATTCTTTAAAGTCACCCCTATTTTGTTGTCCGATAGTTTTGACCCCTCTTCACTAAAAAATAATTATCTAATCATACATATTTTAGATAATGTTACCATTTGTTTATTTTGAAAATATACTCATTAAGGATTTTAAGCATATAAATTATAACCCATAATTATTTTCTTCCAATTTTTGATGATTTTCCAAATTCAGAACAGGGGAACCCGAAATCATTCTAACCTTGTCTCACAAAACCTATTATATCTCATTATTTAAAATTCCATTGCTTACGCCATTTCTTTTATAAGAAACTAGACTCAATTAGATTTAATTCCATTTTTTATTCATCCTCTAATTCAATTTCTACAATTTTTGGTGATTTTTCAAAGTTAGACTACTGCTACTGTTCAAAACTATTTTAGTGCAAAATGTTAATTACCAAGTTTATAACACCTTTATTTCCTTTCTCTACAACATTTTCCATCACTTTCTCTTATTTTTCTTCACTAACATATCAAGAACATAAAACCTTATATAAGAAAACTCTACATTAACATCATTTCCATGCTTTTTCCACAATATCAAACGTAAAAATATATTGAAATCTTGATTTTCTTACCTTATCTTATTGATTTCAATCTTTAACTTGATTTTCTCTCTCCTTCAACTTCTATTAATCAAACTTGATATTCTTGCTCCCCACAGTCTCCTTGTCATCTTTCTCTCTTGATGGCTATGGAAATTCTTTTGAATTCTAAGTGAAAATGGTAGATTTTTGGTGAAAAGACCAAATTGTAAAGAAAGCAAAACTTCTTTCTTTTTCTCTTCTTCTCACGTTGGTGCATGGGAAAGATGGATGGTGTGTTGTTGGTTTTTTTTCTTTTCTTTTTCCCACACACACACATATATATACTAAATAAAATAATAAAATAATAATAAATAACTTATTAAAATATTAATAAAGTAATATTTATTGAATTAATTAATTTAAAATATCATCAACATAATCATTACATTCTAGAACTCTCTCTTACTAATTGACCATTTTGCCCTTCATGATATTTTAAAATTCCATCATTGAGTCATCACTTAATTTAAAAAAATTACAATTTAGTCCCTCATAATTCTTCATCTATTCGATTTGGTCCTAATTCATCCATTTTCCTTGGTTTCTAGATTATTCCACCCCTAAAATATTTGCACTATTAGTCCTTTAACTTTTTATATTTACACTTTAACCCCTCAAATTTTGAGTATTTACTCTTGGGCAACAAAATTTTTCTTACTTTTACAATTTAGTCCTTTCTCGAATTAATAATGTAATATATCATAATATACTTCTCAATGTTGTCATAGCTCTAAAATTTCCCTTTTTGTCGCTTTATTTCATTATTTTACTATATCAAAGATAATATCTTACTGTAAAATTTTTCGGGGTATTACAACTACACCTATATATATTGTATTTCATGTGAAAAGAAGATGTGAGAGAATTTGATAGTAGTTCAAAATTCTGCTAAGTATTTTCCTTGTTTTTCTTTGTATTTGTTCTTTCAACTTCTCAAATTGCCAACAATTGGTATCAAGAGCCTAAGTCTTTGAAGGCCTTGTGTATATTTTTTCTTATTGAAAAGAGTGTTGATTGTATCTTGTTTGTATTGTAATATCATCTGGAAGTTTTACACACCTCCTCCTCTTATCTTTACTAGAGAAAACTACCATATTTAGGTAGTGAAAATGAAGACGTTTCTTCAGACATATGATTTGTGGGAAGTTTTTTATTCAGATAAAGAACCACCACCATTGCGAGTTAATCCAACGATAGATCAAATTAAACAACACAACGATGAAGCTACTAAGAAATATGACCTTGCTTTAATTCCAAGAAGTCTTTTCTCTTATGGTCGATGAATCTCTGGCTGATATACTTCTTCCAGAATTCCTCTTGGAAGAATTCCCAGCTAATTCTCTCCCTTGGTACCACCGACGCAAGGGTGTTCCACCACCGGTAGGCTGAATCTCTCAAGAGAGATACTACACACTTTAAGCATTCCTCAGGTGTGCAGGATAACTCATCGAATACCCTGATGGTATTCTCAAGCCAGAATTTCGCTCTCTCCGGATCATCATCCTTTCTAGCTCAAAATTCTTCGGCTCCTTGCTTCCGGATCTTATAGGAATAGGTGGGGGTGAATCTCTCAAGAGAGATACTCTTCTCACTAACTCAACCACTTGAGATGCTATAGGAATAGGTGGGGGTGGAGGGGGTTGAGCATTAAGATTGGCTAGGGTATACTCAGTATACCAGTTGCTCATCATACAGAGAAAGGCTTATTGGGCCTCTTCTTCCTAATCCAAGGTCTTGGGTCCACTATTTGCTGGCGCGGTTCCTTGAGCGGGAGCTGACACATTACTCGCAGCATCATTGGCTGCAGTTCAGTCTGGATCAGAATCTATATACTACATAAAACACGATTTTAAACGTCAGGAGCCATCACACTATTATTACACATGTACTCTTACATACGGCATGTATAGCTAGACTTATACCTATGCTACGTTAGTCCTAGAATTGACTAAATCGTGCTTTGATACCAATAAATGTAACACCCCTTACCCGTATTTGAAGCCGAAACCGAGTTTGAGGCATTACCTAACTTATCCCGCTAAAACATAACGTATTAGGCTATAAGATTTCATTTAAGCTTGGGAATCCAACTTGGAACTTTAACGAACTTAGAAACTTTTCATCAAAATAGGGGCCACACGCCCATGTTGATCTAGGGACACACCCGTGTGCCCCTGAGACATGCTCGTGTTCTCCACCCGTGGTCGACACTGACGTATTACACACGACCGAACACACGCCTCTGTCCCTAGTTTGTGTCCCTTACACAGCCTCGACACGCTCGTGTCTTAGCCCGTGTGCCAAAACCTTGGCATTTTGTTTATGACATCATCACTTCACTATGGCCACATGGCCAAGGCACACGCTCGTGTCCTTAGATCGTGCGTTGAATTAAATTTCACATTTAATGTGTAGACTTCACACGACCTGGGCACACGCCCATGTCCTAGGTCGTGCCTCCTACACGACTGAGACCCACGACCCTGTCTCAGCCTGTGTGTTTACTACAAGGCATACTGACTTGCAATTCTAGCATACAAGGGGACACACGGTCGATCAACATGCCCATAGGGCTGACCGTGTGTCACACGGCCTAGACACATGCCCGTATGTCTACCCGTATGGACAATTAGATGGCTATCTACCAAGCCATTTGCCACCCTATTAAGAAATCATACTCATACCAAAATATTCCAATATATAAGATGACCGAAAGGTATCTCTAAAAGCTCAAAAGAATCAAGACATACACAAGGGCATACACTTCATGAAATTCATCTTCATTAGGCATAAGAATTTGCCAAGAATTGGCCTAACTTATAAGACCATTTACAAAATGAATTAGAACAACCTTTATAGCTAACACATTTGGCTTACCAACAAGACATAACAAAAATACTCAAGTCCTATACATGCCACTCTCAAAATAAAACTAATTTGGCTATACTAGAAGTGGTCGATAGTGTGATCTCCAACCCCGACGCCGTAACTTCTCAAGTTAACTTTGCAATACTACAAGGAAAAGGGCAATGAAAAAGGGTAAGCATAAAGCTTAGTAAGTTTGCAGGGAAATAAATAGCAACAATGAGCTCATAATATAATCCATTCATGGCATTAACTAACCATACACAAGTCATAGGCTTCTTGCCATACTTACTTACACTTGTCCTTATTTAGCACATACCATGCCACATATCGTAATCATTATTCGTGACTCATTCACGGGTACCTGTATTCATTCATTCACATGACTTTAGTACTAATCTCATTTCTACTTCCAAACTCATTTACTTATCCCATTAATCACTAGGGATACTCAAAGATGCATATTCATCGTCATCAATGTAAGTACGAAGCCAATGCCACATCCCAGAGGTGGTCTTACACGTAATCACCTCTAAATGCCGATGCCATATCCTGTATATAGTCTTATACGAAATTTCACATCAAATATCGATGCCATATCCCGGATATGGTTTTATACGATTTTCATATTCATTACCGAAGCCATATCTCAGATATGGTCTTATACAGTATCTCAACTCGATGCCGAGGCCATGTCGCGAACATGGTTTTATATAGAATCTTATACATTTCATGTCTCGATGATAACATTTTCATACTCGTTATAGTCCTATAGGATTTCAACATCTTATTCAACATCAATTACTCAATTTAGTAAAGTATCATGCATCAATATAATACCAAGCATTCTCAAATATGCTAACATAAATGTTGAATCTACCACATACAAACTTACCTCAATTTCAAAATGAGCTAAATCTTTAGTTTAGTCCGAGACTTTGTTCTTTCTCCGGTCAAGTTAAATTATTGGTTCTTCTTGCTCTATAATAGCAAATTAGCTCATTTCAATAATCACATTAATAAAAGCATTTTAATAATCATGCTTTGGCAAAATTACTATTTTTCCCTTAGACTTTGGCAAAATGACCATTTTAGCCCTAGGCTCGGAAATCAATTCTAATCATATTTCTACCTTCAACAAGCCTAGGTGAACATTTAATACTCTTATGGCTATCATCAAAAACCAACATTTCACTCATTTACTACAAACTTTACAACCTTTACATCAAGGTCCAATTAGGTGTTTTCATGGCAACACCTTTCACAAGAGTTGTTCATCTAACAACCAAGACTCATTTTCTGCCATAAAAATGCAGAAAATAACAATGAAAGATCTCATAGAAAAACTATAAACTCTTCACCATATTACAAATTAGTCCCCTCAATAGAAAGCTTAAGCTCTAGGGGTTCTAAAAGTACAACTATCTTCAAGAAAAATCATCAAAATCACTTACTAGAATGGAGGAGAGCTTGTTGAAAATTTGAGCTTTCAAAACTCCTATTTTACTTGCTATTTTTGGTGCAGAAAGATGGAGAGAAAAGATGATATCTTTTCTTCCTTTATTTTATTAATACAAATCGAATTAGTCACCAACTATGTAACATCCCAAACCCGGCCTAGACGTTACGACCGGATCTGGCATGTCACATGAAAGGAATGTTTAAAAACTGTATGTTCGTTAAATAGTTCGTATTCTTTATATTTATTGTGAAAAATCGAGTTTAAATAATTTTGAATAAGAAACCATTTATTAACATTTTAGGAAAATCTCGTATTGATCATTTAATAATAAGCAGTAAACAAATTGAAAGCTGAAACCAAATAAAATACCCAAGGCCTTATTACATAACAAAAACCCAAATAAAAATAAGTCCAAATAAAAGAAACAAATTTACGAGTAAACATATGTATGGCCTCCATGAGTCCACCTCAACTCCCAAATCTGCGATCTAATGATTACCTATAAAATTTAACTAAGGGGTGAGTCATCGAGACTCAGTGTGTAAATCCCCATCCAATGGGTGTTAAACCCTTACACAATTTCATATGAAAATATGCATGTCATGCAACCCAAAACCTAGCCATCCAGAACTCCATATCTTACCTCGTGTGGTACCAAACCACTGGTGGTCAAAACCACTAGTGACCGAAGTCACAAATAATATAAGTGTGGTCAAAACCACTGGTGACCGCAGTCACAAATAATATGGGTGGGGCCAACCCACCTTGTCGTCAAAACCACTGATGACAATCCCGTAATCAACTATCGCGTCGAAGCCCCACACGTTCGCTCGCACGCTCGTGTGGCTACTATTGCCGTGACCGGTACTTCGGCATTTGCCACTCTACAACTAGAGTAGAGAGAGTTACGCACCTGATAGGAGTCTGGTGTTAAACCGCGCTGCGACCACTCCTGTGCCCAAATGCCCACCAAGGTATGTTAACTCTCCTCCTAGAATGCTCTTTATATAGCTAGCTCTCCACCTTCCTTCTTTGTATCTTTCCTAGAGTTTAAATTCAACTGAAACTTTTGCCGTCCAATCCGCAAAATAAATGCTCTATTTCTTGTCATGAGATTCGAACCCAAGCTCCCTTGCAACATAATCCACGCCGCACTTGGCCACAAGCTCCTCTTGTGTCTTAAACCATGTGCAACTAAATTTGAATCTATAACCAAATACTAAAGTCCATGTAAAAAGAAAACCAAAATGCAAGAGCCAAGACTTGAACCTTGGACCTCCTTCCTTCCTTGTGGCGTCACCCCGTTGCTCCTTAAGTGGCGTCACTTTGCCACTATACCACACACTCCATTTGTGTCATTTTCCTCTACATTTTATTCTTAAGGCCTACCTGCCAACTTCTAGGGTTTTTTTCACCTAAAACCAAAATTTCCCCAAAGCCAATATTTGATCCTGGGACTTCATAGAAGCCCTCTAGCCTTCCAAAATCACTTATCCAATAGGTCCAACTTGCATTTAAGCCGATCTCTTGTTCTCCAAAAATTTAAACGCTACTACGCTCAAGGCCCATTGGGTCCAATCCTACTAGGCCCAATTTCGGGAAGTTACAAATCTACCCTCCTTAAAGAAATTTCATCCTCAAAATTTCCAACTACAGGAATAGTCGTACAACCTAACCTACCACACTGCGCTTACGCTGCGCACTCTGATTCCAATAACCCTAACATACTTTTAACTAGAATTTAGAACTCCCACATACTCAAAAACACCTAGCTATTAAAGTAGACAAATATTTCATATGCAACCAACTCTATATCCGAACATCACATCCAAACCAAACACACAGAATAGATACCAAAAATACAACATATTACAAAACAAAGTATCAGGAAACTTACAGTGAGGATTGGTGCCGGAGAATCGGGTGTCATACTTCCTGAAAACAGATATATTTTTCTAAACCATTTTCCAAACCATTCTTTGAAAACATTTTTGAACCCAAACCCACAGCCGAGTTTTTAAACCTAGGCTCTGATACCATAATCATAACACCCCAAACCCGGTCTAGACGTTACGACCGGATTTGGCATGTCACATGAAAGGAATGTCTAAAAACTGTGCATTCGTTAAATAGTTCATATTCTTTATATTTATTGTGAAAAATCAAGTTTAAGTAATTTTGAATAAGAAACAATTTATTAACATTTTAGGAAAATCCCGTATTAATCATTTAATAATAAGCAGTAAACAAATTGAAAGCTGAAACCAAATAAAATACCCAAGGCCTTATTACATAACAAAAACCCAAATAAAAATAAGTTCAAATAAAAGAAATGAATTTACGAGTGAACATATGTATGGCCTCCACGAGTCCACCTCAGCTCCCAAATCTGCGATCTAATGATTACCTATAAAATTTAACTAAGGGGTGAGTCATCAAGACTCAGTGTGTAAATCCCCATCCAATGGGTGTTAAACCCTTACACAATTTCATATGAAAATATGCATGTCATGCAACCCAAAACCTAGCCATCCAGAACTCCATATCCTACCCCGTGTGGTACCAAACCACTGGTGGTCAAAACCACTGGTGACCGAAGTCACAAATAATATAAGTGTGGTCAAAACCACTGGTGACCGCAGTTACAAATAATATGGGTGGGGCCAACCCACCTTGTGGTCAAAACCATTGATGACAATCCCGTAATCAACATGTGGAGCCAACCCACTGTGGTACCAAACCACTGGGACGAGTCACAAATAATCCATGTGTGGTCAAAACCACTGGTGACCGTAGTCACAAATAATATACGTGTGGTCAAAACCACTGGTGGTCAAAACCATTGAGACTTAGTCACAAATAATATGAAAAGCGGAGCCAACCCTTTGTGTTGTCAAAACCCATTGGTGACGATCTAGAATCATGCCTTTTCCTCCTCTCATTACACCCGTGTAATATGACATAATAATTCGTGTATGCAGTATGTCATGTATGCTAAACATATATCAAATTTAAGTATAACATGAATTACCATCATAATCAGATAGACATAAAACAACATAATCACGCTAATCAACCACTAAGGGTATTACCGTAATTTTACCCACCAAGGGTATTTTCGTAATTTACCCACCAAGGGCATTTTTGTAATTTACCCACCAAGGGTATATCAGTAACTTTGCACCTGCAATGGCCTTTCCCAAAGGCCCAAATGTCGCCCCGAGCGACTCAGCTACCATTTCCGGTCGTACCGGACGATTGGGCCTAAAACTCGATTTCGGCCCATTCAGGCCCACACGCTCGTGTGGCCTACCTAGCACAAATCTAGCCATGTATATAAGTTCCACCTAGTCTAGTTCACTATATACTACATAATCGCACAATTTACTCATAAGGGCTCACGAGCCCATTGGGCCCACTTCGGCCCAAGCAGCCCCAACCCACAAGAATACTACTGATGGCCTCAACTATCGCGTCGAAGCCCCACATGTGCGCTTGCACGCTCGTGTGGCTACTATTGCCGTGACCGGTACTTCGGCATTTGCCGCTCTACAACTAGAGTAGAGAGAGTTACACACCTGATAGGAGTCTGGTGTTAAATCGCGCTGCGACCACTCCTGTGCCCAAACGCCCACCAAGGTATGTTAACTCTCCTCCTAGAATGCTCTTTATATAGCTAGCTCTCCACCTTCCTTCTTTGTATCTTTCCGATGTGGGATCCCTTCGTCAGTAGAGTTTAAATTCAACTGAAACTCTTGCCGTCCAATCCGCAAAATAAATGCTCTATTTCGTGTCATAAGATTCGAACCTAGGCTCCCTTGCAACATAATCCATGCCGCTAACCACTTGGTCACAAGCTCCTCTTGTGTCTTAAACCATGTACAACTAAATTTGAATCTATAGCCAAATACTAAAGTCCATGTAAAAAGAAAACCAAAATGCAAGAGCCAAGACTTGAACCTTGGACCTCCTTCCTTCCTTGTGGCGTCACCCCCTTGCTTCTTAAGTGGCGTCACTTTGCCACTACACCACACACTCCATTTGTGTCATTTTCCTCTGCATTTTATTCTTAAGACCTACCTGCCAACTTCTAGGGTTTTTTTCACCTAAAATCAAAATTTCCCCAAAGCCAATATTTGATCCTGGGACTTCATAGAAGCCCTCTAACCTTCCAAAATCACTTATCCAATAGGTCCAACTTGCATTTAAGCCGATCTTTTGTTCTCTAAAAATTTAAACGCTACTACACTCAAGGCCCATTGGGTCCAATCCTACTAGGCCCAATTTCGGGATGTTACAAATCTACTCTCCTTAAAGAAATTTCGTCCTCAAAATTTCCAACTACAGGAACAGTCGTACAACCTAACCTACCACACTGCGCTCACGCTGCGCACTCTGATTCCAATAACCCTAACACACTTTTAACTAGAATTTAGAACTCCTACATACTCAAAAACACCTAGCTATTAAAGTAGACAAATATTTCATATGCAGCCAACTCTATATCCGAACATCACATCCAAACCAAACACACAGAATAGATACCAAAAATACAACATATTACAAAACAAAGTATCAGAAAACTTACAGTGCAGATTGGTGCCGGAGACTCGGGTGCCATACTTCCTGAAAACAGATATATTTTTCTAAACCATTTTCCAAACCATCCTTTGAAAACATTTTTGAACCCAAACCCACAGCCGAGTTTTTAAACCTAGGCTCTGATACCATAATTATAACACCCCAAACCCGGTCTAGACGTTACGACCGGATCTGGCATGTCACATGAAAAGAATGTCTAAAAACTGTGCGTTCGTTAAATAGTTCGTATTCTTTATATTTATTGTGAAAAATCGAGTTTAAGTAATTTTGAATAAGAAACAATTTATTAACATTTTAGGAAAATCCCGTATTGATCATTTAATAATAAGCAGTAAACAAATTGAAAGCTGAAACCAAATAAAATACCCAAGGCCTTATTACATAACAAAAACCCAAATAAAAATAAGTCCAAATAAAAGAAATGAATTTACGAGTAAAAATATGTATGGCCTCCACGAGTCCACCTCAACTCCCAAATCTGCGATCTAATGATTACCTACAAAATTTAACTAAGGGGTGAGTCATCGAGACTCAGTGTGTAAATCCCCATCCAATGGGTGTTAAACCCTTACACAATTTCATATGAAAATATACATGTCATGCAACCTAAAACCTAGCCATCCAGAACTCCATATCCTACCCCGTGTGGTACCAAACCACTGGTGGTCAAAACCACTGGTGACCGAAGTCACAAATAATATAAGTGTGGTCAAAACCACTGGTGACCGCAGTCACAAATAATATGGGTGGGGCCAACCCACCTTGTGGTCAAAACCATTGATGACAATCCCGTAATCAACATGTGGGGCCAACCCACTGTGGTACCAAACCACTAGGACGAGTCACAAATAATCCATGTGTGGTCAAACGTGTGGTCAAAACCACTGGTGGTCAAAACCATTGAGACTTAGTCACAAATAATATGAAAAGCGGAGCCAACCCACTGTGTTGTCAAAACCACTGGTGACAGTCTAGAATCATGCCTTCCCCCTCCTCTCATTACACCCGTGCAATATGACATAATAATTCGTGTATGCAGTATGTCATGTATGCTAAACATATATCAAATTTAAGTATAACATGAATTACCATCATAATCAGATAGACATAAAACAACATAATCACGCTAATCAACCTCTAAGGGTATTACCGTAATTTTACCCACCAAGGGCATTTTCGTAATTTACCCACCAAGAGCATTTTTGTAATTTACCCACCAAGGGTATATCAGTAACTTTGCACCTGCAATGGCCTTTCCCAAAGGCCCAAATGTCGCCCCGAGCGACTCAGCTACCATTTCCGGTCGTACCGGACGATTAGGCCTAAAACTCGATTTCGGGCCATTCGGGCCAACACGCTCATGTGGCCCACCTAGCACAAATCTAGCCATGTATATAAGTTCCACCTAGTCTAGTTCACTATATACTACACAAACGCACAATTTACTTATATGGGCCCACGGGCCTATTGGGCCCACTTCGGCCCAAGCAGCTCCAACCCACCAGAATACTGCTGATGGCCTCAACTATCGCGTCGAAGCCCCACAAGTACGTTCGCACGCTCGTGTGGCTACTATTGCCGTGACCGGCACTTCAGCATTTGCCGCTCTACAACTAGAGTAGAGAGAGTTACACACACGGTAGAGTGCGGTGTTAAACCGCATTTGCGACGCGCTCCTGTGCCCAAACGCCCACCAAGGTATGTTAACTCTTCTCCTAGAATGCTCTTTATATAGCTAGCTCTCCACTTTCCTTCTTTGTATCTTTCCGATGTGGGATCCCATCGTCAGTAGAGTTTAAATTCAACTGAAACTCTTGCCGTCCAATCCGAAAAATAAATGCTCCATTGCTTGTCATGAGATTCGAACCCAGGCTCCCTTGCAACATAATCCACGCCGCTAACCACTTGGCCACAAGCTCCTCTTGTGTCCTAAACCATGTGCAACTAAATTTGAATCTATAGCCAAATACTAAAGTCCATGTTAAAAAAAAAAACCAAAATGCAAGAGCCAAGACTTGAACCTTGGACCTCCTTCCTTCCTTGTGGCGTCACCCCCTTGCTCCTTAAGTGGCGTCACTTTGCCACTACACCACACACTCCATTTGTGTCATTTTCCTCTACGTTTTATTCTTAAGGCTTACCTGCCAACTTCTAGGGTTTTTTTCACCTAAAACCAAAATTTCCCCAAAGCCAATATTTGATCCTGGAACTTCATAGAAGCCCTCTAACCTTCCAAAATCACTTATCCAATAGGTCTAACTTGCATTTAAGCTGATCTCTTGTTCTCCAAAAATTTAAACGCTACTACGCTCAAGGCCCATTGGGTCCAATCCTACTAGGCCCAATTTCGGGATGTTACAAACTATTACCAACTTTGACCAATTTGTCCATCTTTGTCTCTAATAACAATATTTAAACTACCAATAAGACAAGGAATAGTAAAACTCTCTGGATTTTTTAGTTTGTTGGGTAGTTTATTTTGTAATATGGCCAAGCAAACTGCATTGAGCTCCAGAATGGACGAGTCATCTAACTTCCTTTTGTTTTCCAAAAGCTTCATCAAAAATTTGACGTAATTTGGCATCTGTGAAAGAGCTTCAACAAGCGGCAAGTTAATATGTAATTTCTTTAAGAGCTTGAGGAATTTACCAAATTATTCGTTCGTATGGTCTCTCTTTGACGCGCTAGGATATGGCACTTGAGGTTTATATTCCTTGACAATAGGCTTTTTCTCTTTTCAATCTTCCACAGCCTTATTATTATTCACCACAATTTCTTGCCTTAGTTTTTGTTCAGATTCAACTAAACCTTCTTCGTCTCGAACAGTAATTGCATGAAGTTGCTCTATTGGGTTAGTTTCGATATTGCTAGGCAAGCTACTTTGTGGCCATTCTAAGATTAGTTTAACAAGCTGACCTATTTGGTTGTTGAAAACCTAGAAGGGGTTATGCTCTTTGAATTCCTTGACCACTTCAAGTGAAATTGGGATGGTTCTTCCAACCTCATTATTGTTGTTACTATAAGGGTTATTTTGAGGCCTAAACTTATTACTCATATAATTGATTTGCCCGTTCTCTATGCTAAGACTGAAGGGTAAACATTCTAGATTATTTGTGCCACCTCCATTTGTATCGCATTGCATCACTAGATAAACTATGTAGAAAGATATAAACCATCAATTTTCTTATTTAGTATTTCTACCTGGTTCGATAACATGGTGACTGCATCTAAATTAAAAACATCAGCTGCTTTCAACGACTTTGTCCTCATGACTTGCCATTGATAATTAGTCAGTGTTATCTCCTCTATATACTTATAAGCTGCTTTAGGTGTTTTATTGCTTAGAGTTCCACTGACTACTACGCCAATCAACTGCCTTGTTGACGGGTTCAAACCATTTTAGAAGGTTTGAATTTGCAACCATAAGGGTAACCCATGGTAAGAGCACCATCTCAATAGATCCCTAATCTCTCTCATGTATCATATATTGTCTCTAAGTCGATCTGAACAAAAGAAGATATGCATTCCTCAACTTGGTTGTCTTAGCCGATTGGAAGTATTTTAGCAGAAATTTCTCGGTCATTTGAGCCCATGTAGTGAAGAGTTCAACCACTATTTTGCTTTGTTCCTTAATGAGAATAGGACCAACCGTAAACGAATGGCATCATTAGTGGAACCATTAATCTTAAAAGTGTCACAGATTTCTAGAAAATTAGCCAAATGAGTATTTGGATCTTTGTCTTGCAAACCATCGAACTGAACATACTGTTGTACCATCTGAATCGTATTTGGCTTCAATTTGAAATTATTTGCAACAATGGTGGGTCGCACAATACTCGATTAAGCCCTAGTCAGAGTGGGCTTGGCATAATCGTACATAGTATGAGAAATAGGAGCAAGAGCTGCAACAACTATAGGAAGTAGCTGAATATTCTGATTATCGCCCATCTCCTCAGTAATAATAATTTCCTCTTGTTCACCTACTAAATTCTGTCGACTTTGCCTTGTTTTTCTACGATTTCTGCGAGCTGTACTTTCAATTTCGCTTTCCAAAAGCAAAAGTCTCGACGGGTTTCTTCTAGTCACAAACCAAAAGAACCTGCCAGAAGCAAAAAAAAAGAAAAAAGAAAAAATTAGAATGTAAAAATTAAACTAAACTAAAACAAAAATAAAAAATAAAATAAAAATGGCTAAATTAATAAAAATAAAGTGTTTCTAATATTTTAGTGCTCGGCAAGGGTGCCAAAAACTTCATGTGTCTTCACGTTACTAACTAAATATATGACTAAGGCAAGTGCACCTATCGATAATAGTATAGCTACTGTGAGTCGAGATATCGTATCCACGAGGACTAAAAGTATTAGTAATTAACGTTTTCTTATTATTTAGCTGACAAATTGGAGTGATGTGTTTAAAAATAAATTTACAAAACTAATTTAACTAAGAATTCAACAAGAATGAATAAGGAAAATAATCAAAAGATAACCAATGAGAGAGACAATACCCAGGAAAGAATCCACCTAGACTTCACCTATTATTATGAATCTGAATTAAACAATTTATTCACTTGGTGTCTTGATCCGTAGAAATCCCTAAATTATGCTAATATCTCTTTCGAGAGTAAGAGCAATTGACTCTAGGTTGATTAATTGAAATCTCTTTCTAATTAAAACCCCTATAGTCGCATTAACTCAATCTATGGATTCCATTATGGATTCCATTATTAGGTTTAACTCAATCCGGTAGATTTATGTCATCCTATTTTAGGATTGCATGCAACTCCACTCAATTATGCTAGATTTACTCTTAAATAAGAATTTTTCCTCCACTAAATTAATCACATTAAACATGAATTAATATCCAAGAAATATTAAAACAAGAAATAAGCACAGATAATTGAGAACAAGAATCAAGTATTTATCGCGTAAAGCGGAAATTAAATAGCAGAATTCATCGTAGGTTTCATCTTCCCTAGGTATCGAGAGAATTAGTTCATAATTCTGAATGAAAACATCTCAAAGTCAGAAAAACTAGAAAAAAGAAAGAAACGTATAAAAACTTCAAAAGAAATTAAAATGAGGACTTCGATCTTGATAGAAATCTACTTTTGAGTTAGCTCCAACAATATTCTTCGAGTTTTTTCTTAAATCTTCTATGATTGCTCCCATATCTCTTATTCTATTTGGTATTTATAGACTTTAGAATGCTTAGAAAGCCTAAAATTGTGTTTTTCTGCGTATTTGGGAAGCAAGTTGTGAAATCGACATGGGCTGGCTCCTGAAATATTCTTTTTTTCTTTGACTTCCACTCCTTTTGCTCCCAAATGCTCATATAAGTATAAGAACATAAATTAAAAGGATTAAGAGTATCAAATTCACCAATTTGCATAAATAATCATCCAAAAACGCATTAAGAATGAGACTAAAATATATTAGTTTTATCATTTATCAATTCACTAAGGCTGGCATTGCCTTCAACACCCCGTTGATTGAAGTTGTTGCACATAAGAGGTTGTTCTAAATAAGGTAGGGCTGTTATGATTTTTTTCTAGAATGACTTTAAGCTTAGAACAATTACTCAAGTCTAAGGACTTAAGCCTTGTTAGTCCTCCTATTTCCTAGGGAATCTCCGAATATCAGAACTGAGAATTTTAAGTGTATCCAATTGCTTCAGGTTCCCAACAATTGTGATGTCATTCAACTTACATTCATCGAAACGCAACCTTTGAAGGTTTCTCAAAGAAGTAAATGATGAAGGTAGGGAAGCAAAATCCATAACAGTGAAATCTAATATCAAGAGTTTATTCATCTGCTCAAAGAAACTGTTTGAGACTTCTAACGATGAATTTTGGTTGAACAAAACCAGTAACTTTAGCCTGAGGCATTCAAGATTGTCTGGCAGCTTGTTAATGCTAGTGTATGGCAGCAAAATGGCACTGCAATTGTTGAGTTTTCTTTTCTTTAGCAGCTCTTCAATACAGATTTCATCCTCTATAAAAAAACATCTGCTTTTCTTCAAATGCAATCCAAATGGCGACATCACAAACAATGTCATGCATTTTCACCACTTCATTGTTGTCACTGCTGAGTAGTAAACCTGCATCTTTGAACTTATTCAAACATTTTTTGGCTTCTTCTAATGTGCTAACATTACTTGCTATTCTCAAACCCAAGTTGTATCTTAGCAAATCAGATACATGAATGTCAAAACCCTGGGTCAGCAAGGCACAGAGTTGGAAAATGATTGCAATTAAGGTTTCTTTAACATGCTGTAATTCTTCTCTATAGTGAAGTAAACACTTTTGAGCGCTTCTTCCTTTTCTGTAATTGGCTTTGGTTCTTTTTTTCAAAACCTCAACCAATTTGAAGTTTTGTGATCACAATGCAATTACAATTGCTAAAATAGCAACTGAAAAACCTGCACAGTTTTTCACAACTTTAGTCAGTAGTTGTCGGTAACCAAGCTTGTTTGTTGCATTGTCCACAACTTTCTGAATCCACTCCATTGCTTCTTCATCAGTTAACACTTGGACATTGAACATTTTTTCAGTTTTCATATCAATGAGTACCTCTAGACTTGTGGAAGTCAGCAATATTTTGAATCTAACAGCAGAGAATTTTTGAAAACCATTTTCGCTGATATTTTGCATCAATGGCCGTCCTAGATCTTCTTCACTTGCAATACTCTGGTCACCTTCAATAGCAATCCCAACTTGTTTCAATTCCAGTCTTTGGACATCCCAAATATCATCTAAAATTAGAAGAACTCTCTTATCTTGTTTCTTCAACCACTGTTGCAGTCTCATTGCTCTTGCAAACACAATCTCCTCATCAAGTTTCAAGCCTAGTGCATCTGCAATTTCTCCCTGAATTCTTTTTATGTTTGGATTCCACGAAACAGTTACCATCACAACCTCATCAAACATGGTTTCTTCCTGGCTCTACTAGCAGCTTCTTTCACTAGCATGGTCTTTCCTACACTAGGCATCCTATTTACTCCAATGATCTTCAGATCAGGATCCTTTAAAGCTTCCACAATATCCTCCTTGATAGTCTACTAGTTGAGAAGGTGATTACCACACTTCCTAAGAGATACAAATCAAAGATATCCTCATTGGAAGATTCAAAGGATCTATCAACTGTAATGACCTAAAATTTACGGGCATCAAAAAAGTACAATATTAGGCCTCCATCGTAGTAAATCAAGTTCTTAAACAATTATTAGGAGTAATTAGGAATCTAGTAGTGTGCTTGATTAGCCTTTAATTAGGTAAATTTAGCATAATTGAGAGAAATTAGGAAAAAATACTAAAATGAATAAAGGGTAAAAGTTAAATTGTAGATTAAAAGGAAATAAAAAGGACCAAAATGGAAAATAGGCCATTTAGCATATTTGAGGCGGCAAACATTAAAACAAAAATCTAAGATTTTTGTTAAGTTATAAATTATAAATATATTATTTTAGTTATTAATTATATTAAATTAATTTAAAATAATTATATTATATAATTTTTATATGATAAATGAGTTATAATTTTGAAATATGGATAGTGATAAAATAATACATGTGTAATTAAAATAAGTATACAATTGTAGTTTATAGATTTAATTTGCTTATTAATTAAGCATAAGATATTTATTATTTATTATTTATTATTATTAAATTAAAAGATATTTAATAATTAAATAATTAGTATAAGATTTTTGGTTGATAATAAATTATGATTTTGCCAAGTGTACGGTAAAGATAAAATATAAGTGTATTAATTTAAGTATGTACATTTGTAATATTTTAATTTAATTAGTAAATAGATATTTATTATTATTAAATTAAATTAATAAAATATTTATGAGATAAATAATTATATTATGAGATTTTTTGTGATAAATAAATCATATGGTGACAATTGTAGGGTGATGATAGTGTACAAATGTTGTAGAATACATGAATACATTTGTAATACATACAATTAAAAATATAAAAGATTTGTATTAATTAAATAATTATAGTATAAGATTTTTGTATGGTAATAGATTAAAAATTTGCCAAATGTATGGTCATGATATTGTACAAGTGTACAAAGAAGTATGTATACGAATGTATTATTTATAATTGGTATTAAATAGATTTTTATTAATTAAATAATTATGTTATAAGATTTAATTGTGATAAACAAATTAATTAAAGACAAGTGTAAAATATATAATTGTCCAATTGTAAAATTGGTATTTGTTATTGAATAGATTATCATTATTATTATTATTATTATTATTATTATTATTATTATAAGATATAAAGTAAAAAGAAACAAAGAAAAGAAGAAAGTTACAGAGAAGAAGCAACGAAAATGGGGAAAGAAAAAGAGAGAAAAAGAAAAGGGGAACTAGGGAATTGAAGCTTGAAGTTTAATTGGTAAGTTAAATTAAGTCATTTTCTCTTAATTTTGATGTTTTAAAAGCTTTAGAACAAGGTTTTATTGAAATTAAGTTGATATTTTGAGAGTTCATAGGTTTTCAAGTACAGTTTATGTTGAACAAAAAGTTGAAGTAGGGGATTAATTGAATGAATTTAAAGTTAGAATTAATAAAGCGACTAAATTGTAAAAGAAGCCATAAATTTTGTGTTGTAGGGACTAAATTGTAAGAATTTCAAAATTAGGTATTTATGATGAAATTTTGATAGATATGTATAAGTTTGGTTGAAATTTGGATAGAAATCAAGTATGAATTGATTTAGAAAAGTAGATAAATCTAGTTAAGACCAAATTGGAATTAAAGTACAAATTGGATAGAAATTCAATTAATTGTTATAAATTAGTGCTGTAATTAATAGTTTAATTATTATTATTTTCGTAGCTAACAAAGAACCCGAGGTGTAACATCCCGAAATTGGGCCAAGTAGGACTGGGCCCAATGGGCCTTGAGCGTAGTAGCGTTTAAAATTTTTGGAGAACAAGAGATCGGCTTTAGTGCAAGTTGGACTTATTAGGTGAGTGATTTTGGAAGGTTAGAGGGCTTCTATGAAGTCCCAGGATCAAACTTTGGCTTTGGGGAAATTTTGGTTTTAGGTGGAAAAACCCTGGAAGTTAGTAGGTAGGCTTTAAGAATAAAATATGGAGAAAAATGACACAAGTGGAGTGTGTGGTGTAGTGGCAAAGTGACGCCACATAAGAGGCAAGGGGATGATACCACAAGGAAGGAAGGAGGTCCAGGGTTCAAGTCTTGGCTTTTGCATTTTGGTTTTCCTTTTTAAATGAACTTTAGAATTTGACATTAGATTTATATTTAGTTGCGCATGGTTTTAGACACAAGAGGAGCTTGTGGCCAAGTGGTTTGTGGCGTGGATTATGTGCAAGGGAGCCTGGGTTCAAATCACATGACAAGCAAGGGAGTATTTATTTTGCAAATTGGACGGCAAGAGTTTGAGTTGGATTTAAACTCTACTGACGGAGGGATCCCACATCGGAAAGATACAAAGAAGGAAGGTGAGAGGCTAGCTATATATGGAGCATTCTAGGAGGAGGATGAATACACCTTGGAGGGCGTTTGGGCACAGGAGTGGACGGAGCGCTGATTAGCACCAGATTCCTATCAGGTGTGTGTAACTCTCTCTACCCTAGTTGTAGAGCGGCAAATGCCGAAGTGCCGGTCACGGCAATAGTAGCCACACGAGCGTGCGAGCACACGTGTGGGCTTCGACGCGATAGTTGAGGCCACCATTAGTAATCTTGTGGGTTGGGGCTGCTTGGGCCGCGATGAGCCGAAGTGGGCAATTGAATAAAATGTAGGATGGTGTAGTATATATTGAGTTAGACTAGGTGAATCTTATATACGTGGCTAGATTTGTGTTAGGTGGGCCACACGAGCTTGTGGGCCCGAATGGGCCGAAATCGGGTTTGAGGCCCAATAGTCCGGTACGACCGGAAATGGTAGTTGAGTCGTTCGAGGCGACATTAGGCCTTCGAAAAGGCCATTGTAGGTGCGAAATTACTAAAATACCCTCAATAGGTAAATTAAAAAAAACCCTTGGTAGGTAGAATTACTGTTGTACCCTTAGAGGTTGAATAGCTTGATTGTGTTGTATTTGTTATTCTAATTATGATGGTAATCCGTTTCATATGTTATATTTGATATATGTTTTGCATACATGACATATTGCATACACGAATTATTATGTCATAATGCAAGGGCTTTGGCATATAAATGATTTAAAGGGGAAGTGTATATTGGTTACTCTGTCACGATTGATGATGGCCTCGAGCCTCATCGTGGATTTTTGTGATTTAATCACGTGGATTTAGTGGCTAGACCACTTATGTGGACTTTGAGCAGTGTGTCTGTCAGCATAGACTGCCAAAGAGGTGTGTAGCGGATGGAGGGTTGATTGTAAAAATCCCCAGGTGTGTATGAGGATGGATGTACGGGTGGTGTGTAGCGGATGGAATATTAGGTTGGGTTGGGATTGCAGTGCCCTCATTATTTGATATGCCATGATATTAGGGCTAAGGCCCAATTTGCTTCTGTGGGCTTAGGCCCAGTTATTATTGTAAGGGGAATTGCACACTGAGTTTTCGTAAACTCACCCCTTCTCTTTAAATGTTTCAGGTAATCCCCGGTTCGAGGATTTGGAGCCGAGGTGGACTTCGAGGTGGCCATGCAGTACTTCTTTCGTAAATTCGTTGTCCTTATTTAAATTCTACTTTTAATTTGGGATTTTGCAATGTAATAAGGCCTTTGGTATTTTATTTGGTTTTAGCTTTTAATTTGGTTACTGCTTATTATTAAATGTCCAATACGGGATTTTCCTAAAATGTTAATAAACCGTTTCTCATTCAAAATTACTTAAACTCGATTTTCACAACAATTAGAATTTTTTTTCTAAAATTAATAACAACTTTGTAAAATGGGCATTAAATGAATCAGGTTTTATAAACAAACCACGAAACGCGGAGTTTCAAAAAGAATACAAACTTTTTAACGAATGCACAGTTTTAAACAACTCTTTTATGTGACATGCCAGATCCGGTCATAACTTCTAGGCCGGGTTTGGAGTGTTACACGAGGCATCGGCAATGAAAGGAAAAGAAAAAGTTATCGAGGAGTAATCGCGGAATCCGAGTGTGTATTACTATAATTCAGTTTATTTAGTTTTTCTATGATAAATTTAAATTATGTGAATGGCAAGTAAATAATGAAGTAAGTGACTATATGAATGAACTAGGGAAAAATAGAATTAAATGATGAATATGTGTTAGTATTGAATTATAAATTGAATTACATGTGATTGATATGAAAAGTATATTTGATCGTTATATCAGAGTCTTAAAAATTTATATAAAGAATGATCGAGTCTATAAACTAACTGTGACAACGTCTTGAGGCAAGCGCACCTATCAAAAAGTAATAAAGCTATGGCAAGACCGGATTGTCGAACCCAAAGGAACCAAAAGTATTAATACTAACTTTCTTTCTATTATTTAGCCTAAAATAGAAGTGAATTGTTTAATTAATCTAAAATTAACTAAGAACTAAGCTAAAGATGCTAAGACAAAGAGAAGGAATTGGGGAAATACTTGTGGTCAAAACCAATTGATTAAGACAATACCCGAGAAAGAATCTACCTAGACTTCACTTGTTATCTAACTCTGAATCAGACGATTTATTCACTTGACTTGATCCATAGGATACCCTAATTTATATTAATACCTCTCTCGAGGCTACAAACGTCTAACCCTAGGTTGATTAATTGAAATTTCTTTCTAATTAAAACCCCTAGAATTGCATTAACTCGATCTATAGACTCCCATATTAGGTTTGACCCTAATCCGGCAGATTTTCGTCATCCTATCTCTAGGGTTGCGATCAACTCCGCTTAATTATGCTAGATATACTCTTAGACAGGGTCTATTCTTCCTCTGCCTAAGGGCATAAATGCTTGGATTAATATCCTGAAATATTAAAACAAGAATTAAGAACACATAGTTAAGAACAAATCAAATATTTATCATATAGTTCAGGAAACAATAACAAGATTCGTCTTAGGTTTCATCCTCCTCAGGTATCTGAGGGTTTAGTTCATAATGATAAAAGAATACATCTCAGAAGTAAACATAAAACAAAACATAAGAAAACCCTAAAACCCCCTGAAGGAATTGAAGTATAGATCCTCCGTCTTGAGTATAACTCCGGCTTCTTGAGATGAATCAACTGGCTTTCTTCGAGTGAATCCCACAATCCTGGCCTCTCTGGCTCTGCTCCTTGGCCTAGCTGGACGCCTCCTGAAGGTTGGCCTCGAGGGTGTTTATATAGGCTTTTGGAATGGCTTTCTTTGCCTCTAAGTACCCTAATCCGAATGAAACTCTTCTTTGTCACGTCAGGGACACGCCCATGGCACACGCCCGTGTGAATTGTGGCCAGGCCGTGTTCGAGTCTGTTAAGGAGGCATGGCCATGTGGTCTTGGGCCCAGGCCGTGTCAATTTTGTGTTTTGGCCCAATTGCTCTGTTTTAGGTCCGTCTCTCGTTCTTTTCATCTCCCGGTGCTATCCTAAGTATAAAACATGAAATTAAAGGATTAAAAGCACCAAATTCCACAATTCAAGGCTTAAATCATCCAAAAGTATGCTAAATGTGGGATTAAAATATGTTCATATTACGGTTTATCAATAATGAATTAAATTGCGAAATTGAATTGGAAGTGATTTGAATTGTGAATTTGAGATTGAGATTGAATTGGTAATATGTATGAATTGAATTTGGATGATTTGTGATCAATTGGAAGAGAAAGAGAAATTGATATTTGAACCAATACCCTATTAACTAGTCGGGTTGAGTTGGATATAGTTAGCATGCCATAGGATTGGAAGTGTTTAGGGATACTTCGACCTCGAGTCAATGAGACACTAGATGTCACTATATTTCTACGAATAGTTCCGATGAGGTACTGGTACCAACTTTCTTCGGCTTTGCCGACGAGACACTGGGTGTCACTATATTACTTTGAACTATTCGATGAGGCGCTGGGTGCCAATCTGGTGTGTTTGGTTGGATCCGTGTATCTGCCAAAGTTCGAGTCTATTAATAGGGGTAGAAAAAATGAAAAGCTAAATTAAATGAAATGAATCGGCTGAGCCATTGAAGAAATGTAAAAAGGAATGCGTATTGAATTTGTGAATTGAAATTGGAAATGAGAATGAAAAAGCATGAACCAAAGGTTCATGAAATGCTAGTTGGCTTAATATGAAATTATATGATTTCAATTGATGGAAAGTTTAAATTAAGTAACGAATGTTAAAGAAATAAATGTTATGTTTGATTTGGTTTTAGTATGTTTAAGTTGTCTAATTGAATAATTATCCTTATTATGTTTATAATTTGAATTGTGGTAATACCACTGAGTATGAAATACTAAACGTAAGGTTATTTCCGTGCGTAGGTTAATAGGTGTTCAGAGTCCCGGTTCAGCATCCAGAGTGATCCTGACTCCAACGTAAAACTTGATGATGTAGTCCTTTTTGGTAAAAGTGGCATATACAATGGTGTTATTTTGGTCACTTTAAAATGCTACATGATTTTTGTCGTAAAGAATGGTATTTGGAATTTTGGTGTTTAAACTAATAAAATGGTACGAAAATTTATATGATATGCATGGTATAATTGGTACTAAATTTAGAATGGAATGAATGAAATTATAATTTAATTTTTAATAGAAATATAAATGTTTATAAAGTAAATTATCAAATTAATGATATAGGTATGATTTTAATACGATTAAATATGAAATTGCATTGGTTGTAATATTGGTTTTGGTTTGGTCTCGGTTTGAAATTACAGGGAAGGTTAAATATTTATAAAGTGGTTATATCGAATTTAAAAAAATGAATGAAGTCAATTAGCATAAATTTATATAAATTTATGATATGATTGTTATTTATTTAAAAATTATTTGCAAATTGTTTGATATGTCCGGTAATGCCTCGTAACCCTCTATCGGTGATGATTTAGGCTTAAGGGGTGTTACATCAACCATATCACTCTATGCACTAATCAATGCTCTGTACGCTCAAGAACAAAGAAAGGCAAACAGAGAAGAGAGGTACTGTAACAGCCCATTTTTTGTCAAATCAAAAACAGTGGTTTTGGACCACAAATTCGAGGTCAAAACATTTATTTTATTGTAACTTTAATGTTTATAGCATGATTGAGTGATTGTGTGAAAATTTCGTTAAGAAATTTTATCATTTGATTGGTCAATTCGATAAAAAGGACTATATCGCGTAAAGTGTAAAACTTGATTCTGTTAGCTAAAGGTTTCTAATAGCTATAGAACCTTAAAGTAGAGGTCCTTATGTCGTAAATATCCCATGACTAGATAATGGATGATATTGGCTTGGCATTATTGAAATTTTGATTAAGTTTTAAGGTTAATTTAGTAAATTGGTAATTAGTGATAATTATAATAAAACAAACTATGTATCATCTTTATTCTCATCTCTTATAACCGAAACTTAGGGCTTAGGAAGCCATTTTTGATGCTCAAGCTTTCGGCAAGTTCATCCTTGTCAAATTGGTATGTATTTTGTCCCGTTTTTATTGATTTCTATATTTTTTAGATCATTGCAGCTAGTACTAGCTAGCCCAGGGACAAATTTTCAAAACTGTTAAAGATTTTGAATGTTACTATTGATGAATATGTATGATTTTTTATGATTGATGATAGATTTTGAATGCTTGTTGATAGTTAAACAAGTTTTGTAAAGTGATTTTTAGTGAAAATGCAAGATAAGGGTTAAATTCATAAATGTGTAAAGTTAGTAGTTAAAATGTGAAATAAATAAAAAATATGGGCTGCTAGGGACATAATAGTAATTCGGCTAGCATGGTATATTTGGAGTTTCATTAATTTGTGATTTTGTGAAATAAGGACTAAATTGTGAAAAATGTGAAAGTTTAGGGGCAAATTTGTAAAATAGCCCTAATGTATATTTTGGATTGAATTCAATAAATAGATGATTAAATAAGTTAATTTTGAATATATTTAGATCAAGAAAAGCGGAATTCGGATCTAGATCGGGGAAAAACGAAAGTTATCGACTAATTGACTTATTTCGTCGTTTACTCATTTGAGGTAAGTTTGTATGTGATAAATTTCAATACAAATGTATTTTATATGCTTTGGTATTGCATGAATTACAAATACGAGACTGTGGATATGAACAATAGTGGTTCGACGACGATTCAACATTCGAAATCCTGGTTGAACCTTAGGAATAGTTTAGGATACTAGTGACATGTCATTAGGGGATCAATGAGTTGGCTTCGGGCCATGATATAGCACTTTAGGTGTGAGATAAACCAATTTGGCTTCAGGCCATACATATCGGCTGATTTGGCTTCGGGCCATGATATCAGTATTTCGGATAAGTTACCTTGATTTGGCTTTGAGCCATGGTATAGGTACTTATCGTGTGAGAACCTTGAGTATCCGACTTCTATTTCGAACGGTTCAACGGGTAAATGAAAGACGAGAATGTGTATGAGAATTGTACGAGATGGTACAGGTATGTGTATAAACTATTTTAGCATTGAATTGAGAAAATGATGATGAAAGTATACAGTTTTGTGAGTGAGTATTTGAAAGGTTTGTTAGCTAATATAAGCTACATGTTGTTGTATTCAAATTATTGAATTAGATTTATGTGATTGTGTTAAGTTTATTTCATACGAGCTTACTAAGCTTTATAGCTTACTTTATGTATTTTCTCGTGTTTTATAGTGATATCGAAGCTAGCTCAGATTCGAGGATCATCAGAGATCGTTTCACACTACCACCTATCACTTGGTACCTTTGAACTTTGGTATTTTAAGTATCTGGCATGTATAGGTATTTTGAGTCATTTTTGATTATGGGTTGATAATGATTTTGGTATTTTGTAATGGCTTGTAAATGTTTTTGTATCGGTTTGTAAATATAGTCATGAGATTTGGCTTAATTTGGTGGATTTGATTATGAGCATATATATGCATATATAGTTGATATTTTGAGTTCATGGATGGATATGTGAATGGCTTGTTATGAAGCTTATGGATATTGTCATAGTAAAGGTTAATTGGTTGATACTGGATTTGAATTGTATTTGTGAATTGGTGTTTGTTTGGTAAAGGTTTAGCTAGTTGTATGGCATATGTGATTAGGTATGTTTTGATTGGATAAAACTTGAGGTTATAAGCATGTTGGTTGCTAGTATTGGAAATGGTATGATTTAGTCTTGATTGTAGCTAAAATTGATGTTTAATTATGCTTTGAATTGTTGCCATTTTGGTTGTTTAGGTGAACTCAAGTTTGGGAGGCAAATTGGCTTGGTAAATAGCCACACGGGCGTGTGTCTAAGCCGTGTGTGACATACGGTTATGTTACACGGTCGTGTGTCCCCTAGTGTTGAAATTGAAATGAAGTCAATATGCTCCACACGGTCTCACACACGGGCGTGTGATAGGCCGTGTGGTACAAGTCAGTATACCCCCTAATTTGCATATGGCCTAGCACACGGGCGTCTGACTTGGCCGTATTGCATAAGTCAGTATACCCTATAGGTTTGGCACGGCCTAGCACACGACCTGGCACATGGACGTGTGGCGCCACTTAGAAGGGCACACGGGCAAAGCACACAGGCGTGTGGTTGGCCGTGTGACCCAAGTCAGTAAGCTCACTTGTTTGGACACGGGGTACGACACGGGCTAGGACACGGCCATGTGCTCCCATTTCGAATGTTCACACAGCCTGTGACACGGGCGTGTCTGGTGGCTATGTGAGACACACGACCTAGCCACACGAGCGTATGTCCCCTGTTTTGAGAAAAATTTGCAAAGTTCGTGAAAATTTCTTAAGTTATCGGTTTAGTCTTAAACTACTCAAAGCATGTTTAGGGCCTCGTAGGCTAGTTATAGGGACATATTGATTGAGATTGAATGATTTTTTTTATTCATTAATTGTATGAGAAAAGTATGTTTAAAATGCGTTGTATGTCCGGTAATGCTCTGTAACCCTATTTCGGCTTTGAATACGGGTGAGGGGTGTTACAGGTACATTGAGGGAGTCTTTCAAGCCAAAAATAGATAAGGCTCGAGCTCCTCAAACAATGAAGAAAAGAAGGACAAGATAAAGAAGAAAGAGGATAATTGGAGAAATGGTGGCAAGGAGAAAAATCCACCATGTTCTCACTGCAAAAAAACCAATCACCTAGAGAGCTATTGTTGGTTCAGGCCAGATATAAATGTAGAAGTTGCAAACAATTTGGTTATATAGAGAGGGTCTGCAAGAATAATGGGCATGCACAACAACAAAATGCTCAGGCATAGACAATAGAAGCAAATCAAGAAGAACCAGTGTTCACTACCTCTTACGAAGCCAAACTCGCTACCCCTTGCGAAGTCCTGTTTGCGACACCATGTGAACCCTCCAACAAAGTAGGAAAAAACTGGTTGGTTGACAGTGGTTGTACAAACCACATGACTTCATATGAAAGCATCTTCAAGCAGATTGACAGAAGTTGCACTTCAAAAGCTAGAGTTGGAAATGGCCAATACATCGAAGCTAGATTGGAATTTTATGGCCTTGAAAGCCTATACTAGTTCAGTAGATAAATCATATAGTTGGCACAAAAGACAGGGAAATGTGAACAATAAGTTCATGGAGGCCAAGGAGGAGTGTTGCGAAGTTGTCATCCATGCATTGGCAAACCTAGCTCTTACACGATTGCGAACTCACCAAGACTATGAGCTCACCATATCTGCGAGTTCACCATATTTGCAAGCTCATCAATACTGCGAATTGCGAGCTCAATAAGACTGCGAGCTTACCTGCATACTACGAACCCGAGCTCACCAAGAACTACGAGCTCACCAAATGTGCGAGCTTACCAAGATCACTAGCTCACCAAGACTGCAAGCTCACCAAGCATGAGAGCTCACCTGCGAGCTCTTCACTCTGCAAGTTGCCAACTTGCATTGAAACTGTGATAAATTTTGATTAAACATTTTGGCAGGCGATTAGATAGAAACCAACAAATGAAAAAGAAAGTTATATGAATCTAATCACTGAATTAAGCCAAGTTGTAATATTTAATTATTATTTTTGAGCTTATTTAAGCATAATTTTTTTATGTAAACTAAGCAACATTTTTTTAATGAAACAGTTCACCAAAAATTAACTTTTCCATTTTTCATCTTTTGCTTCTGTTTCAACCTCTCATTCTTCAAAAATCCAATACACCTCTTCTTTGCTTGCGCTTCAAGGTTCTTCACCGTCTCTGACCCTTTCTTGATTTTCTCCTCTGCGCGATTCACCCAAAACTGGCCATCTTGGTCAAACTCTTGTGCCTTTTCCTTGGCAACATCAATGTAATGCTGCATTTTGTCTCTTTGATATCTCAGTTCCTTAATTTGTTCCTTCAGATTCTGAACTTTACTATCAGGCTTCAACATGTATCGTTTAAAACCAGAAACAAACTCCTTTTTTGGGGGGGGTTTCAATTTATAGTAATTGGTAAAGCAGACAAAGCAAACCAAAAACAAAATAGCAGTGAATGAATGATCAAACTATGGAGAAATGGAGTTTCAATCTTTGTAATGAAGGGAAAAAAGAAGCAATGGATGGCAAAGATAACAAGGGAAAGAAAGCATCAAAAAGTAAAATAAAGAACATGAAGATAAAACTAGGAATATAGAATCAATGCTTTGATCATTTGCAGATGTTAAGGTTTTGATCATTAGAAGCTCAAACTCTTAATTCTTATGACTCGTTTTTTTTAGTCTTGCCGGTCTCCAATCGTGTTAGCCCAATTGAGTAAAAAAATTTGGAGATAATAGAGTTAGTTGAGTAATAAAATTTTGAACTTTGTTGGTTTTGATAATTTTCTTTATTTTTTTTTAGATTTTTTTAAAATATTTATAATTTTTTTAAAATATAAATTTTGACATTTTTATAAATATTTTAAATTTTAAAAATTATTTTTAATTTTTATTGAGAGAGTGACCAATTTATACATTTTCAAAACTAACAATGACCAAAAGAATATCTATATCAATCTGTTATTTGAACTATTTGAATTGTAAAATTTTAACTTGACTTGAAATCAAAACTCAAATTATTTATTTGAGTTAACTTGAAATTTTAGATTAACTTGATTCAATTAAAATTTATTTTTTTCATTTTTTTTTTTGAAATCGAATCAGATTTTGCTCGACTAACATCTTGCCAAAGTATAGTGTTATCTTTACTTTGACAACTTTTCATTTTTCAATTCATGTTGCGATTAGTGTCTTTTTTGATAAATTTATTTGAAAGTAGATTTTCCATATTTAAGTTATAATTGTTGATTAAATTATTTATACATTTCTTAACAAATTTATGAATGTTTCTTCTTTTCATATTTTTGAAAAAGAAAAGGAAAGAATTCTTGAAAGAAAAGAAAAAGAAGTTAAAATGAAGCAAAACGGTTTTGGAAGGCAAAGAATAAAGTCCAGAGAATCTTATTTAAACTTCTCTCTTTTTTTCAGTTTTCCATAAGAATTTTCTGTTTTTTTTTAACTTAAAATTTTAAAGATTGGAAAATCATAAAGGAAGGAATTTCTGGGTTCTAAGTATTCTTAAGAGTTGAAATTACCACAATAAAAGTTGTTAGGAAAATCATGAAACTTTGGTTTTCATCGATTGAAAAATTAAACATCCTATTTGTAAACCATGTTGTCTCATTGCGTAAATCCCCATACATTATTTGAATTTTTTTTTTTTTTTTTTTTTTTTTGCAATTTGATTAATACTACCGGTGCTTGGAGCCATTAAATTACCATTTAATCCCTAATGATTTCTTAGATTATTGCTATCTCAAGTATTCGTGCCGGCAATATACGATACAAACAAAGTACATACAAACAATTAATTAAGGACTAAATAATTAAGTTTTTTTTTTTTTTCTAAACTAAGCTTTTCTTTGATTAATAAATACTAGTTGCTCGTTAAACATTGACGTAATTGAATTTTTTTAAAAGAAAATAAATGGTTAGAAATTATAAAGAAATCTCCATGATTGAAGAGATCACTTTAAAAAATAAAGGAAGAGCCGAGTGACCCTCATCATCCAAGATTTTTAAAAATTGGTTTTTTTTTAAAAGTGATTACATTATAAACGAAGGGGAATTTGTTACAAATACAAGATCAAATCTTGTATCTAAGTACAATTAAATTTAATTTTGGTTAAAATATGTTTCAAGTTTTTATATATACTTTTTATTTTTGAAATTTAATTTCTTTACTTTTTGAATTTAGAAAATGTAAGCCTAATTGTTAACATTGTTAAAATTCTTCTGTTAAATTTAAGTTCATTACAATGCCAATTTTTGTTATATGGCTACTTTTTTATGTCAAAATATTACATTAGCGGATTTAACAAAATAATTTTTCTGGTGTTAACAATTGGATTAAAATTTTAAAATCTAAAAAGCTGAAAAACTAAATTCTTAGAAATTAAAGTAGGAGAAGTAAATTCCAAATATACAAAAAGTTAAAAAGGTTTGAAGTCCAACCGATCGACCATATCGCTTAACGACAAGGCTTCTCCTATATCCCATCCTCTTGTCATCCGACGCTTCCTTTGGCCTGACGGTTCCTCGCCAAATTTCCTCCTCCCCCTCACCGGAACTAATATGCCACTCGTCAACTTCCCCACCCTCTATGGACAATGCCGCCAGAACCGCCACCAAAACCACTCAAAAAATCGTCGAACCACGACTTTATCCTCTTTCTCCCATATGCTTAAAAAACCGAAAAACTAACCAAAACCCAAACTATAAAAAAGAAATGTAACACTTTTTTTTTTAAATCTCCCTAATGAAATAGAAAATATGTAATAAAATTCAAAATTTTCAATGATATTAATTATATAAACTAAAATATTTTGCACACTTCCACTCAGTATATCTCCCTCATAACTTTACTTTTATCCATTAGAAATAAATGTTAATTTACTAAACTAGAAAAATTAAAGCATACCCGATTTTGACCTAACTCGATATTTCACAATTTTTATTCTTTTCAAACATTTTTATCAAAATAGAATAATAATTTCCAAGGTTTTATTATTTTTATATAATAATACTATTAGCTATTTTTATACAATGTTGTATTGGGGATACTCGTATTCATAGAAACTTTCATTTTCGTGTTTATCTTGATTGTTGATTCAATTTATGCATGATGAAAAGGAGCATTGGAATAGTCTTAATTTCTGAAAATGCAGATGATAAACAGAAAGAAAAAGTAAAAATAATAATAACTTGAATATGAATTGAACGAACAATTCAAAATTCATTTATTTCAACTACATTAAATGATGTCTCAAATTGATTATAGTACTAGTTATTACTTTATTGAATTTGCTTTACTAGGAAAATCATGAAACTTTGGTTTTCATCGATTGTTAAAAAACATTTTTCAAATAATGTGTGGGGATTTACGCAATGAGACAACATGGTTTACAAATATGACTTTCAAAGGCGAAAAAGAATATAAAAGAAATGGAACATATCATTGTTAGAAATATGCTCTTATCTGACATTCAAACTCAAAGTTGGAGTATCATGGTTAGGAAGTAAAATAACAACTTTAGATCAATGAATATGGCTGCTACAGAGAGCAACAACATAATCTAGTAGACAGCATTTGAACTCGCAATGAAAGGGGCATCTTCCATAACTCTTTATAAAGCGACTGCGCCAAAATGATAAGTGAAATAATCAATTTCTGCCATTAAACTACATTTTATGCTTAAGCTCAATACCAAAAGTATGATATTTTTAACACTCATACCTTATGGAACACAAAATCATTTCTGTGATTCTTTGAAACTCTTTAATTTTCTAAAGCAAATATCTCCACTTTTCCATCAATTTTGGCCTTTCTGTAGTATGTATGTATCCTTGAGCTGAAACTCTTCCATATGAATAGCCTGTAAAGTAGAAGGATGTAATAAGTTTAGGAAAATACAGATTTAAGGTTCTTTCGATAGCAATGGATTGAATGATTGTCACTGCATGTAAATTGCTGGCATGTTTATTATTTGCATCCGCTGTAATTTCATCATTTATCCCCTTACATGAAAAGGAAAAAGTATTCCAAAGCTCTGTTATTTCCTCTTCAATCAAACACATATGTAACTCACAAAGTTAGTTGACTGGTTGTCCCATATCTTTCTCCAGTTTCCCACAGCCGTGATGCTCTGTTCCTCTAAGCAAGGTTAGTTTGCTAGAGAAAAACAAGTAGTACAACAAGAATAGGGAATCAAATATTTAAGAAAAATGATCAATAAAAAAGACATGAAAGAAAGCAATGATACAAGAAAACAAAAATGGGACATTACCTTTCAATGGAAAGAGTTGGAAAGCGAATCTCTGATTTTTTTCTTTCTATCCTAAGAAAATATTGCCAGTGCCACTAGTGATCATAAGATTGGCCTTTGTCCTCTCAAATAACTTTCTCAACCCTTCACAATGTTCATTCTCAATTAAATACAAGTATGACTCACTAATTCAATTGTGACAAAAGTAGCATTTGGAGGAAAAACTTATCAGTTTACACGTAAGAATATCATACATATTCACTAGTTACAAGTGTTTAACTAGGGAAAGAAGTAAACTCTAACACTACATATCTAATTATATTCACCTCAAAACTTTAACAAGCGGCTTCCGATGTCAAAGTGGAGAATGCCCTTATCTTTGGACTCAAGTCTCATGAATATTTCTTCCAAGGAAGGAAATATTGCTGAGGTATAATTCTCTGAGCAGAGCCTTGAAAGACTACCAAGTTCTAAAGACTTGAGTTGGGAGAAAACGATGCCATCCATGACTTCATCAGTGTAGAAAAGCTATGATTTCTTCTAAAATTTGGCAATCAGTAACACTCATTCTTGTGAGTTACACCATACTTTTAGCTATTGTGAATGTTACTAAATTTCTAAATCCATGGCATTTTGATGCCTCTAGAGTTGTCAAATGTTTGAATGACACAAAAGATGGCACTAAATTCTTTAATTTGCCGCATCCCAACACTTGTAGAAAACTTCTGCAAGTGATAGTTTGCTCTTCTAGATATGTGTCAACTCAGGAAGATAATACAACCTTAACTCCTTCAAGCAAGCAAGTGTTCCGCACGTTCGTTTTCATCTCTTACCCCTTCACATGGAAATAATTCATTGAAGGTAGCCCTTTGCCAAAATAAAGGTATTCAAGATTTGGTAACGACTAAATGAAACAATCTGAGATAGTAATTCATGTTTCGGGACAATCAAACTTTCTTAGTTTGGGACAATATTGTTTCAGGTCTGCTCCATGTCCATGCCATACCTTCATATTGCCATTCCGAACCAAAAACAATTCTTCTAAATTGGGGAATGTTTCCTGAGAAAATAAGAACCATATATATGTTAAATAAAAGCAAATCTTCAAAAGTGATTGATAAAATATGCAAATCTGTTTAGATTGACCTTTTATTTTGTTTCTTTTATGAGATCTTACCTTAATGACCCAAAATAGGGGCTGCTGGACAGAGATAACGGAGTGGTTCTCTCCTTGTGTTTCTCTAAGGTTGATATACTCCCCAGCAAATGTCTCCACCTTGCTGCATTCAAACACCTCCAATTGTTTTAACAATGGCCAATCTGTAGTATGCACCTTGGAGTACAAACCCTTCAATTTGGGTAGCTTATGAAGTATCAGCTGTCTTATTTTAGGAAACAGAAACTTGGTAGTTGATTTGAGCTCAATCGATTCATTTGAGTTGAGTCCACGATCGTCAGCGAGTCCAATTATTTCTTCTACCAACTCACATTCCGATATTTCCAGACCTTCTAGTTTTTCAAGTCTTTCCACCATATCAAATGGTAAAACATTCGAAAGTTTGTCACACTGTTCCACCTCAAGAGCGGTTAATTCATGAAATGAATCCTTAGTGAGTTTATCATGCCATATCTTTCTACACTTTCCCATGCCTACAATTCTCAAATAGCGCAATCTAGGAAACACAACCTGCGAGAATTATTTAAGTTGTTAATGAGGAAGACATGCTAGAATTCTACATAGATATGAAAAGTAAAATTACTACAAAAAAACAAAAGAAGAATATCACCTTTTGGTTGAAGAGAGTATTGGTCTCTGAGTTTTCTTGATGACAGAATGTCCTTAGTTTTGGAAGCCTACCGAGCTTCAGGAAATATAGCTCAGTGAACAAGTAAATCTGAGGTATCCCATCTTCTGCTGCAGCTGCTAATCCATCTGTAAAGATTATTTCTTCCATGTTCTCGCAATTGTGAAGGCTAAGTAGATAGAGCCGCTCAAAATTTTTGACTAAAAAGGATGGGAATAGATATTCCAAATTGTGGCAACGCTTCACAAATAAGTATTGTAAGTTAAGAACATTAGAGGATATAGCCCTGTCTGGTTTATCAGGCCATAATTTTTTGATGTTAGTTGATGATAGCTTCAAGTACTGCAAGTGGGCACACAAAACCTGCAGACAAAATCCTCATTGCATGAATTATGCATGCTTGTGATGATAAATACATACACTCATTGATTAATGCTAAAGCATTTGTTATTAAAACAAAACAAAACAATTTGAATTAGCATTAAAAACAATTATTTAATTAATGGTCAGACTTCTTTTTTCTATTTTTTCTCAAAATAAGAAATTAATTTTATTTCATTTGAACTATCATTAAAAACTATTATTTATTACATTTTGGCATTGTCATAACATACTCTTACACTACTAGTTATAACATTGAATTTGAACAATCTTTAACATAAGATATTTTTAGTTTCTATCCGTAGAAAATATGTACCCTAGTTTCTTAATCTATTATTTAATTTAAGTTTTCACCCAAATAAATAAAACAGTTAAAACACTAAACAAAAGAGAAGAGACTAACCTTATGATTGAAAAAGGGTGTCTTTTCTGTGCCAACTATCTCTATATCCTCTTGCTCCCTTGTAGATGCCATTGCATACATCTTTGGACAATCATCTACTGCCATTTTACATAAAGATGGACATTCCAGGGTAATACTTCCCATACAAAAACTTGTCAACCTTGAACATGACTCAAGTCTTATCTTCTGAAGCCTGGGTAACAATAGTATATCCATTTCTGTTTCCTCTGCTCCTTTGATAATCTGCTCCATCCTAGGGCATTGTTTCACTTTTATGTCTTTTAGTTGCACAAGATCTAAAGCCATGGATACGCTAAATATGTATGTCAAGGTATTACACTCATAAACTTCTAAAACCTTAAGTTTCTTGAAATCTAAACTTCCATGAACGTTCTCCTTCCATATTTCAATCGACCTGGAAAATTCAGAGAGGACTAAATACTCGATAGCTTGGAACCCAGCCTACAAAATCCAACAAAGAAACAAGGATTAAAGTTCATAAAGGTTATAACGAAGCCAACCCAAACCATATGAAAGAAAGAATGATATTATGGAATATACAATAGTACCTTTATTGAATACATTTCTTGGATGGTGTTGTTAAGGTCACTACACCAATATCCATTATCTTTTCCACATACTACTTTTTGCAATAATGGTGGGTTACTTAAAACTCCCTTACAAAATATCTCCAATTCAGGGCAACCACTCACAATTAATTCCTCTAAACATGGGAATCTAAATGTGTGGCTGCCAGAACAAAAGCTCTTAAGTCGCGGTAGAGTCACAAGTTCCAAACTTTTCAACCTGCTGAAAATAATGTCACAAGTTGCTTCATCTCCCTCAGTTGCAACTATTTCCTTCATTGAAATGCAGTCTCTTACCCTCAACTTCTTAAGTTGGGCCATACTTTCGACTGCTAAACATGTATCCAAGTATTTCATTGCTTCGCAATTCCACACATCCAATGTGGTGAGATTTTGAAATGATGCTGAGGATGATCCTAAGCAGATCAAATTGTCACAATCGTGAACTTCAAGAGTCTCAAGTTTGGGTAGAATGTGGTCCACTTGTACATCTTGCTTCCATAAATAATTTTTTGGATTATTAAGAGCTACCAGTTTTTAAGTTTCTAATTGTTGACAAACGCCCAGCATACATCTCCTCATTACCGATAGCAATTTCAGAACAGAATAGCTCTTTTATTTCACAAAAAGTGATAATAAGGCTTTCAAGAGTGTAGAATCTCTCAAGGAAAGAAATTCGGAAATCAATTGATTTAGCAGCGTGGCCATGCACTTCAAAAACTTTTATTTCATGAAAAGGGCTGCTTGAAAATTGACCATCACTTATCATTGCAATGTAATCACTATCTAATGTCAAATGTTGTAATTTAGGGGTGACCTGAAAACCAATCAGAAAGCAATTTTGGAGTCAATATGTTCATCTTCGAACTAAGAATAGCATCTGTTACATAAATGAAACATCATATATTTTCAAAAACTTCTTAATACTCTCTTCATCAGTAAATTAATTTTTCTAAATAATATTTCAACCTTAATTATCATAAATTTTTGTGTTAATCAATGAATAAAAAAAACCAATAGTAGTAAATTAATTTGATGGTTTAGAGTTTAATCTAAGATTTTAGATTTTAGAATTCATTGTTGGATTTATGGTTTATGGTTTAGGTTCATGATTTAGAATTTAAGAGAATTTCCTTTGTTTGTGAATTAAGAGTAAAAAAAAGTTAGTTTTTAGAGTTCATACCTTTTCAACCAAGAAAAGTGGTGGATGGATTGGGGAGTCAAGTTGTCCATTGTTAGTGTTCAGATGTGTACCCAATATCTTCATTTTCCCACACTCAACTCCTTCCAACTTGTTTAACATTGGCCACTTTGCGGTATGCTTACCCGGGTAGAAACATTTCAATTCTGGTAGCTTCCAAAGCACAAGGTCGTATAGTTGATCAAACTCGAAATTGACTGCTGTTTCTGAATCTGATCCTTCCTCTAATTTGGAAACAATTTCCTCCACTCCACAATGAGATATTGAAAGATAACCAAGTTTTGGTAGGTCTTTGGCTATTGAGGCTGGGAATACATTCTTCAAACTTTGACAGTCACAAACAACTATTGCACAGATTTTATTAAATGAAAAAATTCCTTTGGGATCATTTTTCCAAATATATTTCAACTTTGGTAATTCTCCAATATGCAATTCTCTTAGTTGAGCGGTTGCAGGTAAAGCGGTTTCGGTTTCTTCATGCATGATTTCAAATACTTGTAGTAAGGAACCACAATTATGTACGAATAGATGGTGCAACCTTTGAAATGTTATCAGCATATTAGATGGAAAAATGGTTAACAACTCATCACATCCTTCAACAAACAATACTTGTAGTTTGGGAAATGAATTTGGTGGAAGTGCGTTCCGCCATATCATCTTCATCTTTCTCAAGAAGGAAATAATCACTTTCTCCAAATTGGGAAATGCAACCTGCAGTCATGTCAATATAATGAAATTAGAAAATAAATAAATTTCTAAAAATCTGAGAGGAAAAAAATAAAAGAAATGCTCGTTTTTTATTCTAATGCATACAAACAAATTATTCTTAATTGAAATAATAAATCAGAGAAATGTTTGTTAGTCTTAAAATATGTATTTTCAAAAAGTCATTTTCAACTGTACCAAAAAATGACTAAAATGAAATTTACTTTTTTCTTTCAATTTTTTCATCTATCTTATCCACCACATTATAGGAACCAAAAATAAATCTTTTCTATCTTTTTCTTTTAATTTTTCATCTCTTCAATTTTCTTTCCACTATAACATTAAAGCCAAAGCCAACAAGGAGAAAATGAGTAAACCTAAAATTAAGAATTAACCCACCTTATTGTCAAACAGATCACCTTGACTAGAGATTCGTTGGTTCCCTTCCCTTTTATATCTACATATGAAGCTCTCCAAGTTTGGACAGTTGTATATCGTCATTGACTTCATAAATGGAAATTCAATAACTTTATTTTGAGAATTGAAGAAAAATCCACGCAAATGCTGAAGATCCTTTAGCTCTAAGGACTTTAACTGGGGAAATAATGATAAAGTCATGGTAACCTGAGCTGCTTCTTCTATATCCTCCCAAAAAATTATCTCCTCTAAGCAGTTGCACTTACTTATCTCAAAATATTTGAGATGAACTAGATATTTAGCCATAGAAAATGATAACAGGTATTTTATGTTTCCACAACCTTCGATTTTCAATGTGGTTAACTTCTCATGAGTGTAAAAAGATACATTTGACAACTGGTTCTGCCATACCCTTGTGTTAGAACTTTGACCAAGTAATTAACTTGGAGAAAGTATGAAGAAATTTTTGAGATTGAAATTTGGAGATATAAACAGAATTGAAAGCAAAGAAAATAGTGAAGTGTTTATGTTCAATAATCTGAACAAGCTTTTGCAAGAAGAAGAAATCGAGTTGACCTTCTCTTATTACAATGGAGACAATGCAGTACAACAAAAAACTGAAAAATGCATGGCAATTTATACACGCATGTGGTGAAACATGACAAACAATATGTGGAATTCCTATGCCTTTTTCAAGTGCTGCTTCCACCTTCTTTTATGGACGGCAAAACAAATGTAATAATAGAACATAGTGGAATAAAATGATAATAAGCAAGTGGGTGAACATGGAGATAAGGAAGGTATGGGAGATGAGTGGACGCATGAGAGAATAAAAACAAATTTAAGTGGAATGTGCGTAGAGGCCATATTTCAACACTCCTCATTGGTCTCTATGCAGCAAACACCTATTTGATCTCTCAACTTACAAAACCTTCCCTTGCTGAGGGCTTTTGTAAAAATATCAGCAGCTTGACCTTCTGAGTTGCAATGAATCAACTCAATTTCTTTTGCCTGCTCCATGTCTCGAACAACGTGGAGCTTGATACTGAAATGCTTGGTTCTCCCATGGAAGACAGGATTTTTGGCTATTGCTACTACTAATTTGTTATCACAGTAGATCTTTGTAGCATTCTTTTGATTGAGATTTAGATCAGCCATGATCTTTCTAAGCCACTTAGCTTGATTAACTGCTGCTGCTGCAGCAGCAGCAGCAGCAACATACTCTGCTTCTGCAGTTGATTGTGCTACCAAGCTTTGCTTCTTTGAACTCCAGCAAAATATGCCTGAACCAAGAGTGAAAGCATAACCTGAAGTACTTTTCATATCATCACTTGAACCACCCCAATCACTGTCGGTATAGCCAATCAATTCAAAATGCTCAGCTCTTTTAAACGATATGCCATAGTTCAAGGTCCCTTTGATGTATCTAAGGACTCTTTTAGCGACTTTATGATGGCTTTCATTACAACAATGCATGAATCGAGAAATTAAACTCATTTGCATGCATTATGTCTGGTCTAGTAGTTGTTAAGTATAACAAACAACCTACTAAACTCCTGTAGGATGATTCACATACCTCTTTAAAATCACCTTGGCTTGATAACTTTTCACCAATAGCCATCTGGAGTGCTTATCGCTGCGCTTTTGCATTGAAAACTTATTTAAAATTTTCACAAAGAAAGGCTTTCGACTTAGATATATACCCGTCCGAGTTTGTGTGACTTCCATGCCTAGAAAGTAGGTCATCACCCAAGTCAGTCATTTCAAACATCTGCTTCATCTTTGTCTTGAAATCATCTAGAACAGCTTCATCTCCTCCTGTCACCAACAGGTCATCAATATACAAGGAAACAATGAGCTGTGTTTGAAGTCCTTTCGTCTTGACATACAATGTAGGCTCGCTGATGCTTCTGTTAAACCCCAAGGTGGTCAAGAACCCATCAATTCTGCTGTACCAAGCCCTTAGAGCTTGTTTTAAGCCATACAAGGCTTTGTTCAACTTGTAGACCATATCTTCCTTACCTGGCACCTCAAACCCTTGTGGCTGGTCAACATAAATTTCTTGTTTGAGGAAGCCATTTAGAAAGGCTGATTTCACATCGAGCTGGTGAATTTTCCAATTCATCTGGGCTACTAAGGCAACTAGTAGTCTTATTGTATCGAGTCTAGCCACTGGAGCAAATGTCTCCATGTAATCAACCCCATATCTTTGGCTGAATCCTTTCACAACCAGCCTAGCTTTTAGCTTATTCAGACTTCCATCTGCATTTTGTTTAGCTCGATAAACCCACTTGATTCCTATAACCTTTCTATTTGAAGGCCTTTCAACCAGCTCCCAAGTTTTATTCTTCTCGATCATATGCATTTCAAAGCAGGTTGGCTCAACAATGGCCACTTGAGCCTTTTCGTAGAGTTCTGCTAGAGATCTTATTCCCCTGACTGGCACATCATCATAATCTATTTCTGGACCTTCTCCATCTGATTCAATCTGGCCTATTGTGATTTCTTCAGAAGTAGCAACTGGCACATTCTTTTCCCAGTCCCAGCATGCCTTCTCATCAAAAATTACATCCCTGCTCACTAGGACTTTGTTTGTTGAGGGATCAAGAACTCTATAGCCCTTTTTGATTGAGCTATAGCCCACCAGTATGCTGGTTGAGATCTTTCATCAAATTTGCTTCTCCTAGCTGCGAGAATCATGAATAACATAAACAACCAAAGATTCTAAGGTGAGCCAGTGAAGACTTGAACCCGAACCATGCCTCAAATGGAGTTTTATAATCCAGGGCTTTGGTTGGGAGCCCGTTTTGCAAATAGGTTGCAGTGTTTACTGCTTCTGCCCATAAAGTCTTTGGTACATTCTTCTCAAACATGAGACATCTGGCCATATCGAGCAAGCTCCTGTTCTTCCTCTCACTGACCCTGTTTTGCTGAGGAGTATAAATATTTGTTAACTGATGTTTGATGCCAGCATCAGTGCATATGGCTTGGAACTAAGCCGAAGTATATTCATCTCCATTGTCTGATCTAAGTGTCTTAAGCTTACAACCTGTTTCTTTTTCAGCCTGTGCTTTAAACTTTATGAACACATGAGCCACTTCTGATTTTTGTTTTAGGAAATAAATCCAGCAATATCTTGAATGGTCATCAATGAACAAGATAAAATACCTGTTCCCACTGAGTGACTCAGTCTTCATAGGACCACATACATCAGTGTGCACAAGTTGGAGCTTTTCTGATGCTCTCCAAGCTTGATTTGATGGGAAAGGTTGCCTTGCCTGCTTTCCTAGTTGGCATACTTCACAAACTCCTTCATTTTTCACAGAGTTGATGAAGTTTTCAACTAGACCTTCATTGATCATCTTGGACATCGACTTAAAGTTGGCATGCCCAAGTCTTTGATGCCAAAGCTTGTACTCATCAAACGAAGCTGTATAGGCTGAGCTTGAGTTGTTTGTCCAGTCAACAACAAAGCTTTTATCAACCATTTTGATTGACATGAGCTTGGATTCTTGTGGATCACTGATCTTGCAGTTCTTGCCCTCGAACACAACAATATAGCCCTTGTCTAGCAACTGAGCTATGCTAAGCAAGTTTCTGTCTATCTGAGGCACCAACAATACATTTGAGACAAGTTTGTTGCCTGTAGCTGTGTGTATCAAAACATCACCTTTGCCTTCTGCATCAATGAAATGACCATTTCCCACATTGACTTTGGCCTTGAAGCTCCTATCTATTGACTTGAAAATAGAAGCATCTGGTGTCATATGGTTGGTGCAACCACTATCCAGGAGCCACCCTTTGTTGATTTCTTCCTTTGCAGCCAAGCATGAGACTGCAAAAACCTGCTCTTCATGATCACTGTCCTCCTCAGCTACTCGAGCCTCAGCTTTTGGCTGTTGATATTGTGCTTGAGTTGGTTTGCCTTTGTTTTTGCAAACCTTCTCAACATGGCCCTTCTTTTTGCAATACTGGCATATTGCATCTGGCCTAAACCAGCATTTGACCTCAGGATGACCTGGTCTTTTGCAAAACTTGCAAAGTTGTTTTCCATCCCTTGCAACATTAGGCTTAGGCCTGTTCTTCCATATCTTTTTGCCTTTGTAGGCAGTATTGCTCGAGGATGGTTTTGTTTTGGCTTAGAAGGCACCTTCTTGGTGTTCTTCTTGTCTGCTGGCTCTCTTTTGTTCCTGGGCATATAATGCATTGATTAACTCAGTTAAGGAGATGCTAGCAAGGTCTCTCGAGTCCTCAAGAGATGAAATCTTGGCTTCATATCTCTCGGACAGTGTTGAGAGCACTTTCTCCATAATCTTTGCCTCATTGAACTGCTTACCTAGGAGCCTTATGTTTGTTTACAACGATCGTTATACAATGAAGTCTTGTTTTCTTTGTCTTCTCTTCTTTCATCTTCAAATTTTCAAAGTCCCTTCTCAAGTTTAAGAGCTGCTGCTACCTGGTTCTCTCAGTGCCTTGGAACTCCTCCTTAAGTTTGTCCCAAGCCTGTTTTGGTGTTTCACAAGCCATGATTCTGGTGAAAATTACATCAGACACACAGTTCTGAATGCATGACATAGCCTTTTGCCTTTTGGTCCTTGCTTCAGCATGTTGTTTTATCTGAGCCACCGTTGGATTAGCTCGAAGGGGTTCTGGCTCAACGTCTGAGATCACAACTTGCCACAGATCGAAGGCCTGCAGGTAAGTTTTCATCTTAACCTACCATATGTGGAAGGATTCTCCATTGAAGACTGGTGGTGCAACTGGTGAAAAATTGGCAGCCATTTGTTTTCAAATTTGAAATATAACAGGTCCACTAAGAATATAGCTCTAGATACCAATTGTTGGAACTTTGACCAAGTAATTAACTTGGAGAAAGTATGAAGAAATTTTCGAGATTGAAATTTGGAGATATAAACAGAATTGAAAGCAAAGAAAATAGTGAAGTGTTTATGTTCAATAATCTGAACAAGCTTTTGCAAGAAGAAGAAATCGAGTTGACCTTCTCTTATTACAATGGAGACAATGCAGTACAACAAAAAACTGAAAAATGTATGGCAATTTATACACGCATGTGGAGAAACATGACAAACAATATGTGGAATTCCTATGCCTTTTTCAAGTGCTGCTTCCACCTTCTTTTATGGACGGCAAAACAAATGTAATAATAGAACATAGTGGAATAAAATGATAATAAGCAAGTGGGTGAACATGGAGATAAGGAAGGTATGGGAGATGAGTGGACGCATGAGAGAATAAAAACAAATTTAAGTGGAATGTGCGTGGAGGCCATATTTCAACACCTTGTAACATTAAGCGATGATAACTGCAATTTCTCCAAGGAAGGGAACGATATCTACAACCATACACATAGTTAATTCTACTTTCAAATCAATATTGTAAATATATATATATAATTCTATTTTAGCAATTACCAAATAATAAAGTCTGCCGATCAAAAAAAAGTGTCATAAAGAAAATTTCTAGTAAATATAAAATATGTTGAGAGTATTAGGGACAGAAGAACCCATCATATGATCAGAAAAAGGGGAAAAAAAAAATCCCACATAACTAAGCAACAACGCAAGAGCAATACGGCATGATTCAGAAAAAGGAAAGAAAGCCTTGAAAGATATTGAATTATAAATACCTTTTCTCCGAAAAGTGGCAATTCACGTTGAGGCAATGAGGTAGCATCGATTTTGTCTTGAGAGCAAAAGCTAACAAGTTGAGAAGACCCTGCAATGTCAGGGACTGCAATCCCGGAAATTCATTTCTATCATTAGTGATAGATTCAATATCCAAACCATTTTGGATATGCAGATTCTGCAAATGTGATAGCCTTTCCTCATCTGTTAACTCCTTCAGTGCAATCTTCACACCTTTCAATTCATCCAATTCTAAATATTGAGTTCTCTTTACCAACTTCTTAATTCCATGATCCAAATCATCAATCCTTCTGTTTAGCCTGAGTTTTAAGGTTCTTGAATATTGATAGTTGCCAAAACGCTCCCATTCCTTTCCTATGAAAATCTTGTATCTTTCCAACTTTTGCAATTTTTGAAAGAAGTCCTCTGGGGCAGCCTTGGCATCCGGAATTTGAACTTCTAAAGTGGACAAATGAGACAGTGTGTTCAGTTCAGCAAGACTAGCATTGGGTTGTCCCCATTGAATAGAAGTGCCACCCATATATAATTCTTCTAATTTTGACAAACTTGGCAACACGTCAGCTGAAATTGTTTTGAGTTTAGTACAACCACTTACATCTAACAACTTTAGCTTCAACAACTGCCCAGTTTCCTTGGGTACAATTTTGATATCAGATCCAGCAAGGCTAAGCACATTTAAGTTCTTGAGAGCTCCAATAATGGTTAGGTTATCTCCCAAATTGCAGCAATCTAGGCACAATGTACTGAGGCTAGTTAGGAGACCAATTGATGAAGGTAAAGAAGAAAAATGCATGCGAGTCAAATCTAAGACTTGAAGATTTTTTGCTTCCTTGAAGAAGTTATCCGGCAACGTCAAGGAGAGATCCCTGCTTAATAAAAAGAAAAGAAAAAGCTGTGGACAATTCAACTGATCAGGAAGCTTGTTAATACTAGGATGCTGCAAAATAATCTTGTTGCACTCTTTCATTGACTCTCCATTTCGCCAATCTGTTACAGCATCCCCAGCCTCATCATTATCCTCCTCTGTTAAAGCAAGCACTTGATTGTCCTTTGAAGCAATTGATTTGGCCACAATATAAGTAAGATCATGCACATCAAAGTACTCCTCATTGGTACTTTTACTATCAAGCAACAGACAAGATTCTTTGAGGGTACTCAGCATTTTTAACAGCCTATCTCGTGCTGCTTTCATGGTGTTGACTCCTTTAATTAGACCCAAACCATGAGCATATCTCAACAAGTTGTCAATCCTTGTGTCACGACGCAGTAAACTGCAAAGCAGGAAAATCTGCTTGAGGTCTTCACTCGATAAATGATTGATACTCAACTCAATAGCCGAATGTACCTCAGCAGATATCTCATTCGAGCTTTTTTCCAAGTAAGGCCTCTGTAGTTGTCAAATAAACTTTTATTTCGCAACGCCCTTGCAACTGTTGCAATGGCGAGTGGTAATCTTGCACATTTCTCTGCTACCTTAATTGCTGTAGATCGCAGCTCCTCATCACTTTCAAAACTGTCCCCGGCCATCTTCCTAAAGAACTCCCAAGCTTCTTCGTCATCTAAATCACCAATTGCAAAGGTCTTTGTAGCATTCATCCCATTGCTTAGAACATTTTGATCTCTTGAGGTCAACAGTATTTTGCATCCTTTGGAATTCCGAATGGAATTCCGACTTCCTCTAGATCCAGTTTCTTCCAAAGATCATCCAAAATAATAAGAACATTTTTTTCCTTCCTTAACCTTTCACACAATCTACGGGCTCTTACAACCGGACTGTTTTCTTCAAGCTTCAAACCCAATGAGTATGCTATTTGGTCTTGGATTTCCTTAATGTCAGGAATTCGAGATACAATTGCCCTGACTACTGAATCGAATAACTTAACCTCATGGAGTTGTCTCTCAACTTCTTTGACCAGCGATGTTTTGCCCACACCAGCCATCCCGTACACTCCAATCATGCCCGTTGTTGCATCTTTCAGCGACTCCATGATATCATCGAAAACCTCCTCTCTTGATTTAAATGCCTCAAAGTCTGGATGGACTATGGGTTCGGGAACATTAGGGTATCCCACGCGCTCAAATTGGCAATCTTTGATAAGCACATCAAAAGTGGCAGCAGCTTCTTCCGCTTTCCTGCTAAGCTGGTAGCGAGACTTGATGTTGGGACACAAGCCAAAGAAGCACTTGGTCTTTGCTTTGACTTCAAGATCCTTCACTTTCTTCTCCTTTTCAGTGACAACCTTCTCCACTCTGTGGCGCCAATCCAGGACATCTGCTTTAATCTTCTCCCCGTTCCTTTCTTCAACATCAACGTCTTGCTGCACACTAGTTCTTTTTGCAATCAATGTCCTGTGTTTCTGCTCGAACTTGTCAACAATTTTCTGGTAGAAGATTACATATCTAATATGACGTTTAACTTGGTGGAAGATACCTTTCGCAGTCTCGGAAGAGACATTGGCAGCAGCACCAGTACCAATTGCTTCCATTTTTTTTATTTTTTTATTTTTTGCTTTGGGGTTACAGATGACAGACAGAGAGAGTAAAAAAGAAAATAGTAAAAGGAAAGAAGCAAGCAAGAAGAAATCAGAAATGATGTGAAGGAGCCATTAGCCGATATGAAATAGAAATTCAGAAAGGCGTGGAATTGGATATGGACGGTTGTCTTCGACTCTGTTAGACTTTAGATTAGAAAACACAGAATGAATGTGGACGGTTGTGGCCTTGTGGGTACCTTCAGTGGGAATTAAGCACATAAGGTAAATCACACTTTAGTCACTCTAAGTTATTTAATTATTACTAAAGTTATTGAAATATTATATTTCTATTATTCATCTATTAATTTAAAGGGTTAATAATTAATTTAGTCTTTAAATTATAATTAAAATATTAATTTAATACTTTTAATTTTTTTTAATAATAACTCTAAAAATTTTAAAGGTTAAACTATTCAGGTAGTCACCTATATTTTGATGTATTCCTATTTTGGTCACCATTTTTTTTATTAATTTAGTTACTTCCATTAGATTGTTTATCATTTTTAGTCACTCCACCATTAAATTGCCTTAGTCATTGTAATGAAATGCTAATGTAGTAGTCTTTTCTATTAATATAATAACAAATTTAGTCATAACACTTTGTACATTCCGTCAAGTTGGTCTTAATTTTGGAAAAAAATCAACAAATTTAACCCTCAATATGTGTACATTTTGTCAATTTAGTCTAAATTCAAAAAATTCAAAAATTTTATGAACTTAAAATATATATAATTTATTATAAAAGGACATAAAGTATAAAATATTTAATATATATAATATTACATAAAGAATTAATTGTTATATGGTCCTAATTCTAAAAGTTCAATAAATTTAAGATTGCATATTTTGTGAATTTCTAAAAATTTATAAATAAAACATTCAAAAATATAAAACATTAGAAAAAAAATTAATCAATCAAAATAAGTAAAATCTTCTTAATTATAATTTAAAATCATTAAAAAAAAAAACCCACAAAATGCTCCTACTTTTGATATATGCCACCACACACCATAGCAATTAAAAAATTTACAAGAAAAAAAAATCAATTTTTGTCCTGTTGCTGGAGTTTTTGGTCAACAAAACAAAAGAGATAAACTTTGTAAACAAAATTCATCCCCTCATCCCTTTCCTCATTCATCTTCAATCTTTCCATCGTTCTAATACTCTCTCCAAACTTCACAATGTAAATACCATACCAAATCGATACCCAACTGTACTAGACCTAAATTATATCATTACTTCATCATTAAGCACTCACCATTAAACCCCATCCAAAGTCAATTTTTTTTATTTTACAGACATACCCAAACTCTAATTCACATTTTTTTTAATGAGAAAAAATCGATTAGTGAAGCATTACTTAACTTTAAGCATTTGAATCCCTCAAGTCGTGCACTTTGTCGCCAAAAATGGAGCTAGAGATGTTTCTATAAATAAAAGCTTTTTTACTTGAATCCCTCAACCAACAATTTGATCATGGTGCTAGTAAAAATTGGTAGTATTGATCCAAAAAAGTAATTTAAAGGATTCGCTTAGCTTGGCGGGATTTAAGGAAAAAAAATATTTATTCAAAAAAATTCAAGAGAAATTGAGGGCTAAATTTTGTTGAATCAATAAGAATTTTTGTTAAAATTCAAAAAATATGTATGTGAATCCCTCAACCAAATTCATATTTAAGTCTTTATGTAATTTTATCTATATTGTTAGTAATTTATATTTTTTTTGTCATTTTATAATAAATTTTATATTTTTGAAGTTTTAAAAACTATAATTTTTTTTAATTTGGACTAAATTGACAAAATATGCAAATATTGAGAATTAAATTTGTTGAATTTTTAAAATTACAAACAGACAGAATGTGTAAAGTGGCAATGGCTAAATTTATTTTTAAACCAATCAAAAGACAGTCATGTCAACATTTTGTTTAGTGACCAATGCATTTTAATGGCGTGACTAAAAATGACATTTAATCTAATGATGTGACTAAATTAACAAAAAAAATCGGTAACTAAAATAGGAACACGCTAAAACTTAGATGACTATCCAAGTAGTTTACCCTTTAAATTTTTTAAAATAATTATTAAAAAAATTTAAAATGATCAAATTGATATTTTAGTTATAGTTCATGAGCTAAATTGGTTATTAACCCTTTAAATTAATGTGTCACGTCACTCTCTTAATGGAGGTTAACGGATGAGTGACAAAAATATAACATTTCGATAACTTTAATGATAATTATGTAACTTTCAAAAGTTAAGTTATTGAAATGTAATTTTAATTAAAATTTGGAGATAATCAATATAGTTTACCTTATTTTATACACTATTTTTTTAGAAAAAAGACCGCTTAAAGTGAAAAACTCAAAAAATTACATTAGTGACTCAAAACAAGAACATAATCTGCCTTTTAACTGATTACGTGGTTCTTCAATACAATGAATTTATGTGAAATTAGTCACCTATTTTATACACTTTTCAACCCTAAATAAATTGTTCTTAATATTATTTTAGTTCTCATTAGTGTTGATTAATTAAATAAAATTAATATAAAAATTTAAAAAATATCATTATCATAATAATTTTAAATATCATTAATGTAAAAAAAATTAAATAAAATCAATACATATGTTTTGAAGTTTGAACCTTATTTGTTTTCAGCTTCTCCTGTAACTATTACCTTGTTCAATAATTGAAGACGTTGGCCACTTGTTCAATAATTGAAGATGTTGTCGTGTGGGTCTCATGAAATAGCATGTGACAGCTAAACATTTGTATCATCATAATTCATTTCGTATTGTTTCGGATCTAAACTGGTATGGAATAGTGGCTAAATAAAGCTTTTAGGCTTATTTTAATATTTAATTACGCTAAACTTTATTTTAGAAAATTGGTCAATTTTAGGAGAGAGAATTAAAAAATGCATAAAGTTGGGCGTGTTTTTTATACAGATAGCAGGAAAGCGTACTCAGTTGCACGCGTTTTCCCTTAACGGTAATTGTAACGATTTTTTTATCATTGCTACGTCAAACAGTAAAAAAAATTAAAACCAACAATAACTTTTTTAACCTATAAATACTCCATAAATTTTAATTTTTTTTCATTCACATCAAACTCTATCAAGCTTTTTATTTAATTTTTTTTATATTTTCATTTAAAAATATTATTTGTTTAACGTTTTTTATTTGTTCAGATCTATTTCTCGAGAATGGACGCCTTTCTAATATGCTTCTGCAACAGCCATATTTCTGCCACCCAATTAGCAATGGTAATTTGTTATTTTTAATTTTTCGTTATTTTAATTTATATTAATTTTTTTTATAAATCTAAATAAAATTTTTATGTTACAAATAGGCGGACGATCATGTGCTAGAGGTGTTCATACATAATACCGAGGAGCCTCCAATCCCTGAAATTCCTGGATACCACAAGAGGCTAGACTCTTGCATGCGTCTCACATGCAAGGGGGCTGCAAACTCGATCCCACATTAATCAGAACATTAATGAAAGGTAGAGACCTGAAACACACACTTTCCACCTTTCATGTGACGAGTGTACAATCACACTTGAGGAGGTAGCGCTATAGTTTGGTTTACCGATGGATGGGCCAGTCATCACGGGATTACCAGTGGTTCGGGGGAAAGTGGATCTCTGCACGGCAATATTGGAGAAGGTCCCAAACAGGTTCGTAGGTGGTCAGATATCAATTAATTAGTTGGAGAAAATTTTCAATAAGCTTCCCGACAATGCAACGGAGTAGGTCATACAACATTATGCCTGAGTATCCATTATGAGGTTAATCAATGGCATTTTAATGCCCGATAAATCTAAAAATTTAGTGCACGTAAGGTGGCTTTTCTAATAGACTTCAATGAATGCGCAAAACTAAGTTGGGGATCTGTCGTGTTGTCAATGTTATACCGTAAGCTTTGTCGGGCAACACAACCAGATAAGATGCCGATCAGTGGTTGCTTGTTGCTGCTGCTGTCGTGGACCTGGTGACGAATATCGTTTCTACATTCTAGAGTCCCCGACCCATACATGTTCTCGTTGGTGACGATGTAAACATCATTTATCAATAAATACGTAGTTTGTGCAGTAAATGTTTTTATTTATTATATGTTTCTCTTAATATATTGCTTGTACAGGTGAAACCATGGGCTGAGTTACGTCGAACTGCCCGAGGAGTTGGAAAATGTTATGCTACTATTAGATCAATGCTCAAAAATCGAGGTTAATTTCCTATCCTTTTTGAACCTATATTAATGAGAAAATGGTTCATTAAAAAAATCAGTATGTAACGATATTTACAATTTATGCTTTTTAGTTTGAATAGATGTATGCCGACCCCGAGATCATATCTTGCATCCCATTGGAAGTGTAGGACAACTGGGAGATGTGGGATGCGAAAGTGTCGTTGATAGTGTACGTGATGATGGAAATACATGAATCGAACTAGGTTCTACAACAGTTCGAGTATAGGCAGCAAATTACACCGCCATCACGAGACATAAAGAAACTACAACAGATAGACATGTGGGGGAAGAACGACGAGGACTGAGCGGAGAAGCACAAAGAGTACATCGAACCTTGGGATCGTAAGATAGAATCCATACCCACCCACGAACCATTTTTCTCGGTGGACATGATGACAGCTAATGATTACTTGGCATAGTTTAAAATCGTCGACAAGTCGTATCTACTACCACCGGAGGCGATGAATAGGGAAATTCAGCTGAAGAGGCAATGTTTACCGTCATAACAACGTAGGAAGGGATGCAGTTGCACAACGGGTTCGTCATTGGCTCTAGCAAAAGATGCGCCACCTGTGGCTATGCAATTTTTAGGTCAGTTTCGTCAACTTATTCTCATTCAATTCACTAACCTTATATATTTTTCACAAGAACCACCGCTGCATGTGGTCAGTTCTTCTCTTCCAATATGTTCATATTTTGAGGCACCGACGTCCTTGTATACTACCCATATGTTGATGTTGATGTCGAACCCCATATCGTGACAAATATCGACGTATGCACCACCATTGATGGTGATATTGATACAGACATCCATGCACAAGTTGATGCCGATGTCGATGCCCGAGCCGATGCCGATGTACTTGGGATTTGGGCACCTTATGTGTAACAGCCCGATATAGGGCCTTGTCAGAATAGTTGTGCGAGACCACAAATTCGAAGTATAAATATGAGTTTTTAAGGTTTATGAGATGTTTGCATGATAGTATGGAAGTTTCATGAAGAAAATTTATTAAATTGTGATTGAATTGTCCATTAGGACTAAATTGTAAAAGTTGCAAAATAAGAGATTCTAGAAGCTTTAAGTATGAAATAGCTTTGGATTATTAATTAGAGGTCCTTAAATAGCAATTTTCCTAATTTCTAATTTTTGGACAAAAATGGGCATGAGTTAGTAAATTTTGAAAGTTTAGCAAAAAGGCATTTTGATCATTTGTCAAATAAATGATCAAAAAGGGAAAAGAAGGCAAAAATTATGTTTATCTTCTTCCTCTTAGTGCCAAAATTTCCAAGGAAGCCATAGCTAGGGTTTTTCAAATTTTCAAGCTTGATAGTAAGTGCATCCTAGCCCCGTTTTTAATATTCTTTGTATTTTTGAAGTCCTCGTAACATGATTTAGCTATTTTTAGCTATAGTTTGAGTTAGGATCCATGTTAAAAAAATATACCCATGTATGACATGCATGTATTTTCATGTTTTAAGGAAGATTATGAGAGCTTGATGTAGAATAAATATCTTTTTCTAAGTGAATTTCATGAAAATAGCATGTAAGGACTAAATTGTGAAAGTCATGAGATTGGTCATACATGAGTGAAATAGTGAGAATTGAATATTGCTATAGTTGAGAAAATGAATCAGCTAAGCATGAAAAACAAGAAAGTTGAATGAAAATCATTTTACGAACCTTGAGGCAAAAGTGTCAATATGGGGAAGTTTAGGGGCAAAATGGTAATTTTTCCAAAGTATGAGATATGAGTCAATTTAGTCAATGTGTGTTTTGAATGAGCATATTTATCAATATAGATCAAGAAAGACAAAGCCTGGATCGAAATCGAGGCAAGAACAAAGTTGTGGACTAAATTGCACGTCTTCATACATTTTGAATACCGAGGTAAGTTTATGTGTAAACAATGCATTTTTATATACATATTGTTGTTGCTAACTAGTGTATAGCATGATTGAAAACCTGTATGGTTCAAGTGGATTAAATGTGGTAGTATGAATGGTTTATTGAGTAGTTATGGTATAGTTTCCTATGAATGGCGAAATAGTCTTGTAATGTGTAATAACAACACTTGATGGTCGGCTAAGTGCGATACCACCTTAATACTTAATTGCGATGGGCTGTGTGCGATGCCATTGTTTATTATTTTATTTAGTGGGTTATGTGAGATACCACTATAATTATCATTTTTGGTAAGCTATGTGCGATACTACTCTATTAACGATTTATGGTGGACTAAGTGCGAAACCACCGAGTGATTTAGCATTGTGGTTGTATCATGAGAAATTATGGTGTTAAGTGCAGGTGTGCAAATGAATGAATGTAAGCATTAGGCTTGTGATGTGGTGGAAATGTGGTAAGGGATAAAATGAGTAAGCAAGATTATGAATGTGAATTGTCTTTGTTTAGTATAATGCTAATTGTTGTTTAGCTTATACTATGACGTTATTTGTTTATATGTAAACTTACTAAGCTTAAAGCTTACTCCCCTTTCTTTTCCCCTATTTTATAGAGCCAAAGAGCCGGGTCGAGATACGCAGATAATTTGGAAGATCGGCCACACTATCAGCTCATTTTGGTATATTTAGACTTAGTGCTTTTGTAACAGCCCAATTTCAATAGTGTCGGAATAGTGATTCGAGATTACTAAATCTGACGAAAAAGTTAGAAAACTTTGTTAATCGATAATTATAAGTTAAGTGTGATTTTAGAAATATTTTAAAATTAGTGAATTTTGTGAACTAAAAAAGAATTAAAAAAAAAAAAGAAAAAGATTGTGGGCCAAAAACGAGGTATTGAGACCTCGAATTCATCTGATGAGTCATAAATATTTCTAAAAATATTTATGGAGTGTCATTAAGTTATTATTAAAGTTTAGTTGAGAAATTTTAACGTTTGGATATGTAATTAAATAAAAAAGACTAAATTGAAAAAGGTGTAAAAGTTTCATTATAGATTAAAGAAAGTATAAAGGACCAAAATGGCAATTAAGCCATTTTATTTAGTTGAGGCGGTTATTGTGAAGAAAATCTGAGATTTTTTTTATGTTTAATATTATATTATTATATTATTATATTATTATATTATTATATTATATTATTATATTATTATATATAAACAAACAAATGGAAAGAAAAAAGAAAGGGAGAGAAAGGAGAGAATTGAAACAGAAAAGAAACAGAGAACAAGACGAAAGCAGGGGAAAGAAAGAAAGAAAGAAAGAAAAGGAGAAATTGATGATTTAAAGCTTGGATGTTTAATAGGTAAGCTAATTTAGTCCTTTTCTTTTAATTTTGATGCTTTATAAGTTTTAGAACAAAGTTTTGATGAATTTAAGTTGAAGTTTTTGAAGTTTTAAAGCTGTTGAATATAGCATATGATGAACAAAAAGATGAATTAGTGGTTTAATTGAAAGAATTTGAAGTTAGAATTGGGTAAAGGATTTAATTGTAAAATAAGCTATAACAAAACTGTTTTGGACAGCAGCAGTAGAGTAATTTTGAAAAATCACCAAAAATCGTAGAAGTGGAATTAGAAGTTGAATTAGATATGAAATTAAAGCTTATTGAGTCTATTTTCATATGAAAGAAACAGGGAAAGCAAAGGAATTCTGTAATTTGAGATATTTATATTTTTGTAAGACTAGTTCAGAGGGATTTCGAGATTCCCTTTTCTGACTTTGTAAAATCATAGAAAATTGGAGAAAAATAATTAGAGGCTTAAGTTTATATGTTTAGAATCCTGAATGAGTCTATTTTCAATAGAAATAAACGAGAACATCATATGAATTCTGTATGAAGAGATAATTAATTTTTAGTGAAGAAGGGTCAGAACTGCCAGACAGCAGAACAGGGGTAACTTTGATGAATAAACTGTACTAATTGGCTAAACCAAAAATTCTGGAAATTTTATGGGAAGAAGATACGTGAGTCTAGATTCAGAAAAATTTACGGTTCTTCATTTGGAGTTCTGTAGCTCTAGAAATAAATAATTTAGTGACTATAACTCAAATGGACAGTTTTGAATATACTTATGAGTAATTAATGAAATTATTGACAATGTTACTTATAGCATGTTATATACATTACGGATGTGGAATGGAGAGGAGGAGGAGGAAAATATGTATGAATATTTAGGTAGTATGGCTAATTTGAAATGTTTTAGGCTCGGGGACTAAATTGAATAAAAGTAAAACTTTGTGATTAATTTTGTAAAAATGTAGAAATGTCCAATTTGCATGAAATGGATTATTTTATTATTTAAAATTGCAAAATTGAATGAAATTATTAATTTAGATTAAGATCGACTGAAAAATCAATGAAAATAGAAAATTTCCAAAGTGCCCTCGAATTTTGATATTTCGCAAAATTTTAGTAGAGTAAGTTCGTGTAACTTAATTATGTAATATAAGGGAATATAAGTTGATTGTACGTGAAATATTGATATGATGAATTAAGCGATTTATGTTTATGAAGAAGAGATAATTGAATGATATTTTTCATGATATGTAAATATGTGATTATCTTTAATATGTTAATACAAGATAATTAAGTATGTTGAGATAAGTAATAAATTTATGTAAGACATGACGAGAAAAATAAATATGTTTAAGGGACAATATGTTTGAATTTGATTGGTTTCAAATATAAATGCTAAATGAAATAAAATGTCGATAAATAAATTTGTAATTCTGTAATGCCTCGTACACTATTCGAGGGGTTGAATACGGGTAAAGGGTGTTACATTTAATGGTATCGAGCTTAGGTTTAGTCGGTTCTCGGACCAAACGTAATATATATGAAGTCTAGAAATGTATGCCATTATTAATATATAACTTAAAATATAATGTGATATCTCCGGACTTTGATGATATTTGTATCACTATTATTCAAACTTTATCATTATTATGTGTAATTTATTAATTATGTGTGGTAAGTATTTTATGGTAAGTATTTAGTAAAATGATAAATTTAAGATTGGGTACTTGAAAATTGAGACTCGACATCGAATCTGAATTATGGAATATGAATATTATTTTGTGTCTTGAATTGAATTGTGAAGTTATTGAATATTGTTATGTGTATTGCATTAAACTATGAAATTATTGATGTAATGAATTCTTTGCAATCTTGTGAAACCTGATTGAAATAAGAAGTGAAAATAGAATGAACTGGAATTTAGAAAGTTATTTAAATTACGTAATCGAATTATGAATTATTTGAATATTTGAAGGTAAATTAAATAAAGAAAATATGTGAGTAATTGAAATGTATATTGATTGGAAAGTAATTAGTGATTTTAAATTTGATTGGATAATAAATTAAAAATACGAATTGAATAAAAATGCATTAAATTATGAATATGTGTAAATATATGAATCGTGTATTGATTGAAAAGTGGTTGGAATTGAATCGAACAGGTTATATGTGAATATTTGAAATATGTATTGGTAATTGAATTTTATAATCGATTAGAAAATGGAAAAGTGAATTTGAAATAGGAAAAAAAAATAAAAAAATGAATGATTTGAACACCCTATTAACTTATCGGACTAGATTGGATACAAATGGCATGCCATAGGATTGGAATTGTTCAGGGGAATTCTTCGACCTTGAGTCGATGAGGCTTTGGGTGCCAAACGGTGTGTTTGGTTGGATCGCGTATCCGCCAAAGTCCGAGTCTTGTTAATAGGGGTAGATATGAATATTAAATGAAATTAAAATGAGAATTGATTTCCTATTAACTTGTCGGACTAGTCGGATATAATTGGCATGCCATAGGATATGGAAGAGTACGGGTTTTTTGAAACTTTATCGATCGAGCACTTACGTGCCGACTCTCATTCTTATCAGCATCGATTCGACACTTTGTGTGTCGTATATATTGTTATTCTATTCTGATTCAAAGCACTTTGTGTGTTGAATATCGATCTTATTATTATTATCGATTTGACACTTTGTGTGTCATATCTCGTTATTATTATCGTTATGCATTCAAGCACTTTGTGTGTTGAATATCGTCATTATTATCATTACCGATTCGACACTTTTTGTGTGTCGTATACTTATCTTGTGTACCGTTAAGGCACAATGTGTGTGCATCTTGGTGTGTTTGGGTTGGAATCCGTGTATCCGTCAAAGTCCGGATTGTTAATAGGGTGAATAACTAAAATGAGAAAAACTAAATAAAATTGATCGATTGAACTATTGAAAATATGAGTAAGAAATTATGAGTTGAATTGTGAATCGAATTGAAATGTGAGAATTGAAGTATGAACTTAAGGTTCATAAATTTGCTAAAATATCGATTTATTGATAATGGAATCGATTGAATAAATGAAATAAGAAAATTGAATGAATTTGACCGATTGAATTATTGTGATGCGAAAAAGTGGAATTGTGAATTAAAATTGATATATAAAATTGAAAACTTGAGCCAAAGGTTCATAAGTTGATTAGATAATATAGATGATATATGATGCTATTTGATGAAAGACTATTGTTGAGGTATGAAATTAAAGTATAAATTAACACACATGACTTATATTGTTACATGTTTGATGTCTATTATTTAATATTAAATGTTAAATTTAAATTATGCATACAACAAGTGAAGTATGAGGTAAGTGTTATTATTGAATTAAATGGAAATTTAATTAAGTGATGGATAAATATTAGTATTGAATTGTATATTAATGAGAAAGTGAAATTAAATTTAGTTGTGAATAAATTGAAGTGAAATTGAAATTGAAAAAAAAATGATATGTGAAGCACATAATAAGAATTATTAGTAAATTAAGAATGACTAGTAAATTTTGAAATATGTTACATATATTAAAGAAAGAAAAGATATAAACAACATACGTTTTTAGTACAATGGTTAAATTGTAAAATATGTAAAAGCATTATGTTAAAATTGTAAAAGGGACATGCGTGCATAATGTAATTTATCCAAGTAAATGAGATTAGATCTACTAAGATTAGTGGTATACCATTAAGGGACTCTAGCTTATTCTCTCGATAATAACACTTTGGTACTCATCAAGTGCTATCGATTAATAATACATTTCTATATTTGTTTCATATATCCTAAAGTGTTCATTTAATCTATTGGGCATCTTATAAAAAAAAAAAAAAAAGAAGAAGAAAAAAAAAAAAGAAAAAAAAAAAAAGGTAAGTAATTTTTAGTTATAAAGTATGTTCGCAATATTGAATTAAAATTAATTGCAAACTGAAAGGATATGGAATGGATAAATGATAAACTAGATAAATATGTGCACAAAGGAGCTATAGAATTATAGAAATAATGAAGTTCATGATCGAAATAACAAGGAAATTTCGAGGACGAAATTTTTTTAGGGGAAAGAGTTGTAATGACCCAATTTCAATAGTGTCGGAATAGTGATTCGAGATTACTAAATCGTGAAAAAGTTAGAAAACTTTGTTAATCGATAATTATAAGTTAAGTGTGATTTTAGAAATATTTTAAAATTAATGAATTTTGTGAACTAAAAGAATTAATTAAAAAAAAAAAGAAAAGATTTGGGCCAAAAACGAGGTATTGAGACCTCGAATTCATCTGATGAGTCATAAATATTTCTAAAAATATTTATGGAGTGTCATTAAGTTATTATTAAAGTTTAGTTGAGAAATTTTAACGTTTGGATATGTAATTAAATAAAAAAGACTAAATTGAAAAAGGTGTAAAAGTTTCATTATAGATTAAAGAAAGTATAAAGGACCAAAATGACAATTAAGCCATTTTATTTAGTTGAGGCGGTTATTGTGAAGAAAATCTGAGATTTTTTTTATGTTTAATATTATATTATTATATTATTATATTATTATATTATTATATTATATTATTATATTATTATATATAAACAAACAAATGGAAAGAAAAAGAAAGGAGAGAAAGGAGAGAATTGAAACAGAAAAGAAACAGAGAACAAGACGAAAGCAGGGGAAAGAAAGAAAGAAAGAAAGAAAAGGAGAAATTGATGATTTAAAGCTTGGATGTTTAATAGGTAAGCTAATTTAGTCCTTTTCTTTTAATTTTGATGCTTTATAAGTTTTAGAACAAAGTTTTGATGAATTTAAGTTGAAGTTTTTGAAGTTTTAAAGCTGTTGAATATAGCATATGATGAACAAAAAGATGAATTAGTGGTTTAATTGAAAGAATTTGAAGTTAGAATTGGGTAAAGGATTTAATTGTAAAATAAGCTATAACAAAACTGTTTTGGACAGCAGCAGTAGAGTAATTTTGAAAAATCACCAAAAATCGTAGAAGTGGAATTAGAAGTTGAATTAGATATGAAATTAAAGCTTATTGAGTCTATTTTCATATGAAAGAAACAGGGAAAGCAAAGGAATTCTGTAATTTGAGATATTTATATTTTTGTAAGACTAGTTCAGAGGATTTCAGGATTCCCTTTTCTGACTTTGTAAAATCATAGAAAATTGGAGAAAAATAATTAGAGGCTTAAGTTTATATGTTTAGAATCCTGAATGAGTCTATTTTCAATAGAAATAAACGAGAACATCATATGAATTCTGTATGAAGAGATAATTAATTTTTAGTGAAGAAGGGTCAGAACTGCCAGACAGCAGAACAGGGGTAACTTTGATGAATAAACTGTACTAATTGGCTAAACCAAAAATTCTGGAAATTTTATGGGAAGAAGATACGTGAGTCTAGATTCAGAAAAAATTTACGGTTCTTCATTTGGAGTTCTGTAGCTCTAGAAATAAATAATTTAGTGACTATAACTCAAATGGACAGTTTTGAATATACTTATGAGTAATTAATGAAATTATTGACAATGTTACTTATAGCATGTTATATACATTACGGATGTGGAATGGAGAGGAGGAGGAGGAAAATATGTATGAATATTTAGGTAGTATGGCTAATTTGAAATGTTTTAGGCTCAGGGACTAAATTGAATAAAAGTAAAACTTTGTGATTAATTTTGTAAAAATGTAGAAATGTCCAATTTGCATGAAATGGATTATTTTATTATTTAAAATTGCAAAATTGAATGAAATTATTAATTTAGATTAAGATCGATTGAAAAATCAATGAAAATAGAAAATTTCCAAAGTGCCTCGAATTTTGATATTTACGCAAAATTTAGCTTGAGTAAGTTCGTGTAACTTAATTATGTAATATAAGGGAATATAAGTTGATTGTACGTGAAATATTGATATGATGAATTAACTGATTTATGTTTATGAAGAAGAGATAATTGAATGATATTTTTCATGATATGTAAATATGTGATTATCTTTAATATGTTAATACAAGATAATTAAGTATGTTGAGATAAGTAATAAATTTATGTAAGACATGACGAGAAAAATAAATATGTTTAAGGGACAATATGTTTGAATTTGATTGGTTTCAAATATAAATGCTAAATGAAATAAAATGTCTGATAAATAAATTTGTAATTCCTGTAATGCCTCGTACCCTATTCCAGGGTTGAATACGGGTAAGGGGTGTTACAGCTTTTGTATATGGCATGTATAGAGGCTAGACAAGTTAGTATATTTTGTTGTATTAGCCAATGGCGTGCATCATTTAGATGGATAAACTATTTTGTATAATGCCTTGGTTGATGGCTCACCTTGTTATATATATGAAAAGATATAGTTGTCCATGGAAGTTTATATTGCTAAACATGAATGTTTGATGATGTGTTGAATGGATCCATGTTGTGTAAGCTAGAGGGGTGAAAAGGGTTTGGCAAATAACCTTATTCTTGTCCACGCGGGTAGGCACACGGGCTTGTGTCTAGGCCGTGTGTGACACATGGTCAACCCATATGCGTGTGACTTGGCCGTGTGTCCCCTGTATGTTAAGGTAGTAAGTTAGTGTCGACCACGGGCTAGCCACATGGGCGTGTGTAACAGCCCGGTTTAGACCCTAGTCAGAACAGTGATTTCAAGACCACAATTTCGAGGTCAAAATAATAATTTAACATTATTTTCTGTGTGAATAGTATGTGATTTAGCTTGTGTGTAATTTCTGTGTGGAGATTTTATCAATTGAGTGCCGAATTAAGAAAAAAGATTTAATCGCATAAAGTTTAAAAGCTATGTGCTGATTTATAAGTACCTAAGTGTTGTTGTCTTTATAAAGAGGAGACCTTATGTTGCAAATAGCCCATTAATTAAGAAAATGGGTGGCAATGGTCAAGAATGACCTTATATCATATGTTATATGCATTTTGTGCTAAAGGTTAGTTTTGTAATTTAATAATAATGTTTATTATAACAAAACAAAGCATGAAATGGTTATCATCTTCTTCATGTTCCACCGAATTTAGAAAGAAAAAAGAAAGGGTTTAAGCTTCCATGATATTTAGCACTTACTTAGCTTAATTCAAGGTATGTTTGAGCTCGGTTTTTGATAATTTCTATGTTTTTGTAACTGTTGCTTCGTGCTCTAGCTAACCCATGTTGTGATTTTGTGAATTGATGATGTTTTTGTGATGAGCCATTGATGAACGCTTAAGCTGTGTGCTAATTGATAGTGAAATATGAAAACTTGGTGTTGGGTAGTTTGTATTGGGATTTTTAGTGAAGTTGAGCATTTTAGGGTTAATTGAGAAAATGAGTAATTGAAGGATTAAATTGTGAAATAAATGAAATATGTGGGCTTGTATGAACACAAAGGGAACTCGGCTAGGCTTGTTTGGAAAGAAATTATGTGAATTTGATAATTTTGTGAAATAGGGACTAAAGTGTCGAAATATGAAAATGTGAGTGTTATTTTGTAAAATACCCTAAATAAGTGTGTGAGGACTAAATTGAATGAATTAGTAACTGAATGGATTGAATTTGATTGTGTATAGACCAAGAGAGGAGAGGTTCGGATCGAGATCGAGGCAAAGATAAAGTGCTTGATTAATCGACTGTTTCAGTATTTTGACATCCGAGGTAAGTCTGGATATAATACTAGTTGTTAAATTATATCTATTTGATGTGAATTGATTGAATATGTACCTAATTATGATATTAGAAATGCTATGTGCGAAATGGAAATAGATGGCACTAAGTGTGCGAAATAGAAACGGGATAGAGAGGATTAGCACTATGTGTGCGATAACATAAAAGCTTCGGCTTATTGAATTGGCACTGTGTGTACGACACTGATATAAGTATGGTTTAACTATTTGGCACTAAGTGTGCGATGACGACTTTGCTTTAGTTTATGAAATTGGAAATAAGTGTGTGAATAATTCAAAAGAATAGCAAGAGTTGATCGAGAGGTAATATCGAGATATTAAGTAGCACAAATGGTGAGTAACTACTTGTTGATCAAGGTACGTTTGAACCTATGTGGTTGAAGATAGTTTTAAAAGTGTATGAATGGGCACTTGAGTATTTGGTTGAGATTGATAATGAGTTTAATTGTGCATTTATCTAAGTGATGGTTTAATTACATGTGAAGTGGTATTATTGAGTTGTATGTATTGTATTTCAAACTTACTAAGCTATTGAAAGCTTACTGTGTGATGGTTTCTCTGTTTTACAGTGTCAGTAAAGCTAGCTCAGATTCGGGGATCGTCAGCATCTCTATCACACATCGGCAATCTATTTTGGTACTTTTGTGAAAGATGTATATAGATGAAATATGGCATGTATAGGCTAGAAGTTAAGATATGTCTTGAAATGTTTAATCCTTGCCATGTGAGTTGGCTTGGAAGTTGAATGATGTTAAACTTATGAATAGGTTATGAAAATGATATACCTCATGATTATGTGTTTGATGAGAAGATGCGGTTTGAAGATGGTTTATGATATGGATTACATGATGTCTGATATATGCATGTTTTGAAATGTATATTTATCATTTTGAATGGTCTTAGTTGTGATGATAATGAGCATGGAAGTAAATGGTTTAGTTGGTGGTTGAATAATGCATGAAATGGTATGTTTGAATGCATTACAAAGCATAAATTGGTATTGTATTGATGCTAGTAGGCATGATCCTTGGGTGGGAGGCAAATTGGCCTTGCAAATGGCCTGTTTTGCCTATACGGTTATGGCACACGGGCGTGCCTAGCGACTGTGGGATAAAGTCAGTAGATAGCACAAGTATGCACGGCCAGGGTACAGGACATGCCTAGCAGCCGTGTGAATAAGTCAGTATATTGCCTAAGAGCACACGGCCTTAACACACGGGCTTGCCTAGTGGCTGTGTGGAGAAGTCAGAATACTTGCTCTGCTTTGGCACGACCTGGACACATGGGGGTGTCTGGTGATCGTGTGAGGCACACGGCCTGGTTGCACGGGCGTGTGACCTCAACAGATTTGAAGAATATTTGAAATTTTGAAAACTTTTCTTAGTGCCCGATTCAGTCTTGACCCCTTTCTAACACATGTTTAAGGTCTCGTAGACCTAAATGAGGGACTGTATGTTCATATTTGAATATATATGATTGAAGATATACTTTGTGTCGTGGAATGAATGTGAAATATTGTAATTGTTCGGTAATACCTCTTAACTCTATTCCGGCGATGGTCTCGGGTTAGGAGTGTTACAGTGTGTGCCTAGACCGTATGACACAAATAGAGTATCCAAGTTTTTATACACGGGGTAGGGACATGGACTTGTGTGACCACACGACCTGCCCCCAGGGGCTTGTCCTATTTCATATAGGCGTGTGGCCCTTGATTAGGTGAAAAATTTTAAGATCGTAAAGTTTTCCGGTAGGGTTTCGAAATCCATCATATGTATGTTTAATGCCTCGTGAGTTCTTAATGAGGTCATTGTGGTGACTATAGAGAGTTGTCAAGTTAGGACTAAAGTGGTGTGATCAAGTGGATTAAGTCCGGTAATGCCTCGGGCCCGGTTCCGGCATAGAATACGGGTAAGGGCTGTTATAGTTACACGCCTGTAATGACCCAAACACCACGCGCATCACTATTTTACCAGGGTGGCTCATCATCACAACATCATATGTGGGAGTGGCAGATACATGATGGCTAGCAAGGACAACACAACAATCAACCATGAAAGAAGATGATGACGTTATCGATCCAACCGAAACAATTGTCTAAGAGGCCATGCTAGGTATATATTTAGGCGATGGTGATGGCGACAAGGAAGTCTACAAGCCCGCACTTTCAGATTCACCTCCGGAGGCACTTCCTGTTGCACCTCCTATTGAAACTTTGGTTGTACACCTAGTTCCAGAGAGGAATCCTGCACGCAATCATCGTCCACCACCTTGTGGCAGACATTCTACCCGACAATGAGTGCGATGTATTTTTTGCTATAAATATTATGATGTAAATAAAAATATCATAAATAAAAAATAGTAAATTATTACAAAACAATCATCTTAGGTGTTGTACATTATTAATTATTACAAGTAGTATAAAGTCTCTATTTGAACAATACCTTTGTCTTTTCAAGAGTTATGTGTAAGTTAACAATAAATAAGAAATTGAACCAAATGGAATACGCGAAACACATCAATGAACATGAAATTTGGTAGAAAGTAATGTTATCAACGCTGGGGCCCCAATGTATCCCTATACAGAGAATATGTCTTCGTATGTCCTGGATTTCTACAATACTCGTATAATTTTTGTTGATTGTGTTGGAAAAAATGAGTTTGAAAACATAATGGAAAATAAATTTAGGGAAAAATCAAATTTTAATTTTTTTTTTCAAATTAAAATCTTGGTTGTGATATCTAAAGTAATAAACACTTAATCAAAATTATACATTTTCGATTCGTCTAAGATGAGCGTTTCGACCGAGTAGTATTTTCTGCTATCCTTAAGCTCACATCTATCTAGTGTGGGTTCACTTCGAATTAGAAAATTTTTCGCAAAAATTACCAGTGGATAATTTCGTAATTTCTCTAAACTTTTAAATGTTAATTACTTTATTAACCTACTATTCAAATTAAGGAGAGAAATAAAGAATAACGGAAATTTATGTTTCATTTGAAATCTTTTTTATTCATTATTCATTAATAGAAAATTGACATAAATTAAAACAAGTAAACTAAAGGTATTAGAATGAGTTCATAACAAAATTATTGTAAAGAAGATATTTATATTCTTATTAAAATAAAGCGATTAAAAGACCCTCAAATAATATAATTTATTTTAATTTTCGTAACTTTTTGTACTAATTTAGTGTTCGATTAACTCATAACATCAAGTCAATCAATAGCTTAAATAATAGTATAGATTTTATCAATAATTTGTAAATACCCAATTTTGCCCGGGGCCATTCAGAAAAAGAAACAAAGTAAAAAATAATAAATGTCCAAGTTTGTTTTAATGCAGTCCAATAGCCCAAAACAAAATAATACACAAAACTAAAACCCACTTAAGCCCAAACAGATACCCAACAACCCAATCTAAACCCAATTAGCCCACTTACACCCTTAGCCCAAAACTAAACTAGCGATTTTGGCACTGGGTTTCGAAACCCTAAGCGCTGCCGATTTAAATTCCGGCTACGATCGCGCGCCACGATCCGCGCCCCACAGCCTCTTCTAGCCTATTCTCGCGTCGAAATCAGCGCGCATGTCGCCCCATCCCCAGATTCGCGCCTTTCACCTGCACAAAAAAGAGAAAGAAACAAGCAGCCAAATCTGGCAAAACAAAGGCAGAATATTTATTTCCTTTTTTGTTTTCATTTCAAAGGCTATAAAAGCCTACAAGAATCTGTAAATGGATACACAATACATGGATACAAAGATATAGAGAGAATATTCAAAAAATCACAGAAATAAAAAACGAAAAAGCCTATTTATAAAGGTGATTTTTCATTCTATTTTCTCGTGGTTCTTTTTATTTTTCTCTTCCGATTCGCACATTGTTTTATGTAAGAAATAATATTAAAATAAAAAAAGGAAGGTTTTACCTGTGCGCCGCTGAGAGTGACGACGCGTGAAGCGCTTGGAACGGTGGTCCGAAGGTTCGGTGAGGGAGTCCAGAGGAAAGTATTGAGAGGTTTCTCAAATTTTTTTAAAACTAGGTGCAAATGTTTTTTTTTTTGGGTCTGAAACTGACTTTTATAACGCTAAAAAATGATGCCGTTTTCGTTTAGGCAAATAAGCGCTAAACCGACGTCGTTTAGCTGGTCAGACCCGCGCTTTGACCCGACCCGAAGGCAGGATCCGCGTGTTTTTAAGTCAGTGGTCTAATTTCCTTGTCAGTCCTTCCTCATATTTTTTCAATTTTAATTCAGTCCAAATTGCACTTTTATTTTTTATTAAATTTGCCTTGAAGCTTATTTTTGTTCAAATTTAGTCCCTCGGACTCTTCAAAGGTTAAATTCAAAACGTTGTCGTTTTTAAATTTGGTATATTTTCCATATTAGTCCTCGTGGTTTAACGCGTTTTTTAAATCCTTTTTATTTATTTTATTGCTATTTTAATCCTTATTCATTTTAAAACCTTTTTATTTTATTTTTAATTAATCTAATATTATACTTAATTATTTTATTATATTAAACTGTTTTATTATTGTATTAATTTTGTTAATTGTACAAAATGTATATATTTAAATCTATATTTTTTTATGTATTACTTTTATACATGTTAAATTATTATTAGTATCTATTATTTTACTTGGTTTAATAATTTATATATTATTTTATAATTTATAAATTATCTATTATATTAAATTTTAACTTGTATATTATATAGTATTATATTATATATTATTTTTTATTTAAAATTTAGTATAATATATAACCTATTTTGTTTATATTGTTTATTACATATATAATTTTTATGATTAATATATTATGTATATATATGTTTTTATTTAAAATTATTATATCTATTATTTACTTGATTATTTTTATTATGTATAATCCTTATATATTATTATTAATTATTTTATATGTTATGATTTTTATTAATTATTATATACATTTATTTGTATCTTTATATTTGTATATTATTGCTTTAACATTTTTTCTTATAATTTATTTATTCATGACATATTATTTCATTTTCATTATTAATTGTTAGCAAAATTTGTAGTTATGTAAAATTGTTATTAAACATGTATGTTATAATGTATTATTCAATGTCTTACTCATACCATTTTTTATAAAAATACTTTTTAAATTAAAGATTTTTTTTTTAAACGGTGATATGTGATATTTGGGGACTTCGAGAAGAATTTTGGCCTAACTTACTGGGTCTCGATTTTTCTCGTGAAACTTCAAATATTAAATATACCTTCTCAGTTCAAATAAAAACTTATTCTCGAGAATTCAAAATGCCGTGTCCTAACGTGCTGGATGTGACATTATGTTATCTCGATGTAAGGTTTTTTGAAAATAAGTCAATGTTTTGGTATTTAGAAATTCGAGAAATAGTGCCCTAACGTGCTGGGTTGCGATTTTCTATTTGACTAAATAGCTAAATATCCTTTTAACAAGTTTTGCAAATCGTGAGATGATTTTGATTACAAAGATTTTAAAATATCGTGTCCTAACGTGCTGGATGTGATGTTTATATTCCTTCGAAACAAGAAAGTCTTAAATTTTAACTTAAATTGCTCGAAGTTTTTTTTAGAAATCATATTTTTAAATACTTTTAAATTTCAAACATTTGGACATGATTCTATCAATTTGGTACCAATTTTTGGGCGTTATGAGGGTGCTAACCCTTCCTCATACGTAACCGACTCCCGAACCCATTTTCTCGTTTTTCGTAGACCAAAACCAAAGGTTTTATAATGAAACGTTTTATAAGGTAATCCAATCACACCTAAGTAAAAATAGATTGGTGGCGACTCCTATTTTTGTTTTTAAGGTCGATCCCTGTTTTTCAAAATCAAATTTTAAAAATGGTTTCAACAGCTTGGCGACTCTGCTGGGGACTAAGAGAGTCAAGCCGTAAAATTGATAATTTCATGTCCTTTTGTTTGAATTTAAAATTTTGGTTTTTTTTTTTAAAAAAAGTGATCTTTTTATATGCTTCTAAAGATATTTCTCTGCATTGCACTGCATGACCGTTGTGGTCACACCCTTAAGTGGGAGTGAGAAGCTACTTTTTCGTGAGGTTTTCACCTCCGTGCAGGATAGTGAATCGCTTTCGGGATACATCCGTACCTATGTCTTCGTGAGGTTTTCACCTCTGTGCAGTCATAGGGAAATGTATTCCCCTGAACCGAACTCGGTCTGTATGAGCCTATAATGGGTGAGGATTGAGGAATCTGCCGGTTCGAGAACCTCAAATTTAGAACTAAACCACATATAGTGAACCCTAAGAGCCCACCTTAGGTAGAACTATGTCAAACCCTAGTGGTCACCCTGATAGGTGTTCTAGGTTATTTATTTTTCCTGTGCTATCGTGTTTTCTTTTGTTTTGATTGCATTGCATTCACATCATAGAAAAAAGGAGTTGATTTCAAATTTGATTGCTAAATAGAAAAGTTGGTCATAAGAAAATGGAATTTTTGCTAAAGTAGATTATAATACGGTCGTCCGAATATAGTCTAAGTGAATACAACGAGAGAAGACTGATAGTCCGTGAAGGAATACAAGACATTATCACCAAAAGATTCAAGTTGATGAAGACTATTTAAGAATTACTACATCTCAGCTTTCTTGAAGAGGCTAACAAGTGAACAGGAGCCGTGATCCAGATCAAGCAAAAGGAGCTAAAGGAGGCATATATTAGAAGTTTGCAAGACTTGACTTTTGCGAAGAAATGATTCATGTTTCCACTTGGACTATGAGGACAAGGCCGTGTATGCGATCCGTTTTGTGTAAAGAAATTTATTTTCTAGTAAAGTTTTTCTAATGTAATTGAATTCAGAGTTAACGCCTCTCTTTCTTTGCATTCATGCATTTGCATTACATCACATCGTATGCATTTAAATTTATAGAAAGAGTCTAATTAGTTGAAATTAATAGAGAGAGAGAGAGAGAGAGAAAGAGAAGGGAAATCTGGAAGCTGAACACCACTACGGTACACGTACAAATATAAGGAAAATGGATGAAAGATTTAAACAGTTCCAAAAAGATATGCAAGACTAGATGCAGGAGCAAATGGCAAAGCTCCAGCAAGAAATGAGGGACCAGATGTTGAAGGCCCAAAAGAACATGTGGCCCAAATGGCCCAGATGCTGAGTAAGGCAATGGACAATGGAAAGGGTCCCATAGTAAATGCTGATGACAATGAAGATTTTCCTCGGAGTTTCACCCCACCGCATGTACAACCGGAAGAGTATTCCCAAGGACCACCTGTCACGATTAGGCCTCAACAGGGGCAAGCTGATAATAGACCGCCCATGAACTTCCAAATGGGCTCAGGATCTAAACTAAGAGATAACCCTGCCAATCTTGTTATCTCTGATTTGGATATAGTAGAAAAAAAGAGAAAAGGAATTGAATCTTCAAGGAAGTTGGAAGATCGCTGTAGATGGTTGGAAGAAAAGTTCCAAGCTTTGGAAAATGTTGACCATCATCATGGTATTGACGCTAAGAACTTAAGTTTGGTTCCTGATTTAGTGTTTCCTTATAAATTTAAAATGCCAGACTTTGAGAAGTACAACGGGACTAGTTGCCCTGAAGCCTACATCACTATGTTTTGTAGACGGATGACTAACTACGTAAATAATGATCAACTTCTGATTCATTCTTTTCAAGATAGTTTGGTGGGAGCAGCGTCTAGGTGGTACAATCAACTCAACCGCGCTAACATTAGCTCTTGGAGAGACTTAGCTCAAGCATTCATGAAGCAATACAACCATGTCACGGACATGACGCCTGGAAGAATAACTTTGCAAAACATGGAGAAGAAACCAGATGAAAGTTTCAGGCAGTATGCGCAAAGATAGAGAGAGGTCGCCATGCAAGTTCAGCCGCCACTCTTAAAAAAAAAGATTACAATGCTCTTCATTAATACCTTGAAAGCTCCATTCATCACTCATATGATAGAAAGTACTACTAAGAGCTTTACGGATATAGTGATGGCAAGAGAAATGATTGAAAATGCCATAAGGGGTGGCAAGATTGAAGTAGGGGAAACCACTCGAAGGTTTACTCCTAGGAAAAAGGATGACGAGGTGAATAATACGAGTATATACAACAAAGGGTACTCAAAGGTAGTCACTGTTAGCCAACCGAAAGCGGTTACGGCTGGGCAACAAGGGTCGACGAGACAAGAATCAGGCCCTAAAAAAAATTTCAAAAAGCTCCAATTTACACCAATTCCAATGACATATAAGAAGCTATATCAGACTTTATTGGAGGCACGTGTAGTGTCCCTATATTATCTGCAGCCGTTACAACCCCCATATCCTAAATGGTATGACTCCAACGCTCAATGTGATTACCACGCAGGAATAACGGGGCATTCAATAGAAAATTGCACTGCCTTCAAAAAGGTAGTTGAGAGACTTCTTAATATGGGAGTTGTCAAGCTTGATGATACACCCAGTGTGGAGAACCCATTACCCAATCATGGAGACAAGAAAGTTGTGATCCCTTGAAGAAATCGAAAGTGAAGAGAGAATCGAGGAACGAAGTTTTCAAACCCTTGGATATTTGGGGAGTGTCTTGAATAATGGGATTGTGGAAGAGATCTGTATATTCTTAGAGTTGATCTATAGTAATGTGCAAAACATGCTTGTTGCCTTAAGCCTAGAGGCAATAAAACCCATTTTGTGAAATAGGCTTGTCCGAAATTTTATTTCAATAAAATACATCTTTTTTAATACATATTATTTTATTCTTTACATTTCATGCCGTGCATTCTTTTGTTTTTTAGAATATTCTTTCATGACCATACCAATAATCATCCTTAGAATCATTTATTCTTTGGATTTCTTGCCTTCGTACCTAGGTACCCAGATATCAACAACATGAGCGACGTTGTTACTGACTCCCTTTTTGAATGAGATATGGGTCTAAGGGATCTAAGGACTTTGAAGATAACAGAGATTGTCACTTATCTTCTAATTTGTTAAGAATGGTGAAATAAGATGAAAAACAGACCTTACTCTACAAAGGGGTATTGGATATTGCGAGCCTAGGGAAGGAGTGAAGATTGTAGCCTAGCTCATCACAGAAATAAGGAGAGATATTATTGAGTTATCTTCGAGAATTTAAAGATGTTTTCGCACGATCATTTCAGAACATGCCTGGGCTAATAAGACGCGGGCTAAACAAGAGGATGGGGCACTGTTGGTCTACCATGGAAGGAGATTGCATCAGTCATACCGCAAATGCTGAATTGAAGAAAACGAGATTTATGTGACTATTTTATTCTCTTCACAAGACTTTTCTATATGTTGGGCATGGATATTATGGGTCCAATGTCATCAAATACTTCAAGTTGTCATCGATATCGATCCATTGTCGTGGTCATCGTTTACTTGACTAAGAGGGTGAAAGTAGCTTCATATGCCAATATTACAAAATCGATAGTCATCAAATTTCCTGAAAAAAAAAGGGAGAAATCAGACTTCGACAGAAATGCCAATAGGTACAAAGTCAAAGTTTTATAGTTTGTCAAAAGATCAGGCAGCATATCACTGTACAGCAAAAGTTGCCAAAAGAAAAAAATACAAAAACAAAAAAACAAAAATTATGAAAGGTGACTTAGACTTGTAAGGATTACCATAAGAAGCTACCATTACCTTCTGGCTTATTGAACGTCGGCCAAAACCTTCGCTGGGGCAACATCTTATCCATTGGTTTATGGAATTGAAGCATTTTGCTAATTGAACCTAGTTGAAGAAAAGGTTAAAGTTATTCAAGCTTATGACAAAGAGGTTCATCCTAAAAAATTCCACAATGGGAGCCTGATGTTAAAACAGATTTTTCTTCCATAAAACGATTTTAGAGGAAAGCATATGCTAAACTGGAAAGGACTTATGTAAGGCCTGAGGAGCATTGATATTGACCAAGATGGATGGCAAAGACTTGCCCAATCTGGTGAATTTAGGTTTAGTCAAGAGATATTTTACCTGAAAGAGGAAAGATTAAGGTGAAAACCCGTAAAGGGCGCCTCAAAAAAAAAAAAAAGAGGCCAAGGTGAAAACCCGTAAAAGACGCTTTGAGACCAAAGGGGCTTTGAGCTAAAAACCCGAAAAGGGTGGCTCAAATTTTGATCAAAAGTGGGGCACATAGTAGTCTTGCTACATTTGAATTAATAATGAAGAAGTATGTTACGTCTTGGGGCATTGACAGAGTACTCCAGATCCCCTAAACACATATTGAGTTTAAAATGGTCTTCAAGAAATCGGAACAGAGAAGCTCAGACTGCGATATCTGGGGCACCTAATTTCTCATTTTACCCATTTTAAATCTTTGTTTACTTTATTCTTTTCAAAGAAACACCCCAATTAATTTTCTTTTATAGCCTTTGCTATATTTAATTTATTCTTTTTAAGATATACCAATCAATTTTCATTTATTGTCTTAGTTATCTTTGATTAGCTTATTTGCTTCGAGCTATGCTCTTGATTAATTTCTTTCTTGTCCATTATTGTAATCTTTTTCAAGCATTTTTATTGAAATAACGATTAATGGACTAATAATACTTTCATAAAAGAAGTTTCGCATATTATTCTAAAAGCTTCTAAATAATATGAGGAATCTGAAACATGACTATTGTTCAGAACTCACCAAGCCGAAGGGATTAGAAATATTGGAAAATGATTATCTCTTCGGATTCTTATTGGATAAGACAATTTCGTTGGTGATACCATATCGGCAAATGACGAACAAGGTCAAGCCAAGTGTAAAAGGGGATCATCGTCGGGATACCCTGCATCCATTCAGACACATACATCTGGTCATTACACCTAGGGAATGGTGTAACAGATTAAAAGTGATACAAGTTCTGTACCTCTGAGTGGTAACAGAAATATGGAAGAAACCAAATATCATTCCCCTGAAGTTGTAGTGGGAGATACCAACTTCATGTCCCGAGGTTCAAGTGGGACTAATTCAGAAATTACATCAGGGCAAGCTGGTTGAGCAGAACATGATTGATAAACAAGAAGGGAAAAACAAATGAGTGATAACACCTAGAATAGGAATCATACTCATAACATTTTTGTATCATAACAATTTTCATTAGGAGCATTTGATTCATTCCGGTCATTGCATCCTAATCCTTGAAATAGGAGTCATCTTCATATATCATAGCATTTGATGCATTTCGATCAAAGCATCCTAATTATTAGACAAAAGCATATATCCATTCTACAGGTTATGTCTTCTAGAGGACAATGTAGCAAGATTAAAGACAACAGATCTTATCTTTCTGAAGTTGTAGAAAGCAGATCGAAGACACTTTCAGATCTTATCTTCCTAAAGTTGTAGGAAGTAGATCGAAGACACTTTCAGATCTTATCTTCCTGAAGTTGTAAGAAGTAGATCGAAGACAGAAGATCTTATCTTCCTGAAGTTGTAGGAAGCAGGTCGAAAAGAATTTCAGCCTTATCTCCTTGAAGTTGTAAGGAGTAGACTGAAGACAGAAGATCTCATCTTCCTGAATTTGTAAGAAGCAGATCAAAAAGAATTTCAGCCTTATCTCCCTAAAGTTGTAGGGAGTAGACTAAAGACAGAAGATCTCATCTTCCTGAAGTTGTAGGGAGTAGGTCGAAAAGAATTTCAGCCTTATCTCCCTGAAGTTGTAGGGAGTAGACTAAAGACAGAAGATCTCATCTTCCTGAATTTGTAGGAAACAGTTCGAATAGAATTTTAGCCTTATCTCCCTGAAGTTGTAGGGAGTAGACTGAAGGCAGTAGATCTCATCTTCCTGAAGTTGTAGGAAGCAGATCGAAAAAAATTTCAGCCTTATCTCGCTGAAGTTGTAGGGAGTAGATTGAAGACAGAAGATCTCGTCTTCCTGAAGTTGCAGGAAGCAAATCAAAAGCATTTTCAGTCTCATCTCTCTGAAGTTGCAGTGGAGTAGACTGAAAACAGAAGATCTTATCTTCTTGAAGTTGTAGGAAGCAAATCAAACACATTTTCAGCCTTACCTCCCTGAAGTTGTAGCGAAGAAGATTAAAGATAGCTAATTTTGGCCTTCCTGAAGTTGCAGGAAGCAGATTGAAAACATCAGACTTATTGAAATCAAGATGAAGTTCCAGTACCCCTGAAGATGCAGTTAGGATTGGAAGCCATTTCAAGGAGATGAGGATCAAAAAGTCGTGGTTCAGCCAAAACCGGGCAAAATTGGTCCTTTTATAGTCTTTGCTCTATTCTTGTTTCACAACATGATCAAAGAGGGGCAGTTGTAAATACCCAAATGTTTTTTTTTTTTTTTGGTCTGAAACTGACTTTTATAATGCTTAAAAAATGATGTCGTTTTCGTTTAGGCAAATAAGCGCTAAAACGACGCTGTTTAGCAGGTCAAACCCGCGCTTTGACCTAACCCGAAGGCATGATCCGCGTGTTTTTAAGTCAATGGTTTAATTTCCTTTTCAGTCCTTCTGCATATTTTTTCAATTTTAATTCAGTCCAAATTGCACTTTTATTTTTTATTAAATTTGCCTTGAAGCATATTTTTGTTCAAATTTAGTCCCTCGGACTCTTCAAAGGTTAAATTCAAAACGCTGTCATTTTTAAATTTGGTATATTTTTCATATTAGTCCTTGTGGTTTAACGCTTTTTTTTAATCCTTTTTATTTATTTTATTGCTATTTTAATCCTTATTCATTTTAAAACCTTTTTATTTTATTTTTAATTAATCTAATATTATACTTAATTATTTTATTATATTAAACTGTTTTATTATTGTATTAATTTTGTTAATTGTACAAAATGTATATATATATATATATAAATCTATATTTTTTATGTATTACTTTTATACATGTTAAATTATTATTATTATCTATTATTTTACTTGGTTTAATAATTTATATATTATTTTATAATTTATATATTATCTATTATATTAGATTTTAACTTGTATATTATATAGTATTATATTATATATTATTTTTATTTAAAATTTATTATAATATATAACCTATTTTGTTTATAATGTTTATTACATATATAATTTTTATGATTAATATATTATGTATATATATGTTTTTATTTAAAATTATTATATCTATTATTTACTGATTATTTTTATTATGTATAATCCTTATATATTATTATTAATTATTTTATATGTTATGATTTTTATTAATTATTATATACATTTATTTGTATCTTTATATTTGTATATTATTGCTTTAACATTTTTTCTTATAATTTATTTATTCATGACATATTATTTTTTTTTTCATTATTAATTGTTAGCAAAATTTGTGGTTATGTAAAATTGTTATTAAACATGTATATTATAATGTATTATTAAATGTCTTACTCATACCAATTTTTATAAAAATACTTTTTAAATTAAAGATTTTTTTTAAACCGTGATATGTGATATTTAGGGACTTCAAGAAGAATTTTGCCCTAACTTACTGGGTCTCAATTTTTCTCGTGGAACTTCAAATATTAAATATCCCTTCTCATTTCAAATAAAAACTTATTCTCGAGAATTCAAAATGTCGTGTCCTAACGTGCTGGATGTGACATTGTGTTATCTCGAGGTAAGGTTTTTTTGAAAATAAGTCAATGTTTTGGTATTTAAAAATTCGGGAAATAGTGCTCTAACGTGCTGGGTTGCGATTTTCCGTTTGGCTAAATAGCTAAATATCCTTTTAACAAGTTTTGCAAATCGTGAGATGATTTTGATTACGAAGGTTTTAAAATATCGTGTCCTAACGTGCTGGATGTGATGTTTATATTCCTTCGAAACAAGAAAGTCTCAAATTTTAACTTAAATTGCTCGAAGTTTTTTTTAGAAATCATATTTTTAAATACTTTTAAATTTCAAACATTTGGACATGATTCTATCAATTTGGTACCAATTTTGGGCGTTATGAGGGTGCTAACCCTTCTTCATGCGTAACTGACTCCCGAACCCGTTTTCTCGTTTTTCGTAGACCAAAACCAAAGGTTTTAAAATGAAACGTTTTACAAGGTAATCCAATCACACCTAAGTAAAAAGGGATTGGTGGCGACTCCTATTTTTGTTTTTAAGGTCAATCCCTATTTTTCAAAATCAGATTTTAAAAATGGTTTCGACATAATTTATTGTATTATTCATCATATATTATTACTATTTTATAATTATTTATAAAATTTACTATACACTATGAATATGAAATTTTTTATCATTCAATTATTAAAGAGGATATAAATAGTTAAATTTTAAAAAAGAGGGTAAGAATTATTAATTGAATGGTATAAATAGGGTAAAATTGGATACCAGAATGAAAAAGTATAAATAGAAATTTTTGAGAAAGGATTCAATTGAATTTTTGCAAAAAAAAAAAAAAAAGTGTGAGGAATAAAATGTGAATAGCTTATAAAAGAAAAATGGTAGAGTAGTAATTAACTATTTTATGTAAAAATGAAATTGAAAATATATTGATATTTAGTTAAAAAATTAGGGTATTAAGTTAAAGGAACTTAAGTATAATTTGCCATTAAGTGAAAAAATGACTTAACCGTAATTAAACCATAAAGAAATAACAAAATATGAGCCATTAGATTAAAGTTTTAAAAATTAAATAATAACCATTAATGATTTAATAACTAAATAAAAATGGATAAATAAAGAAATACGAAAAAAAGTCGAGAAAATTGGGAAATTCATCAAAATATTTATCTCTCTCGATATAAAGGTAACTCCAAAATGAATAGAAGTGATTTTAGTAATTTGTTTTTTTTTTTAAAGATATAAGTGAACGCTTAATTAATTTTTTTTAAGAATGATTAATCAGATAATTTTATCTTATTAAAATATATTTAAGCAAGGTTAGTTTGCTAAACAAAAACAAGTAGAACAACAAGAATAGGAATCAAATATTTAAGAAAATTGAACCCAAAAAACAAAAAAAAACATGAAAGAAAGCAATGATACAAGAAAACAAAGATGGGATATCACCTTTCAATGGAAAGAAAATCTCTGAGCTGTTTCTTTCTATCCCAAGAGAATAATGCCAGTGGCACTACTGATCATAAGATTGGCCTTTGTCCTCTTAAATCATTTTCTCAACCCCTCCCAGTGTTCATTCTCAATTAAATACAAGTATATCTCACTAATTCAAGTAGTAATTGAGGGGAAAACTTATCAATTTTCTCATGAGAATATCCTACATATATACTAGTTATAAGAGTTTCACCAGGGAAAGAAGTAGACTTTAATATAAACTCTAACACTACTTATCTAATTATATTCACAACATCAATAAAAGGAATTAAACTTATTTTTACTTAAAAGACTTTTGGAATCTCAACTCACAACTGTTAACAAGCTTCTTCCGATATCAAAGTGGAGAACATCCCTTCTTCATGGTGTATTTCAAAGACAATGGTTGAAATATATGGAGGTGCATATAAAAGTGGCAAAACGATGAGTGACCTATAGATACTCAAAGAACACAATTCTTGATTACGATTTTAGAAAAGATAAATAAAAATTTATTGTGGAACCTAATCTTCACATTCTTTTTGACACTATCAACAACAAATACCAACTCAAAGAAGGAAAAAAAGGTTAAACATTGGTTTATTTACCTTAAAAAAAATGTCTCTTATCAATTATAATCTCCCATCTACAAACACCACAAATAACTCAATTAGAAACAATTTAATCTTCCCTAACTACCACCTCCCTTACCTATCCAATCCCCTTCTTTTCATACCTCCCCTATGTAGCAGAAAAATCCTTATAATTTAATCTCCAAATAGGTTTAATTCGATTTCTAAAAGGGAATGTTTAATTCTTTCACAATTTTTAAGCTCCAAACCTTGTAATGATTCTACATTTTAATGTTCAGCTTGATCTCGATCATGTGGTCTCATAAAAATAGGTGCATTATTCACAAATGAAAGTGTGTAAATTTTGCAGCCTTTGCAGTAAACATGTATGCAAAGTCATTGACGAAAAAGTGAAAGTAATAATCCGTTAAGCCAATATAAAAGTTGCAAAGGTGAGCATTAATCCATTTAAACCAACATAAAATTTTCTAAATTGATGACTACCTTTTCTATGAACAACTGCTGAATGGTGGCATTAAGGTCGCCTTCCCAACGCCCTACATATTCACCTTTAGTATTTTGTACGACAAGCTGCATTGGTGTACTTAACTGTCCTTTGTGAAAAATTTCAGTTTTGGACACAATCACACAAGTCTCATGAATACTTCTTCCAAGGAAGGAAATATTACTCAGGTGTAATTCTCTGAGCAGAGCCTTGAAAGACTACCAAGTTCTAAAGACTTGAGTTGGGAGAAAACGATGCCATCCATGACTTCATCAGTGTAGAAAAGCTATGATTTCTTCTAACATTTGGCAATCAGTAACACTCATTCTTGTGAGTTAGACCATGCTTTTAGCTATTGTGAATGTTACTAAATTCCTGAATCCATGGCATTTGATGCTTTTGAGTTAAATGTTTGAATGATACAAAATATGGCACTAAATTCTTTAATTTGCCGTATCCCAAAACTTGTAGAAAACTTCTGCAAGTGATGGTTTGTTCTTCTAGAGATGTGTCGACCTTAATTCCTTCAAGCAAGCAAGTTTTCCTACATGTTTGTTTTTATCTATTATTCCTTTACATGGAAATATTTCATTGAAGGTAGCCCCTTGCCAAAAGAAAGGTATTCAAGATTTGGTAATGACTAGATGCAACAATCCGAGATAGTAACTCATGTTTTGGGACAATATAAATTTCTTAGTTTGGGACAATATTGTTTCGGATCTAGTCCATGTCCAAGCCATACATTCATATAGCCATTCCGAACCAAAAACAATTCTTCTAAATTGGGGAATGTTTCCTGAGAAATTAAGAAACATATATATGTTAAATAAAAGCAAATCTTCTAAAGTAAATGATAAAATATGCAAATTTTTAGATTGACCTTTTATTTAATTTCTTTTACGAGATCTTACCTTAGTGACCCAAAATAGGGGTTGTTGAACAGAGATAACGGGTTGGCTCTCTCCTTGTGTTTCTCAATAGTTGATAAACTCCCCAGCGAATGTCTCCACCTTGCTGCATTCACACACCTCCAATAGTTTTAACAATGGCCAATCTGTAGTATGCACCCTGGAGTAGAAACCAATCAATTTGGGTAGCTTACGAAGTACCAGCTGTCTTATTTTAGGAAACACAAACTTGGTGGTTGACTTGAGATCAATCGGTTCATTTGAGTTGAGTCCATGATCGTCAGCAAGTCCAATTATTTCTTCTACCGACTCACATTCCAATATTTGCAGAGTTTCTAGTTTTTCAAGTCTTTCCACCATATCAAATGGTAAAACATTCGAAAGTCTGTCACAGTGTTCCACCATAAGGAAGGTTAATTCATGAAATGAACCCATAGTGAGTTTATCGTGCCATATCTTTCTACACTTTCCCATGCCTACAATTCTCAAATCATTCAAGCTAGGAAACGCAACCTGCGGGAATTATTTAAGTTGTTAATGAGGAAAACAAGTTAGAATTCTACATGGATATGAAAAGTAATGTTACTAAAAAAAAAAAAAAAAAAAAAAAAAGAAGAAGAATACCACCTTTTGGTTGAAAAGAGTATTGGTCTCTGAGTTTTCTTGATGGCAGAGTGTCCTTAGTTTTGGAAGCCTAATGAGCTCCAGTATTTGTAGCTTAGTGAACAAATAAATCGGTATCCCTTCTCCTGCTGCTAATCCATCTGTAAATATTATTTCTTCCATGTTTTTGCAATCAAGAAGGCTAAGTTGATGGAGCTGCTCAAAATTTTTTACTAAAAGGGATGGGAATAGATATTCCAAATTGTGGCAACCCTTCACAATTAAGATTTGTAAGTTGAGAACATTAGAGGATATAGCCCTGTCTGGTTTATCAGGCCATAATTTTTTGATGTTAGTTGATGATAGTTCCAAGTACTGCAAGTTGGCACACAAAACCTGCAGACACAATCCTCATTGCATGAATTATTTGGTATTTATCTAGAGATTGAGCATCAAATCTCGGATAATCTTGTAAAAGTAAACTAGATATTCTCAAGGGTCGGACTTGTAGACTTTCCTTAAGTTGCGATAATCATGATCTTTAATTGAGGATAAAGAAGTGATTAAGGGATTTAGATATTCATCAAATTTTGAGACGAGGCAGTCAATTCTACACGTCTTTAAAAGAAGTTGGATCCTTCAGAGTTTAAAACTGACTGAAGTGCTATTCTATTTGATATCAGGAACCTCTGAGCAGAGTCTGATTTTCCAAATTTTTCATACTCTGGGAGTGTGTTTTCTAGCCTTTGTAGGAAGGATTGGAGAAGGTGAGTGCAAACAAACTGTATGACATTAAGGCTGTAATTATCCTAGGTGAGCTTGGGCAGATTGAGTTGTTACCAAGTGTTGTACTGAGAGTTTGTATAGTGATTTAATTCTCCGATCAAGGCCGAAGACATAGGTTGTTTAACTGAACTGCATAAACAATCTCTAGTCTCCATTCCCATTTATGCTTTACTACTATTTATTACATTTTTGCATCGTCATACCATACCCTTACAATTTTATTCAAAAAAAAGAACATACCTTACAATATTAGTTATAACATTCAATTAGAACAATCTTTAACATGAAGACATTTTTAGTTTCTATCTGTAGAAATTATGTACTCTAGTTTCTTATTCTATTAATTAATTTAAATTGTCACCCAAATAAATTAAAAAGTTAAAACACTAAACAAAAGAGAAGAGACTAACCTTATGATTGAAAAAGGGTATCATTTCTCTGCCAACTACCTCTATATCCTCTTGCTCCCTTTTAGATGCCAGTGCATACATCTTTGGGCAATCATCTACTGCAATTTCATACAAAGATGGACATTGCAGGGAAATACTTCCCATACAAAAACTTGTCAACCTTGAACATGACTCAAGTCTTATCTTCTTAAGCATGGGGAACAAGAGTGTAACCATTTCAGTTTCCTCTGCTCCTTTTTTGATAATCTGCTCCATTATAGGGCATTGTTTCACTTTTATGTCTTCTAGTTGCGCAAGATCTAATGCCATGGAAACGCTAAATATGTATGTCATGCTATTACACTTATAAACCTCTAAAACCTTAAGTTTCTTGAAATCTAAACTTCCATGAATGTTGTCCTTCCATATTTCAATTGACTTTGAAAATTCTGAGAGGACTAAATACCCGATGGCTTGGAACCCAGCCTACAAAATCCAACAAGAAACAAGGATTAAAGGAATATAAAATAACGAACTCAACCCAAACCATATGAAAGAAAGAATGATATCATGGAAAAAGCCAGAATAACCAAAGCTAAGTTAAAGGAATATACAATAATACCTTTATTGAATACATTTGTTGGATAGTGTTATTAAGGTCACTATACCAATGTCCATTATCATTTCCATATTCTACTTTTTGCAATAATGGTGGATTACTTAAAACTCCCTTACAAAATATCTCCAATTCAGGGCAACCACTCACTATTAATTCCTCTAAACATGGGAATCCAAATGTGTGGTTGCCTGAACAAAAGCTCTTAAGTCGTGGTAGATTCACAAGTTCCAAACTTTTCAACCTGCTGAAAATAATGTCACAAGTTGCTTCATCTCCCTCAGTTGCAACTATTTCTGTCATTGACATGCAGTCTCTTACCATCAACTTCTTGAGTTGGGCCATACCTTGGACTGCTAAACAAGTATCTAAGTACTTCATTGCTTCACAATTCCACACATCCAACGTGGTGAGATTTTGAAATGATGCTGAGGATGATCCTAAGCTGATCAAATTGTAACAATCGTGAACTTCAAGAGTCTCAAGTTTGGGTAGAATGTGGTCCACCTGTACGTCTTGCTTCCATAAATAATCTTTTAGATTATTAAGAGCTACCAATTTTAAGTTTCTAATTGTTGACAAAGTCCCAGCATACATCTCCTCATTACCGGTATCTCCTTCGGTACAAAATAGCTCTTTTATTTCATGACAAGAGATGGTAAGGTTTTCAAGAGTGTAGAATCTCTCAAGGAAAGAAATTCGGAAATCAATTGATTTAGCACCGTGGCCATGCACTTGAAAAGCTTTTATTTCATGAAAGAGGCTGCTTGAAAATTGACCATCACTTATCATTGCAATATAATCACTATCTAATGTCAAATGTTGTAGTTTAGGGATGACCTGAAAACCAATCAGAAAACAATTTAGGAGTCAATATGTTCATCTTCGAATTAAGAATTACTAATGGTCATGAGAAGAAAAGTGCACACAGAAAGAATAGCATCTGTTACATAAATGAAACACCATAAATTTTCAAAAAAATTCTTAATTAATATCACACTCTCTTCATCAGTAGATTAATTTTTCTAAATAATATTTCAACCAACAATAATAGTAAACTAAGATTGATGGTTTAGAGTTTAATCTAAGATTGTAGATTTTAGAGTTCATGGTTGGATTTATGATTTATGGTTTAGGGCCGGGATTTAGGATTTAAGAGGGTTTCTTTTGTTTGTTCATTAGAGTAAAAAAAAAAAAAAAAAGTTACTTTTTAAAACAATTTAATATATAGAGTGGGAGTGAGAGGATTCATACTTTTTCAACCAAGAAAAGCGGTGGATGGATTGGGGAATCAAGTTGTGTACCTAATATCTTCATTTTCCCACACTCAACTACTTCCAACCTGTTTAACATTGGCCACTTTGCAGTATATTTACCTGGGTAGAAGCATTTCAATTCTGGTAGCCTCCAAAGCGTAAGGGAGTATAGTTGATCAAACTGGAAATTGACGGCTATTTCCGAATCTGATCCTTCCTCTAATTTGGAAACAATCTCCTCCACTCCACAATCAGATATTGCAAGATAACCAAGTTGTGGTAGGTCTTTGGCTACTGAGGCTGGAAATACATTCTTCAAACTTCGACAGCCCAAAACAGATATTGCACAGATTTTTTTAAATGAAAAAATTCCTTTGGGATCATTTTTCCAAATATATTTCAACTTTGGTAATACTCCAATATGCAATTCTCTTAGTTGAGCGGTTGCAAGTAAAGCGGTTTCTTTTTCTTCATGCATGATTTCAAATACTTGTTGTAAGGAACCACAAGTGTTTACAGTTAGACGGTGCAGCCTTTGAAATGTTGTCAGCATATTAGATGGGAAAATGGTTAACAACTTATCACATCCTTCAACTCTCAATTGTTGTAGTTTGGGAAATGAATTTGGTGGAAGTGGGTTCCGCCATATCATCTTCATCTTTCTCAAGTAGCAAATACTCATTTCCTCCAAACTGGGAAATGCAACCTGCACTCGAGCCAATATAATGAAATTAGAGTCTAGCTGTTTGTTTCATTTATTTTGCGGGTTTGTGAAAAATAAATAAATTTTTCATCAAATTATTCCAAATTGAAATGAGAGAGATACTTGTTAGTCTAAAACTATGCATTTTTCAAAAATTTCATTTTCATTTCTCTCATTTTCAACTGTACCAAGAAATGATTAAAAAGGAATTTATTTTTTCTTTTAATTTTTCATCTTTCTTATCAACCACACTATAGGAAAGAAAAATAAATGTTTTCTATCTTTCTATTTTTTTACTCCTTAAAATTTCCATCTTTTCAATTTTCTTTCCACTATACCATTAAAGCCAAAGCCAACAAGGGGAAAACGAGTAAACCTAAAAATTAAGAATTAACCCACCTTATTGTCAAACAGATCACCTTGACTAGTGATTCGTCGGTTCCCTTCCCTTGTATATCTACAAATGAAACCGTCCAATTTTGGACAGTTGTATATCGTCATTGACTTCATGAAAGGAAATTCAATCACTTTAGTTTGGGAGTTGGAACAAAATCCACTCAAATGCTGAAGATCCTTTAGCTCTAAGGACTTTAACTGAGGAAATAATGATAAAGTCATAGTAGCCTGAGTTTCTTCTTCTATCTCCTCCAAAAAAACTATCTCTCTTAAGCAGTTGCACGCAGTTATCTCAAAGTATTTGAGATGAACTAGATATTTAGCCATAGAAAATGATAATAGGTATTTTATGTTTCCACAACCCTCGATTTTCAATGTGGTTAGCTTCTCATGAGTGCAAAAAGATACATTTGACAACTGATTGTGCCATACCCTTGTAACATTAAGCGAAGACAAGCACAATTTCTCCAAGGAAGGGAACGATATCTACAACCATACACATACACATAGTTAATTCTACTTTCAAATAAATTTTGTAAAAAAATGTATACATATAGTTAAAGGAATATTTACTTTATAATTCTATTTTGCAATTACCAAATACAATAAAAATTACCTGTTTGAAAATTTTAACGTATCTGGAATGATTTTTAATGGTGATATGCTTCCAATTGCAAAACATGTCATATTTTTTTCTAGAAAACTAATTTTTTTTAAAAACCAAAAATAAAGCTTACCAACCAATAAAAAGTGTCATATAGTAGATAAATTCTAGTAAAAATAAAATATGTTGAGAGTATTGGGGACTGAAGAACCCATTATTTGATCAGAAAAAGGAAAAAAAACAATCTCACATAACTAAACAACTAGAAAGATATAGAGTTATAGATACCTTTTCTCCAAAAATTGGCAATTCAAGTTGAGGCAACGAGGTAGCATCGATTTTGTCTTAAGAGCAAAAGCTAACGAGTTGAGGAAGACCCTGCAATGTCAAGGACTGCAATCGAGGAAATTCATTTTTATCATTAATGATAGATTCAATATCCAAACCATTTCGGATATGCAGATTCTGCAAATGTGATAGCCTTTCCTCATCTGTTAACTCCTCCAGTGCAATCTTCACACCTTTCAGTTCTTCCAATTCTAAATCTTGAGTTCTCTTTACCAACTTCTTAATTCCATGATCCAAATCATCAATGCTTGTGTTTAATCTGAGTTTTAAGGTTCTTGAATATTGATAGTTGCCAAACCGCTCCCATTCCTTTCCTATGCAAATCCTGTATCTTTCCAACTTTTGCAACTTTTGAAAGAAGTCCTCTGGAGCAGCCATGGCGTCCGGAATTTGAACTTCTAAAGTGGACAAATGAGACAGTGTGCTCAGTTCAGCAAGACTAGCATTGGGTTGTCCCCATTGAATAGAAGTGCCACCCATATATAATTCTTCTAATTTTGACAAACGTGGCAAGACGTTAGCTGAAATTTTTTCGAGTTTAGTACAGCCACTTACATCTAACAACTTTAGCTTCAACAATTGCCCAATTTCCTTGGGTACAATTTTGATATCAGATTGCAAAAGGCTAAGCACATTTAAGTTCTTGAGCGCTCCAATAATGGTTAGGTTATCTCCCAGATTGCAGTGATCTAGGCACAATGTACTGAGGCTAGTTAGGAGACAAATTGATGAAGGTAAAGAAGAAAAATGCATGCCTGTCAAATCTAAGACACTAAGATTTTTTGCTTCCTTGAAGAAGTTATCTGGCAACGTCAAGGAGAGATCCTTGTTAAACAAAAGGAAAAGAAAAAGCTGCGGACAATTCAACTGGTCAGGAAGCTTGTTGATACTAGGATGCTGCAAAATAATCTTGTTGCATTCTTTCATTGACTCTCCATTTCGCCAATCTGTTACAACATCCTCTTCCTCATCCTCATCCTCATCCGTTAAAGCAAGCACTTGATTGTCCTTTGAAGCGATTGATTTGGCCACAATATAAGTAAGATCATGCACATCAAAGTACTCCTCATTGGTACTTTTACTATCAAGCAACAAACAAGATTCTTTGAGGGTACTCATCATTTTTAACAGCCTATCTCGTGCTGCTTTCATGGTGTTGACTCCTTTAATTAGACCCAAACCACAAGCATATCTCAACAAGTCTTCAATCCTAGTGTCACGACGCAGTAAACTGCAAAGCAGGAAAATCTGCTTGAGGTCTTCACTCGATAAAAGATTGATACTCAACTCAATAGCCGAATGCACCTCAGCAGATATATCGTCCGAGCCTTTTTCTAAGTAAGGCCTCTGTAATTGTTGTAAAGCATCCCTCCAAACAAATAAAGGTTTATTTCGCAACGCACTTGCAACAGTTGCAAGGGCGAGTGGTAATCTTGCACATTTCTTGGCTACCTCAAATGCTGTAGATCGCAGCTCCTCATCACTTTCAACACTGTCCCCGGCCATCTTCTTAAAGAACTCCCAAGCTTCTTCGCCATCTAAATCACCAATTGCAAAGGTCTTTGTAGCACCCATACCATTGTTTAGAGCATTTCGATTTCTTGAAGTCAACAGTATTTTGCATCCTTTGTGTTGACTTCCAAATGGAATTCCGACTTCCTCTAAATCCAGTTTCTTCCAAAGATCATCCAAAATAATAAGAACATTTTTCTCATTCCTTAACCTTCCATACAATTTACGGGCTCTTACAACCGGACTGTTTTCTTTAAGCTTCAAACGCAATGAGCATGCTATTTGGTCTTGGATTTCCTTAATGTCAGGAATTCGAGATACAGTTGCTCTAACTACTGAATCGAATAACTTAACCTCATGGAGTTGTCTCTCAACTTCTTTGACCAGCCATGTTTTGCCCACACCAGCCATCCCGTACACTCCAATCATGCTTGTTGTTGCATCTTTCAGTGACTCCATGATATCATTGAAAACCTCCTCTCTTGATTTAAAGGCCTCAAAGTCTGTACGGATTATGGCTGCAGGAACATCAGGGCACCCCACGCACTCAAATTTGCATTCTTTGATAAGCTCATCAAAAGTTGCAGCAGCTTCTTCTGCTTTCCTGCTAAGCTGGTAGCGAGACTTGATGTTGGGACACAAGCCAAAGAAGCACTTGGTCTGTGCTTTGACTTCAAGATCCTTCACTTTCTTCTCCTTTTCAGTGACAACCTTCTCCACTCTGTGGCGCCAATCCAGGACATCGGCTTTAATCTTCTCCCCGTTCCTTTCTGCAACATCAACATCTTGCTGCACACTAGTTCTTTTTGCAATCAACGTCCTGTGTTTCTGCTCGAACTTGTCAACAATTTTCTGGTAGAAGATTACATATCTAATATGACGTTTAACTTGGTGGAAAATACCTTTGGCAGCCTCGGAAGAGACATTGGCAGCAGCACCAGTACCAATTGCTTCCATTTTTATTTTATTTTTTTGCTTTGGGGATACAGATGACTGTCAGAGAGATTAAAAGAAGAGGCAAGAAAGAAAATAGTAAAAGGAAAGAAGCAAGCAAGAAGAAATCAGAAATGATGTGAAGAAGCCATTAGCAGATATGAAATAGAAATTCAGAAAGGCGTGGAATTGGATATAGACTGTTGTCTTTGACTCTGTTAGACTTTAGATTAGAAATCAAAGAACCAGCAAAAGAAAGCAGCGAATGGATGTGGACGGCTGCGGGTATTTTCAGTGGAAATTAAGCGCATACAGTTTGACTAACTGATCATTTGGGCCGAGCCGATTTAGGAAATTTTTTAAGTTAGGATCGGTTGGGTTGAAAAATAAATTTAAAATTTTATTATTAAAAACATTAAATTCAACTTAATTTGTTTATATTAATTTTTTATATTAATTTATATAAAAATAAATTTAAAAAATATAATATATTAAAAATATTAAAATAAATGTTTGATATATTAAAAAATGTTATATTTGATTAGAACCCTTCACAAAAGACTTTTGTTTCCCCACCTTTGCGGTTTTAATTCCCAAATCATTGTTGTTACCTAATTCAGCTGTGGGAGCAATGGTACGAATGGGAGAAACAACAAGACCAAGTTCATGGCGAATTGAGATAAGTGCACTAAAACCAATAAAAAGGTGAACCTATTGATCCTATTCCAGTTTGTTTAATAGATATGCTTGAGCTTATTTCCATTTTTATTGATGCTTCAATTTAAGATTTTGATGGAAATTGCATACTTGGCTAGAAAATGTAAGTGAGTTGAGATGAATTGAGATAAGTGCTTGGAGTTATATCTATTGATTGAAACTAGAAGAATGAAAAAAGAGCTTAAAATATATCATTAAATGTATATTTGATTCATGTTCAAATTCAATCGACGGAATTCAGAAATTAATATGTGACAATCACAATTTATGTGTATGCAAATATGATAATTGATGCCCATGTGTACTTAGTAAAAAGCTAGGATTTAATGGCATGTCATTAGGGTTATATGCAAGGGCGAAGCCAGAACAATTTTGTAGGGAAGCCGAATGAAATTTTAATTTTTTATAGTCTATATATTTATAATTTTTAAAGGATTAAATTGATTTTTTTATAATTTTAGGGGGGCCAAAGTGCAATTTTACCTTTACTAATTTAAATTTTTAAAAAAATCTCAAGCGCCTAAATAGCAATTTTACAATTTAGGGGGTAGGGCCCCTGCCAGCCTCTTTGGATTCCCCCCTGGTCATATGTGCCCTTGTGTACAAGTTAGTTGACAATGTGGAGATTATGATACGTTATTCTAAGATCTAGCATTTGTTGAGGATCATCAAATATTCATTGTCTCTGCGAAGACCTTGGTGTGGTAGAGGGTTCGACAAAACATTTAAATTGAGTCTTGAAATTAGGAAACGAAAACGAACTAAATTTGATAAGTTATTATGGTATATGGTTAAAATTTTTATGGTAAGAAGTAGTAGTTTGATGATAGTATATAAAATTGTAATGAAATTATATGAATTGGAACAATTATATGAAATTATATGGATTTGGGTATTGGAAAGGTGGAAAAGGCAGCTGGAAAAAAATCCTATTAATGAAGCTGGGCCAAACATATCTGGGCTAAGTAATGTGGAAAGCTTTTAAGGAAAATTCCAGTGATGTTAAAGGAATTAGTTTGACTACTGTTATGCAACACAGATGCAAAAGTATGGGCCACTTTGGGGATTCTAATTTCAACTTGAAGGGTCGGCCACTAGGGGTTTTATTAATAATTTTTTACCTCCTCTGGTGAGGTACTTACAGGCTCTATGTCGTGTATTAACCCCATCTTTGATGATATGCCTAAAAAGGAAATGGTCATTAGCAAGGGTGTTTTGGATCCAGGAAAGCACACTACTGTCATTTTCAAGGAAAGTGGCGATACCAATATTATTAATAATTCGAGTAATGCCTCAATTTTCGAAGGAAAACATATTAAACAGGGCTCTAAAGGACGTGGTACTGGTAATAAATCTAACCATGGCCAGAATGGGGGGAAGCTCAATAGAGTTATTCGAAAGCATGGTGATCGTTTCAAGGTTACTAGTTTATCTCGAGCGCCCCTATCTGATACAAAAAATTCAATGGTAGATTTAATTAATTCTCAAATTGAACGAGATTTGAGCAAGGCTTCTTCCAGTATGGATGACTTACTAGTCAAGGAGTTAGGCTCACAAAAGCAGTAAAAGGTTAGTTTTCATACCCTTATTTATAATTTAAATTTGACTATTTTCACTTGGAATTGCCAGGGTTATGCCAGTGTTAAGTTTTCCCGAATTTTTCGGGAATACAATTCAAAATATAAGCCTCATATTGTGGGGTTGTTTGAAACATGAGTTAGCAGTGTCAAAGTAGACAAAATCATTGCTAAAATTGGAGTTCCATTATTCACATTGAGTGGAGGCCATTGGTTTTTCTAAGGGTATATGGATTGGTTGGAAAGATTCAATACGAATAGATGTAATATTTAGTCATTCTCAATTTATCCTAATGCGTGTGTTTGAGGATGGGTTTTTTCAACCTGTTTATGTTGCTTTTGTCCATGACAGTCCTAACAGTCAGAAACAGAAGAAACTATGAGAAGGGTTAAAATCAAGCATTTCATTCGATATAGATCCTTGGAATGCTATTGGAGACTTTAATGCGATTCTATCCTCTGATGATAAAATAGGTGGTAGAAGAAATGGTAGAAGGTGCCCCTTCTTTAGTGATTTAATAGAATCTGCTAAGCTTCAAGATTTGGGTTTCAAAGGGCCATCTTATACTTGGCATAAAGGACGGGTCTCTGAACGTCTTGATAGTGCAATTGGAAATTATGCGTTGGTTAACATTTTTCCTAATCGTTACTATCTTTCAAGACTGAAATCGGATCACAAACCTCTTCTTTTGTCCTTAGAACCAATGAAAAGCTTGTTTAAAGGTAGACCTTTTAGATTCTTGGCAGGTTGGGTTAACCATCCAGGGTTTACTAACTTTGTTAGAGATATTGGAGAATTGATAGGAATATGGTAGACTCTATTGCTCATTTTACCTTGAGTATAAAATCATAGAATAAGTTTGTTTATAGTCATCTTGGTGTTAGTAAAAAATAGATTTTAAGGAAGCTCTTACATATTCAAAAGAATATGGAAAGCACACATTCTGGTAGTTTAGTTGGGTTAGAAAAGAAAATAAGAGATGATCTAGAAGGATTCTTCATCATGAGGAATTATTGTGGATACAAAAAGCTAGATACGATTGGTTGAGTTTAGGGGACCGTAACACCACCTTTTTCACAGAAACACATTACTGAGACGGAAGCACAAAAGGATATTGGCTTTTAAAAACGATGAGGATGAATGGATCTTTGATGAAACTTGTTTACAATATGATGTGAACCCGGTCGCATCATGCTTCGACACAACTCGCCGACCTCAGAATTGGCCTAAACTTGAAAGGCCCAAGTGCAAGATGAAACATCTCATAGACCTGATTGATTATTGGGCCAATGTTTTAAGGACTTTTTAATTTAATATAGTTTTATTTAAATTAATAAGTTTACATATTTTTAATTTTAGATTTGCACTTTGTGTGTTCTGCGTTTAATAAAGTTATGCATTATGTAACTTCCATGCTAGTTTAAGTCTGCATCATTAAATTAAGTCTTGCATTAAATAACTCATTTGTTCATTTAGTTTGCATTTCAAACCATGCATTTAAGCATCTTAGTTTAATAAATGACTTGCTGGACATTTATTCAACTCATCCTAGTTTAATTAATAAGTGTTTTTGTTGAACTTTATTTAATAAGTGTTGCTCTTAATTAATCTAGTTCCTAGGATTATTTATTGATGCATGAGTTAAGTTCATTTAATTATGCTTCTTTAATTAACTAGTTGCTGGAATAATTGATGCATATGTTTTAGTTCTTTTACTTAAATGTGTGTTATGTTTAATAAGTGTTTACATGTGTTTAATAAGCTCATTTGAATGTGTTTATTGTAGGAGTCTTTTCAAGTCATAACCGTTACATTTCAAGGCTGTTACAACTTAATTGAAGTGACTTTTCAAGTTCTTTTTGATTACAAAAGAAGGAGCTGTTACAAAGGAGGTTTAAACATCATTTAAGGAGGTTTTAAGGAGCATTTTATCATCCATTTAATTTCAACAGCAACCTTTTCAACTACCAGCCCGTTTTTGCCATTTCAAAGGTTAATTCAAACATTCAAATACCATTAAGGAGCTGGTTAATAAGTTGGTGTCTATTTGACTGGCCAATGGCTAACTCAAGAGTCATTTTTCAAGCAATTACAGTCATTCATTTAGCTGAATTGAAGTGAATTCAAGAATGAAGTTATTTGGCTCAAGAATGTGAAAAGACTTGAGTTTTATTTCAGCTTTTAAATGGCACATTAAGTTGAATGTTTGTGACCATTCGGCTAGCCTATTCTAACACTATAAATAGGTGAAATCAGCCTTTCTAAAGGGACTTTTGAACTTTTTGAACTTTGCTAAAATTTTATGAACTTTTGTTCTTGTGAGGTTTTGCCTCTTATATTTCATGTGAGCCTCGAATTGACTTATCTAGCGTGCTAGTGACGTCAACCGAACTCCTTACGAACTTATCACCAACCTGGTGCGGCGTTCATCCATTCAATTATACCTTCAGTTCTTACTTCGCTAAGTAACAGGTCAAGATCCATCAACTATTTCCATCCTTCCCTTTAAGCCATATAAGTCCCGGGGTGACACTACGATATAGTGTTGAATCGATCTTGCCGCTTAAGTTCGTTTTCCATATCCACATTTTATCCCAAACTATTTATCTTTATTTTATTTCTTAAACCGAGCCTACTACATTTCATACTAAAACCATCTTTCATCTCCAAACCACTTCTTTATCTTCCGCATATTTTTCACAAAATTTACAATTTCAACGCACTGAACAATCTCCTCGTCGACGACCGGAAAAACAAGTGAAACGACTCGATTAACCCGGGCCAGATCACATCACAATATGAGGCAATTACCTTCTTCCAAAAATTATATGGGAATCACTCTACTAGAATGAAAGATCTGCCACCTAATAATTTTCCAAACTTGAGTCTAATGATATTCTCTTTCTAGGAAAGATGATTTTAAGGGATGAAATCAAAAAAGCTTTATTTGATATGGCTCCATTAAAAGCACCTGAGTGTGATGGGTTTCACGCATTTTTCTTTTAAAGTGAGTGGAATATAGTTACGAATGCTATGTGTGAGTGAATTCAAAAGGTTTTTGATGACAAGATATTGATTCAGACTTGAATAATACTCTAATTATCCTCATTCCAAAGGTCATTAGCCCTGAGAGTTTTGTTCATTTTAGGCCAATCATCTTATGCACAGTTCTTTGCAAATTAGTGATGAAAGTGATCGCAAATCGTTTCAGAGTTGTTTTTCCTAATATCATAGCTCTAGAGCAAATAGGGTTCATAGCTGAAAGGAACATCAAGGGCAATGTCATTGTAGCACAAGAAGTGGTTTACTCCATGAGATGCGAGCTGAAGCAAAGGAAATGGATGGAAATTAAAACTGATCTTGAGAAAGCTTCTGACAGGGTCAATTGGGAGTTTACTTATGCCTTATTAAAAGCTGTAGATGTATCTAATTTCCTCTGTAATGTTATCATGTCTGTTATCATCGATTCTTCTATGCAAGCCTTATAGAATAGGATCCCACCAGAAAAGTTCCGTCCCGCTAGAGGGATTCGTCAAGGGTGTCCCTTGCCCCTATACCTTTTTGTCCTGTGTACTGAATGGCTTGGACATAGTATCAAAACAGCACTCAATTCAGGAGCATAGAGCCTTATCCTTCTCTCTCGATCAGGTCCAATGTTGTCTCATTTCTTTTTCGCTGCTTATTTATTTTTAGGCAGGCTAAGGGAATTAAGGATATTTTAGAAGATTTTTGTGGTGTAATGGCCTGAAATTTTCAATGGTGTCGGAACGGTGTTTCGAGGTCACTAAATCTGACAAGTGAGTAGAAAATATTATTAATTTAATGAGCATAAGTTAATGTGAGTTAGGAAAATTTTTGAAATAGTGAATAGTGTACTAGAAAAAGAATATTAAAATAATTAGAAATGAAAACGAGGTATCGAGACCTCAGAGATTTTTAATCTAGCCATAAATATTTTATAAATATTTTATGGAGTGTTAATAAGTTAGTATTAAAGTTTCGTCAAGAAATTTTAAAGTTCCGATAATTAATTGAACAAAAATGACTAAATTGTAACAAATGCAAAATTATGGGAAATGATTAAATAGTTTAAATGATAAAAGAAAGAGGGCTTAAAAGGCAAATAGACCCAAGGTCTATTTGGGCTGGACGGCAAGGGCATGAAATCAGCAAGAAAATAAGGAGAATTAAGGGGAAAATTGGAATATTGTAAAATTTACTTAATAAAGCTAGGACTAAAGTGGAATTATCTAGATTTCTCTTTATTTTTCTGCATTCTCATCAGCAAAAACACCATAGAAGGGTTTTTTTAAGTTAGTTTTTCATATTTTTACTGCAAGTAAGTTCAATTCTTGATTATTTCTTAAAATTTTTGTGTTTTTGTGACTTTTACAACTAGGTCCACTTGTTGAATTCATTAGTTTTAGATTTTATGAATGAAGTTGGAAGTTTTTATGAATATGTACTGGAAGTTTATGATGATTTAGCATGGAAATAGAGCTTTAAATTGTTTATATGCTAATTTTATTGAAAGAATTGAATAGAAAGTGAATGTTTGGGACCTAATTTTAAAAGAATTTGAAGTTAGGATTTTATGTGGAAAATTCTGAATTTTAATAGTTGTGAAATAACTTATAATGTCTAGGTAAAGTATTAATTTAGAGAAAATTAGCTCAATTGAGGGGTTAATTGAGCAAGGACTGAATTACTGAATTACTGATAAGTGATAGCTTTAGCTACACTTATCTGATCAGTGACAAGTGATAAGTGGTAGCTTTAGCTAAACTTATCTGATCAGTCATAAGTGACAAGTGATAAATGTGATTTGTGTAAGACAGTGGCGGGCTATGGCTTCGGAAAGTGATAAGTGATCATACGCAAGACTATAGTTATACTATGTCAAAGTGGAAGTCAAGTACTCAATTTTTCGTAACCGTTCCCTAATTTGATTAAGAATGGTAAGTGACAAAAGGGCCCAAAAGAGTTAAAGTAAATGGATAAGTGGTAGTGAGTTTATACAAGAGGACTCGCCAAATTGTGGTTGACAAGTGAACTTAATAATTGTGTATAATGCATAAGTGTATGAATGTTTGGTAAGATTTATATTTTATGCCTATGAACTTACTAAGTTTCTATAAACTTACTTGAGTGTATTTAATGTCCCATGTAGATTGACGTAAAAATATACGGAGGATCAAATCAACACTGAGGATCACACTATCAAGATTATCTTTGGTAGCTTTTGTAAATTTCCTTTTTGATTTATATGGCATGTACAAGGTTTGATGAGTATATAAATACCAAAACCTATTTAATGAATATGTATTAAAGTAAAGAGTGATGAATATGTTAAATAGTATAATTATAATAGAAGTATGATTTGGTATCAAATTGATTGAATTGGATTGGATTGGTCAGTTTTAAAATTGCAGGGAAGATTGGATATTTATAAAGGGACTATATTGAATTCATAATAATAATAATTTGTTAAACTTTGGTAATGCCTCATACCCTATTTTAGCGACGAATACGGGTAAAGGGTGTTATATTTAATGGTATCAGAGCCTGATTTAGCCGATTTTCAGAATATTTGTGATGTGTAAAGTATTTAGAAATACATGCCATATAAATCTGTGATAGTGTGATGTGTATGATCCTATCTAATCTTTGTTATTTTTATAGATATTCTCTGATATTTTCTGATATTCTTCGATTATAAAGATGTCAGATATGCCTGAACATACTGAGCAGGAAGAAGTTAACAATAGAATACAGATTTCTGAACGAGCAACAAGCAGTGATGTTTCGATTTCCCTAATGCGAGTGCAAGAATTAAAGAATATGATTTATGAGATTATGAATCAATGGTATACTGAAACGATGCAAGAAAGAAACCAGACTCAGCCACCTCCTCCCACCACTGCTCCATCAGTGGTACCCTCGGTTACTTCTCCACCTCCTACAACGACTGAATTCAGTAAGCGTTCTCCATTGGAAAGGCTTAGAAAACTTAGAGCCGAAGAATTTCGGGAAAGGACTAATGATGACCCCGTCAAAGCTAAATACTGGTTACAGAGTTTGATAAGAACTTTTAAAAAAATAGTTTGCTCACCAGATGATTATTTGATATGTGTTGTGTCCCTATTGAAAGAAAAAACTTATAGTTGGTGAGAAACGATTGAGGCCGTGGTACCGGCAGAGAAAATTTCTTGAAAATTTTTTCAAAATAAATTTAAGAAGAAATATGTGGGCGGACGGTATTTGGATAAAAAGAAAAGGGAATTTCTTGATCTACAGCAAAAAAATAAGTCAATGGCTGAATACGAAAGAGAATTTTTCTACCTCAAAAAATATGCCCAAGACATTGTACCTATTAAAGAAGTTCTATAATGGTTATATAATGATGAGATTTGAAGAAGGGTTAAATGATGAGATTAGAATGATGATTGGGGGTAATGAAATACGAGAATTCGTTGTTCTGTCCGACCGTGCTCAAAAGCTCAAAGAAGTATATAACAAAAAATGCACCGGGATCGGAAAAGTAAAGAGTCATTTAAAAAAGGTGCTTCAAAGTCATTTTCAGATTTACTGGTAAAGAAATCTAGAGAAGAAATTAGTCGAACTACATCAGTGTCGAGAAAATCGGGTAGAGGTAGATCAAGACAATCTGATTTCAGGGTATTTGATAGACCTGCAGCAAGTGTGAGCAATTTTCAGAATACTCCTCGACCTAGGTGTCAATATTGTGGAAGACATCATTTCGGTGAATGCAGGACTAAGATGAGGGCTTGTTACAAATGTGGGGCTACTAATCATCTTATTCGAGATTTTCCCCAGCTGCAAAAAGATGAAGTGGAACAGAAAGAGATACAGAGAATCACTCCTCAAAGAAGTAGACGTTCGGGCCAGAGCAGTGCTACAGGGACTACCCGTTCGAGTATGAGAGAATCAGTTAGTCGATCGGAGAATAGAGCACCAGCACGTACTTACACCATTCGAGCAAGGGGAGAGGCTACGGCTTCTGATGTAATTGTTGGTACTTTCTATCTTTATAATGTTACTGTTTATGCATTGATAGAACCTGGGTCTACTCATTCATATATTTGTGCTATGCTAGCATCTGAAAAGAAACTATCAATTGAGTCCACTGAATTTGATATACAAGTCACTAATTCATTAGGTCAAAGTGTAATAGTTAATTTGATATGTCGTAATTGTCCACTGAAAGTGAAAGGCTATGAATTCTCCGCTGATTTGATGTTGTTACCCTTTCGGGAATTTGATATTATTTTGGGGATGGACTAGTTAATGAAACATGATGCGGTAGTGAATTGTAGTGATAAACAGATCAGTTTGAAATGCCAAACAAGGGATGTAATATCAGTTGGGTCTAAAAATATTGGTGATACAGTCAGAATTATTTCAGCTCTCTCTGCTCAAAGGTTATTATGCAAAGGCAACGAAGCATTCTTGGCCTATATTCTTGATACTCGGGGTTCTGATTTAAAGCTCGAACAGGTGCCAGTGGTGAATGAATTTTCTGATGTGTTTCCTGAAGAGTTACCCGGTTTACCACCTGATAGAGAAGTTGAATTTGTAATTGGTGTGATTCCCGGAACAGCTCCTATCTCAGTAACACCGTACAGAATGGCTCCTGCAGAATTAAGAGAGTTAAAGACGCAGTTGCATGAGTTATTAGATAAAGGGCTCATTAGACCGAGTATGTCGCCCTGGGGTGCACCTGTCTTGTTTGTGAAAAAGAAGGACGGTTCGTTAAGACTGTGTATAGGTTACAGACAGTTAAATAAGGTAACGGAAAAGAATAAATATCCTTTACCTCGTATTGATGATCTATTTGATCAGTTGAAAGGTACTACGATATTTTCCAAGATAGACCTTTGATCCGGGTATTATCAGTTGAAAGTTAGAGAGTGTGATGTGCCGAAAACTGCCTTCCGAACTCGATATGGTCACTATGAATTTTTGGTGATGCCTGTCTTTATGGATTTGATGAATCGAATTTTTCATTCATATTTGGATAGATTCGTGGTTGTGTTCATTGATGATATATTGATTTATTCAAAGACAGAGTCCAAACATGCACAACATTTAAGGATTGTATTACAGATTTTGCGGGAGAAACAGTTGTATGCGAAATTTAGCAAATGTGAATTTTGGCTCCATGAAGTTGCATTTTTGGGTCATATTGTATCAGCTGATGGAATCAGAGTGGATCTAAGTAAGGTATCGGCAGTGATAAATTGGAAAGTTCCGAAGAATGTTACTAAAGTACGGAGTTTTCTAGGACTGGCAGGTTATTATTGTTGATTTGTCGAAGATTTCTCAAGGATTACCTTACCGTTGACTTGATTACTACAAAAGAATGTTGAATTTATATGGTCAAGTGAATGTCAGCAGAGTTTTGATCAGTTGAAAAAGATGTTGACAGAGGCTCCAGTGTTGACTCAACCAGAATCAGGTGCACCGTTTGTGGTATATAGTGATGCGTCTCTGAATGTTTTGGGCTGTGTACTTACGCAATCAGGCAAAGTGGTGGCATATGCCTCTCAGCAACTAAAATCGCACGAGAAGAATTATCCTACACATGATTTAGAATTGGCAGCGATCATATTTGCTTTGAAGATATGGAGACATTACTTATATGGTGAGAAATGTTACGTGTATACTGATCATGAAAGCTTGAAGTATATAATGAATTAGAAAGAGTTAAATCTGAGATAAAGACAATGGTTAGAGTTGCTGAAAGATTATGATTTTGTCATTGACTATCATCCAGGGAAAGCAAATGTCGTAGTAGATGCACTTAGTAGGAAATCATCATTATTTGCATTACGGGTATTGAATGCTCATTTATCTATTAATGAAGATGGTTCTGTACTACCAGAATTAAAAGCTAAACCTGTGTTCCTTAAACGGATTCAGGAGTTACAAGATGAAGACCCAAAGTTGATGTTGAAACGACAGATGGTTCAAGATGAGTTAAGCTCAGAATACACAAAATGGTATGTTATATTATCGTAATAGAATATGTGTTCTGAATAACTTAGACTTGAAAAATGATATTTTATCAGAGGCTCACAGTAGTATGTATTCTATTCATCCGGGTAGTACGAAAATATATTGTGATTTGAAGAAAATGTATTGATGGCCCAGAATAAAACGAGAAATCTGTGAGTATGTAGTAAGATGTTTAATTTTTTTTGTAAAGCCGAGCATCAAGTCGACGAGATTATTCTGACCCATTATGATTCCAGAGTGGAAATGGGAATATGTCATGATGGATTTTGTATCTGGATTACCAGTAACTCCAAAGAAGAAAGATTCGATCTGGGTGATTGTTGATCGGTTAACTAAATCAGCACATTTTATTTCAGTCAGAGTAGATTATCCGCTTGAAAAGTTAGTGGAGTTATATGTGTCAGAGATAGCGAGGTTACATGGGGTGCCAATAACTATTATTTCATATTGATATCCGAGATTTACCTTAAGATTTTTGGAGTAAATTACAAAAAGCTTTAGGCACCAAATTAAATTTCAGCATAGCTTTTCATCCCCAGACAGACGGGCAGTCAGAGCAAGTGATTTAGATTTTAGAAGATATGTTAAGGTGCTGTATACTTGAGTTTGACGGCAGCTGGGAAAGGTATTTACTTTTAACCGAATTTGCTTATAATAATAGTTATCAAACTAATATTAAAATGGCACCGTTTGAAGCTCTGTATGGAAAAAAGTGTAGAACTCTATTATATTGGTCTGGATTAAGTAAACTGAAACTAGTGGGAGTGGACTTGATTCGGGAAACCAAAGAAAAAGTTCGTATTATTCGAGAATGTTTAAAAGCTGCATCCGATCGGCAAAAATCATATGCAGATTTGAAGAGAAGAGATATAGAGTTTAATGTGGGTGATCGTGTATTTTTGAAAGTGTCACCGTGGAAAAAAGTTTTGCAATTTGGGAGAAAGGGAAAACTCAGCCCACGATTTATCGGGCAGTATGAAATCATTGAAAGAATCGGTCCGGTAGCTTATAGATTGGCTTTGCCCCCGGAGCTTGAAAAGATCCATAACGTGTTTCATGTATCTATGTTGAGACGGTACAAATCAGATCCATCACATGTAATTCCTCATATGGAAATAGAGCTCCAACCCGACATGACTTATTCAGAGGAACCGGTGAAAATTCTAGCTCAGGAAGTTAAAGAGTTGAGGAATAAATGTGTACCACTAGTTAAAGTGTTATGGAATCAACATGGATCGGAGGAGGCGACCTGGGAGACGGAGGAATTGATGAGACTTCAGTATCCGAATTTATTTAAAGGTACGAAATTTCGAGGACGAAATTTCCTAAAAGGGGGGAGAGTTGTAATGGCCTGAAATTTTTAGTGGTGTCGGAACGGTGATTCGAAGTCACTAAATCTGACAAGTGAGTAGAAAATATTATTAATTTAGTGAGCATAAGTTAATGTGAAGTTAGGAAAATTTTTGAAATAGTGAATAGTGTACTAGAAAAAGAATATTAAAATAGTTAGAATGGAAAACGAGGTATCGAGACCTCAGTGATTTTTAATCTAGCCATAAGTTTTATAAATATTTAATAGTGAATAGTGTACTAGAAAAAGAATATTAAAATAATTAGAATCGAAAACGAGGTATCGAGACCTCAGAGATTTTTAATCTAGCCATAAATATTTTATAAATATTTATGGAGTGTTAATAAGTTAGTATTAAAGTTTCGTCAAGAAATTTTAAAGTTCCAATAGTTAATTGAACAAAAAGGATTAAATTGTAACAAATGCAAAATTATGGGAAATGATTAAATAGTTTAAATGATAAAAGAAAGAGGGCTTAAAAGGAAAATATACCCAAGGTCTATTTGGGCTGGACGGCAAGGGCATGAAATCAGCAAGAAAATAAGGAGAATTAAGGGCAAAATTGAAATATTGCAAAATTTACTTAATAAAGCTAGGACTAAATTGGAATTATCTAGATTTCTCTTTATTTTTCTACATTCTCATCAGCAAAAACACCATAGAAGAGTTTATTTAAGCTAGTTTTTCATATTTTTACTGCAAGTAAGTTCAATTCTTGATTATTTCTTGAAATTTATGTGTTTTTGTGACTTTTACAACTTGGTCCACTTGTTGAATTCATTAGTTTTAGATTTTATGAATGAAGTTGGAAGTTTCTATGAAAATGTGCTGGAAGTATATGATGATTTAGCATGGAAATAGAGCTTTAAATTGTTTGTATGCTGATTTTATTGAAAGAATTGAATAGAAAGTGAATGTTTGGGACCTAATTTTAAAAGAATTTGAAGTTAGGGTTTTATGTGGAAATTTTAAATTTCAATAGTTGTGAAATAACTTATAATGTCTAGGTTAGAGAAAATCAGCTCAATTGAGAGGTTAATTGAACAAGGACTGAATTGTATGAATTGTGGAATTTGGGACAAAATAGAAATCAACATGTTACACTAAAGCAGTTTTGGACAGCAGCAGTTATCTAACTTTGAAAAATCACCACAAATTTTATAAATTGAATTATAAGTTGAGTGAGATATAGAATTAAATCTTGTTGATTCTATTTTCATATAAAAGAAACAAAGCAAGCAAAGGAAGTCTACATATTGAGATATTTAAATTTTTGTAAGACTGGTTTAGAATAACTTTGTGATCCTCTGTTCTTACTTTAGAAATTCACTAAAAATTGTACAAAAAGAATTGTGAGTTATAATTTATATGCTTGTATTCCTTAGTGATCCTATTTTTATTAGAAATAATCAGAAACACTATATAAAAATTGTACTATGAGATAATTGGTTTTTAGTGAAGAGATGTCAGAGTTGTCAGACTGTGTAACAGGGGAGAACTTAACTAATAAACTGTACTAATTGGCCACACCAAAAATTCTGGAAAAATTATAGCAAGAAGATATGCGAGTCTAGTTTTAGGGAAAATTAGCGGATCTTAATTTGAAGTTATGTAACTCAAGATAAAAATAATTTAGTGACTGTAATACGGATGGATAGCTTGACTATTTGTATAAGTAAATAGTGAAATTATAGATAATGTTACTTATATGTGGGTTATAAACATTAAGGATGTGAAATAGAGTAAAGGTGAAGTTCATACTGATAAATGAATGATTTTACAATGATAGATCGAGAACCCGAAGCAAGTCGAGGAAAAGAAAAAGTAGCTGGTTAGTCCCTGAATTTTCACAAATTCTGCAAATCGACCCAGCTAAGTTCATATTGCTGAAACTTAATGATTAAATGCTAATTTCATGAATTATATAATGTATGATGAGATATATTTATTGATGAATTGAGAATAAAACAACAATGCGAAAACCAAAGAAATGATCAAATTGAGTGGAACATCGGATTTGAGTACTTCTGATCAGTGACAAGTGATAAGTGGTAGCTTTAGCTACACTTATCTGATCAGTGATAAGTGAAAAGTGATAAATGTGATCCGTGTAAGACCGTGGCATGGCTATGGCTTCGAAAAGTGATAAGTGATCATACATAAGACCATAGTTATACTATGACAAAATGGAAGTGAAGTACTCAATTTTTCGTAACCGTTCCCTAATTTGATTAAGGATGGTAAGTGACAAAATGGCCCAAAAGAGTTAAAGTAAATGGATAAGTGGTAGTGAGTTTATACAAGAGGACTCACCAAATTGTGGTTGACAGGTGAACTTAATAATTATGTATAATGCATAAGTGTATGAATGTTTGGTAAGATTTATATTTTATGCCTATGAACTTACTAAGTTTCTATAAACTTACTTGAGTGTATTTAATGTCTCATGTAGAGTGACGTAAAAATATACGGAGGATCGGATCAACACTGGGGATCACACTATCAAGATTATCTCCGGTAGCTTTTGTAAATTTCATTTTTGATTTATATGGCATATACATGGTTTGATGATTATATAAATACCAAAACCTATTTAATGAATATGTATTAAAGTAAAGAGTGATGAATATGTTAAATAGTATAATTATAATAGAAGTATGATTTGGTATCAAATTGATTGAATTGGATTGGATTGGTCGGTTTTAAAATTGCAGGGAAGATTGGATATTTATAAAGAGACTATATTGAATTCATAAAAATAATAATTTGTTAAACTTTGGTAATGCCTCATACCCTATTCTGGCGACGAATACGGGTAGGGGGTGTTACATGTGGTTTTTCTGGTCACAAAATTAATGCAGGAAAGTCTAATATCTTTTTCTCTAATTCAGTTGATGAGCAAACTAAGGAAAGGCATGGAGGAATCCTTGGTTTTCAGACTGTGGCAAATATTGGAACCTACTTGGGGTATCTCTTTTTCACGAAAAGGTAACCAACAGTTCATTAAGGTTTGTTGTTGACAAAGTTCGAAATAAGTTGCGACATTGGGATGCTAGGCAACTTTCATTAGCTGGTAGTGTAACACTAACCCAATCTGTTTTGCTCTCGATCCCCAGCTACTTCATGCAATCTATGATGATTCTTATTAGAATATGAGAGGAAATTGAGCAAATTGCTAGGAGTTTTATTTGGGGTTCTTCTAATGAGGGGAAGAAATTGGCTTTGGTAAGCTGGAATTCAAGTTTGTCAGCCTAAATATTTTTTGTAATTTAAAATCTATATTTATCAAGTATAAAACACATATGCATCGATAAAGGAGCAGATATTGAACATTCATATGGAGGCAACTATCAAAATAATAATTGTAAATAAAACAATAAATGGAGATGAAGTAAAGTTTAATATATCAATATCAGACATTGAAAAATTATAGGCTTATTTAATTAATGTAAGCTTAAATTATTGGAGGGTTAATTCAATTAGAGATAATAACTCTTAAATTAATAAAGTAGATCGTCAAAGATTGACTTGAGAATAAATAAAAAGAATAAAAGTTCATAATTAAAAGGAAGGAAAGTGAAAACTCTTAAAAAAATCAATAATGCAAACATTGGTAAATAGAAATAAAAAATACACGAATAAATATCCGATCAATTATGATATTCAAAATGTAAGAGAATTTTACAAAAAAAAAAAAAGAAAGAAAGAAAGAAAAAACTTAAAATATGCATAGAAGGTCAACAAGCTCATCAATTATGGTGGATGATTAAGCAAATAATCAAAAAAATTGAATAATCTTGAATTTAAGGATAGTATTGGGTCATATAATAACTATATAACAATAGTTAATTAATTTATATATGCTTTTATCTGTAAAAAAATTATATATTATTACAACTTTGACTTATCAAAATTATATTTCTGATTAATTTAATGGTTTATGTATGTAAATTGTCTATTCTTTGATATTCATTATGAAATTATTTCTTTCTATAATGGAGCAATTTTTACTCGTTATTATTTATTATTAAGTATTTTAGTTGGTGAATAAATCTTTTATATATATATATATATATCAATTAAATTATTGTATCTGCATGTATTATTATATGTCAGCATTATTATTGAAAATTATGATGAATTGATTACACTACACCAAAACAGACTTTTAGCGGCGTTTTTAGCGGCGTTTTAAAGCAAAACGCCGCAAATATTAGACATTAGCGGCGTTTGAAGGAAAACGCCACAAAAAAATGAGCAATAGCGGCGTTTATTTACAAAACGCCGCTAAAAACGATATATAGCGGCGTTTTTTCCAAAAACGCCGGTAAAAGTCCGAGCATTAGCGGCGCTTCTGGAAAAACGCCGCTAAAAGTCCGAGCATTAGCGGCGCTTCTGGAAAAACGCCGCTAAAAGTCCGAGCATTAGCGGCGCTTCTGGAAAAACGCCGCTAAAAGTCCGAGCATTAGCGGCGCTTCTGGAAAAACGCCACAAATAATTTTAAAGTTTTTTTGGATATATATGACTGATTGTTTTTAAATTTATACATTAAATAATTTCTTATATAATTTTAGAAGAGATAACATTAATTTTAATACATTAAAATTATGATTCTGTTTAAATTATTTAAGAGAAAAATATTTGTTAAAAAATAAAAAAATATTAAATAATTTCTTATATAATTGTAAAAGAGATAGTATTAATTTTAAAATATTGAATTAATTCTCATGATTGTTCAGGGTGTAAGGTTTAGGAGTTACTATTTTAATGTTTAGGGATTATAGTTTATGATTTGCGGTTTAAAGTTTAAGGGGGATGTGTTAGGGTTTCATGGGTTAAAAGTTAGGTTTAATTGATTTAAAGGTAAATGGTTAAGGGTTTGGGGTTAATATGTTAAGGGTCAGTGTTTAGGGTTTTATCGTTTATGATTTAGGGTTTGTGGGATAGAAGATAGGAATTATGGGTTTAGATTAAATTAGTGTATTTTAATTTATATATTAAATAATTTCTTATATAATTGTAAAAGAGATAACATTGATTTTAATACATTAAAATTATGATTCTAGTTTAAATTACTTAAGAGAAAAATATTTGTTAAAAATGAAAAAAAATATTAAATAATTTCTTATATATTTGTAAAAGAGATAGTATTAAATTTAAAATATTTAATTAATTCTCATGATAATTTGGGGGGTTATGGTTTAATTTAGGGTATATAGTTTATGGATTAATCTTTATAGTTTATGGTCTAGAGTATATTTTAAGGTTTAGGGTTTATGGTCTAAGATTTATGGTTTGGGGTTTAGAGTTTGAGGTTTGTGTGTCGGTGTTTGTGGTTTAGGGTATAGTATTTAGGGTCTAAGGTTTATGATTTAGGGATTAATCTTGAAGGTTTAAGATCTTAGTGTTTAACGATATTAAGGTTTAAGTTCTGGTAGTGGTTAGGGGTTAAGATTAAGGGTTTAGGGGTTAAGTGTTAAGGGTTTATGTGATAGGGGTTATAATTTAGGGTTTATGTGTTTAGCCGCAAATTTGTAAACTAATATCGTAAACGTTGCCGTTGTGTCTTGGTTATTCGTTGCGTTTTATACTAAATGCCGCAATATGTTTATACATTAATGGCGTTTTTAGATTAAACGCCGCAAATATTGATAATTATTCACAATACACTGTCATTTTTATTCTTTGTTTTTACATTTCAAACTTACCCTCTTTTAAATATTGATCAAAGTTTGAAAAGTTATTTATTTAAATTTTATATGAATTATATAATAATTAAATATAAAATTGTAATAAAAGTCAAGCACTCTTTCATCTAGCCTATTCTATTTATTATTTAACTAGTTTAATTATATTAATTAAAACGTAATATTTTTAATTTAATATTTAAAATCTTTACAAAAAATTAATAACACATAAAAAAATTGAAATAAATAACATTAAAAATGAAAAAACAATTATTTAGAATAATAATAAAGAAAAAACATAAAAAAATATATATAAGTTAAAAATAAAAAAAAATAAAAAATATATAATAGTGGCGTTTTTCCTAAAAACGCCACAAAAAATGGAACTATAGTGGCGTTTAATTAGAAAAACGCCGCAAAATATGTTAAAAAACAGGTTTAAATTTTCCCAAAATTTTCCCCACCCTAAAATTTCCCCCCAATTCCTAAATTTTTCCCGAATTTAGCATGCGGTTCTCTTTCAATTATCTCCATCTCCCTCAAAACCCTAAAAACAGTTCTCTTTCAATCCCCCCATAGCTATGGCACTCCTTCTCGCTAGATCCAGACGCAGATCCCTCGCCAACCCTTCACTTCTCCACCTTTTCTCCACTTCTTCAAATGACCCGAACAACGATAACGCCTCCACGAACGGCAACCACTCCGCCAATAATCCCCTTGGTTTCTTCTTACCGGAGATGTCAAAGCGCCAACACCAACCAAGACCCGAAACCCCACAAATCCTTCTTCGACTCCTATTCCAAACCCATGTCGATAGAAGCGCTTCATTGGAGGAACCGAACCGTGACTAAGTGACAACAAATGATATCAATAAAAAAAAAAAAGGGAAGAAACATGAAAAGGAATTTCCTGTATTCATTGGACTCTCTCTCTCTCTCTCGCATGTGCTTTGCTATCTCGTCTCTCGAGTTCTTTCTCTCACTTCCTTTCCTTTTCTTGATCTGATTTCACAATTTTCTTTTATTTCGTTTTGAAATTGATATATATATTTTACTTGTGAGATAAGAGGATATATTATTATATATTTTTGAATTGGGTTTTTAGGCGTGGTTTTGAGGATCAATGGTCGCACCACCAGCTAGAGCTCGTGCTGATCATGATTACCTCATTAAGCTTCTTTTAATTGGTGATAGTGGTAAGTTTTTTTTTTCCTTTTTTTTTGTTGAAGTAATAATTTTTATTGTTATAACTGGAAAATAAAGCATGGGTTCTTAGAATTTTTTGAAATCTATTGTTAGTTTTCGATGGGTATTTAGAATTTTTATAGTTAAATAGATTAGATACTATACGTTTCTTGGTTTGAGATCAGATTGCTTTGATTTTTGTTTTTGAGCTTTTCTTTGGTTTCTAAGAACTGGGTTTTATTCTAATTTTGATTTAGGCTACATTTTCACTATACATTAGATATGGTGAGTTTGGATTGGAATAACATGGAGGAGGCTTTGTTTGATTGTAACATAGAAAACTATCAAATTATGGGTTAGTAGGGTCTTTTTTATTTTTTATTTTTGCCATCTGCTCAGTGGGTAGTGGATTTTTCTTTTTCGAGTAATTAATTTTTGCTTCTCACTAGCCATGGCCCATGTCATGTGTAAATAGTGTTTGATCATATGGGCTGTTTTAGGAATCTATAGTAAATGTTTAGTTGGCAAGTCTTCTGCACTTTGCAGAAATGGGAATTAGCTGGCTTGGATTGATATAATTGATTCATGAGTTTTGGTATCGTAAAAGTCAGGGGCAGGCCGTTGATTTTCTTAATCATAGTGTCTGTGATATAGAATCTTGATGGTGAGACTTGCTTATGGTTATTTGTTGTGAACTTGTGCTTTAACATATGAAATTGGCGTAGTTGTAAATGGGCTGCATTGTTGAACTCGAGGTGCCTGTGAGCTATGCTTATTTGTGTCTCTGGGTAGTTCACTGAACACCTAGGCGAAATGGTGTATGCAAACATGTAAACTCACAATGTGGTAGATAGTAGGCTTTCTTGTTCGAATCTGCACCTTACACCTTACACTGATGAAACTGATCATTTCTGTTCATGCATTAAAAGCTACTTTTTAATATGAATTTCGTCAAAAACAAAATTTTAGTTAAGTTTAAATATGAATTCTTAGAGTTTCCTCTGGATTTCCATTTCATGCATCATTTGTCAATTCCAGCATGGTAGGCAAATAATATGCCATGTTGTTTGTCTTCAAGCTTCAGTATTTTCAGCAGCAAGTAGATCCATTTCCAAGCTCATATGCTTCACCGCTTTGCTTCTTTTCTTGTTTTCTGCTCTACTTTCACTTCTCTACTGGTAAGTGTCCACTTCTACTTCAATCTGGTTCTTTATTTACTTCAAGATAGTTGGAGCTTGAATGTTTTTACATTGTTTGATTTTGGAATCGCCTTTTGTTGATATAAAAGGCAAATTGGGTTATATTACAATCAGTATTCAAGACATAGAACCTATCAACATTTTTGTAAGTGAGTTGATGGATATGATATACTTAATAAAGATTGAAAGATTTGGGTAATACAAGAGAAAGATTGAAATTTATTATTGAGTTATCATTATTTTATTTATTTATTTCGGTTTTGATTTGTTATTTTTAATGGATTTTCGTTTTTGCCATTTGAAGTAAATGGATGGCCACTAATCAAACATAATTGTTATATGTATGTGAGAAAATTAATGTATCTTTTCCTTTAAATCTCGTCCCCTTTAAAGAAAATCAAGTACACTTTTTGTTATTTTTTGTTCGACAAACTAGACTTGCATAAAACCAAATGGAGCCTCAATGTATCCACCTTGGGTATGAACAAAGTGAGTTTTATTTATTTATTTAAATAATTGATTTCAAGTGGCGTCCATGATTCACATGGTGATTTATTTAGGCTATATGTCGTGAGGACATTGATTACCTTCCTTTAGTTGTATAACTTACGATTTATTATTGGCTTGTATATATGTTTTCAAGCAACTTAGTTTAATTACTTTAGTAGAGAGATGTTTGCTTTTCAAAATTTGAGATTAATGACTTCTTAGTTTAATTATCAACACTTTCTACAAACAACAAGGAGATCTTTCTTCGTGAGCTCATTAGCAATGCTTCCGATGTAAGTCCCATTTTTTCTGTTTTAACTTTTTTATTTGGTCGTCAATATGGAGATTTTTTTAATTACTTTATTATAATTTGGCCTTTTCTTCATTTGTCCAGTCTTGACCAGAGTAATTAAGAATTATAATCAAGACAATACTAATTAAATTAAATAGTTTTGAGATCCCAAAAATCAGAAAGAATGTTTTTCATTTTTGGTCATGCCTCAATTTTTGTCCGATATCCGAGTTATTCATTCGGGCATGTATCGATTCAAGAAACAAACCAAATGGTTGAGGAATTCATACTTGCTGCCCATGTTTCAATTGCCAAACAAATCCGTGATTGTTTTCCTTCTTGTTCGCTATTAAGGTAAACTTGTTTTTTACGTACTTCTTTGCTATAATGTTCTTGTGGGACTTGCATTCCTATTGTACCTCTTCTTTCATTCTTTGCCTAGTTCGGTTTGTGCTTATGATTTAACCATAAGGTTTATCCCATCAAAAAATTATTTTATTTTTGTAAATGCCGCAGAAATCCTAACCGAGTTTATGATCTTGCGTAAATTTATATCATTTGGAATTATTTATCATAGGATAAATAAGATTGCATGTTAGTATTTTTAATGTGAACCACTTGGTCCAAGATGGTGTTTAATCATAAAATTAGCATTAGCGGATGATAATTGTCACTATTATACATCGTGTAATCTCTTCAACAATCCAGATTATCAATGGAAAATTCGGTGTTGTGGCTATTTCTTTGACATTGACACTTATTATTGTTTGGCACACACGCCTTGCCTCCCGACATTAATTTTTGGTTCAGCGGCATCCAACTCCCACGAGAGAAATGCTTGAACCTTTGTTGTGCATTGTTTCTGCGCCATTGGACTCAACTTGGATGTTTCATCATCAAAGCGTTGGTGATTGTTTAATTGTCTTTGGTCTTGGATTTGACACCACCTATTTTCAATAGTAGGAGCTCGATTTTTCTTGTGAGTTGGATAAACTCATAGCATAATATAGACTTATGAAATTTCTTGTGTATTGGTTGAGTTTCTATTTGCTTGTTAAATAGATTTGTGCCTTTGGAACATAAATTGATTTGTATAGGGGATCATTATCAAAGTAATGCTAAAGGATTTGCTTAAGTGGGTACAGGGGATAAGAATGGATTTGTATGTAATCGTTATCAATTAAAGCTTGTTTGGAGTCTTTGTGATAATAGTGTTGCTTTTTTATATAATATTTTATTTTTTTAATTTTCATGACTTTTTAGCGGCGTTTTGGAAAAAGCGCGCTAAAAGTATGATATTTTAATTTTTATTTTTAATGACTTTTAGCGGCGTTTTTGGAAAAGCGCGCTAAAAGTCATGGTTTTTAGCGGCGTTTGTATGGAAAGCGCGTTAAAAGTCATGCTTTTAGCGGCGTTTATGGGAAAGCGCGCGCTAAAAGTCATGGTTTTTAGCGGCGTTTGTATGAAAAGCGCCGCTAAAAGTCATGGTTTTAGCGGCGTTTGTGTGAAACGCGCCGCTAAAAGTCATGGTTTTTAGCGGCGTTTGTGGATAAAGCGCCGCTAAAAGTCATACTTTTAGCGGCGTTTGTGGAAAAAACGCCGCTAAAAGTCATAGCTTATAGCGGCGTTTTTTGTTCATAAACGCCGCTAAGTTTTGCGGCGCCTCTTTTAGCGGCGTTTTTTGCGGCGCTTCTAAAAGCGCCGCAAATACTATTAGTGGCGCTTAAAAACGCCGCTAAAGGCCTAAAAAAACGCCGCTAAAAGTCCAAATTGCTGTAGTGTTATTTGAATACATAATACCTTTTAATCATTGAAATGATAGCATTTTCAAAAATTTTAGACTCCTAATACTTGCCTCTTTTGTCACTTTTGCCCCAAATCCTTTTTATTTGGTTAAATTGCTTTTCTTTAGATGAAAAAAATTTGAATTGTTATGTCGGAGATAATTTAAGTAGTTTTTGAGTGATATATTTTATAATTTGTAATTTAGGTGTTGTTTGGTAAACTGAACAAATAGGTGTTGAAATTTGAAGTATTAAAAGTTTAAGTTCTAAACTTAAGTGTTGAAAATTGAAGTATTGGAAATTTAAATATTAAATTTAAATTATAAAATCTATTTACTATTTTGCTTTGAATAAAAATAGATTGTTTGATAAATATAGATTTTAAATTACAAAAAATATATATTCTACCTTTTATCCTTTAATTTTTAAATATTTCACAATATTCTAAACAAAAGTCAATTTTTAAAGATAAATTTTTTGTAGAATAATATATCAAGTAGCTCTTATCTACTTATCATTTTTCACACTTTTTGTAAAAAAATTCTATCAAACTGCTTTTGTTTTAGATTACCAAACATGTGCAAAAAATTAAATCATTAAAAATATTTATTTCCATCTAATTTTATTTTTTTTTCAACAATTTATCAAACCAAAGCCTTAAGTTATGTTTAATAAACCATTAAAAACGAAAATTTCCAACATTTAATATTTTAAATATGTTTGATAATTATGTTAAATTTTTACTTAATATAAAATTTTCAAAAAGAAATGTTGAATAAGATAAATAAGTAGGTAACTACTTCTCCCTTAATGTAGAAAATATTAAATTGATTCTATTTTATTAAAAATTAAAATAAATTATTTTTTTATAAAATTAAATATTCAAATCATCATATTTATCTTTTTACCAAAAACTATCAAAATATTATATTAATAAGATTAAATTTTAATATTTAATTTTATCAAATAACATAATTATATTCAATACTTAATTTTCAAATTAATTTTCAATTTATCAAGCATAAACTTACTAATATTTATTTTAGACAAATAATAAATAAATTACTATGTTTTATAATTCTTGAGATAAATTAAATTATATATGACCCATGTGCAATACATTTTTTTGAACAATTGTTACCCCTCCCAACTTATAAATAGGAAGACAATACACTTCAATACAACCGAACTCACGTCTTCCTGTATTGACAACAATATTCATGCTAATCGAGTTAAAACTCAATCGATTACCTGAGCTAATATTAGTATTATATAAAAACAAAATTACTCAATTTTTTTCTCTTTTTCAAAAAGATAAAAATAATTTAATTCTCATTGACTTGCAAGTTATTTCCGTTCATCAATACTTAAATTAATTTTTTAACAAACGGATCCATTGTCAAAGAACTTTCATGGGTCTGACTTCAGGGCATAAAAGCTTACCGTTTATTGCTACACGAACTTGACCCTGACAAATAAAAAGAAATAGAATATGAAGAAATTGTCTCCAATGGACATCGTCCCTGTAATTTAATTACCAGTAAATATTTTCTATTCTGAACATTGTAAGCACCATCTGAAGGTTATCATGCATCCTTGAACTTCAGTCATTAGAACTTGAAACTTATGACCAACAGACTCATTTCTGTGTCTATAAAACAAGTGAAAAAAGAAATGACAACTGAACAAAAAAAGGTTAGCCATTAAAGCTAGATGCAACTATATGTCAGCATCATTGACGTTATCCTCTATAATGTCAATGCAAGATCCCACAGTTTTTCCCAGGGACATAGCCTCTGCAAGTTTAGATCGAGCTGCTTCATGGCGACGCAATAGTAGTATGGTGTTAAGTACAGCCCACCTAACTTGGGAATCTGCTTTCTTTTGTGAGAATCCCAAGCCTTTGAGCAATCCGTCCAACTGATCCAAAATCTCAAAGTTCAACTCAGAACTCAAACTCCTACAGCTTAGGATGGAAGTTAGGTAGATGAATTGTGTACCTTGTTTATATCAGCAAGGCCTCCCTCAGCGTATCCGAATAACAGATATTCGGTTGCCACACCTGCTAGTGCTATGCATGAGAATCTGTTCAGTGTCTGGTTCAGAAACATTCTCACCATAAGAATTCTTGTCAATGAAGTCGTCTGAAATCAATGTCTAAGAACAGGAAAATAAAGAAAATTTAAGTAGATTACAGACCGTAGCTGATACTTTCCCTGCATTGACCTGCATGAAATAAAAACATTGGAAAAGAGAGTTAAAAGATTGCTTTACATGCTCGAGTTCATGTAGCATATATGATTACATTCTGTTCTTGCTAGTATGCATAAACTAGCAGCAATGATATCTAGCAAACTAACTTGTGAAGGTTATGGTACAATTAACTGAAGTATGTCGTTCCATTTTCCATAAACTAGGATTAAGCCATTATAGGTCACCATCTAGGATTAGACAAGGTAACACTTATGGCCACCCAAATTGAAGATAGAATGGGGAGCAGCAGCAGTGGCTGAGTGGAATATAGCAGAGATAAAAGAAAGCTACACAAGTAAACAACAAATTGAGGGGGAAAAACCGACTTCTTCAAGAAACTCAAAATCGACAAAGGCTGTTCCTGCTTGAATATTGAGTGATCCTTCTTTCTTTAAAGCTTCCAAACTAGATAATGTATATCCTCTAGGAAGGATGCCCACCAGGTATGCAATCAAGAAATGACCAGCTTCATGCTGCACCGAAGTCGGTATACAATAAGTAATTGGTTTCTGTGGATATCAGTTTCAGTCTTTCCGCAGTATGAAAGACTAATAATAGTTAACACATATCTATGAAGTGATTTAGACATGGTCATCATGAACTGAAGTCAAACACATGAAAACAGAAGAGAGGTACTACTTGAATAACCCTGTTGTGGTACTTTTGACTGAAAGTGTGACCAATTGTGTCAAGGACCAAGCTGCCAATTCCTCCATTGAATGAAACCTATACAAAACAGTGGCTATTCCAGATCAACCAATTGATCGATGTTTAAAGCAATGAAGTATGAACAAGAAATCTCGTCAGCCAATTGAAGACATTCATGAGAATAAACTTCTAATTTGATATCTAATTTGATATAAAGGGGACGGTTCATGAATAAATGAGTTAGATTATCAGAACGAAAAAATTACCAAGTCTAGTGTCCAGAGAAACAAGAATCCCAAAGAAATAAACAGGATTTGCTGTGGGTTAAAACTAAAAGCATTCCAAGCTGCAACCCCTCCTAAGATAGCAGCAAGTTGCAGGTTCCTTTCTATTGAACCCAGAGTTGAATCAACTGGTGATAGAAGAGATGCAGTTTCTATTCCATTCAATCTCAATGCATCCAAGGTGTATAGTCTTTGGGGAACCTGCAAGCAAATTTACACCTCAAACCAACCGCAAATCTTATACGTTATATGATGTAAATCATCACAAGACAGACAACTTTGGCTGTGTATCCAATCCCAAGTAACAGTGTTAAACTCCAGAGAAAAATCCTATGTTGCTTCCATTTGAGATTAAAGAGAAACCTATATCAGCTAAACTTGAAAAGCAGAAGCCCCCTTGCTTTGCAACAGTCTTTATGCATTTGAAATACCAGCAGTAATCTCGGAGCTTTTTTACATATCAAACATGGGAAACTAAGCATCCACTGACCAATTATTAATGGAATCCACAGCAAAAGAAAAAAAAAAACATGCAGCATTTTTGTAACATCTATCTGTGTTATCTAAGCTTGAAGGGTGAATGCCAGTTATGTGTATGCTCAATTTTTCCCAAGTTTTTTCATATATTTGAAAGATGATATCCAATACCCATATATGGGTCGTGGTTTCTGATTTACCTCTTCTCATTTTCAAAACAAATAATTAACACAAAGTAATCAAAAACTAACACAATTCATAAAGAATCAAAAACCTGGCGAGCAGCAGCAAAACATCGAAGGCCACCAGGCTTTCCTTGCAAGTCCTTGACAAGAGAGAGAGCAGCCTTCTCATCTCCCTTGCTCAGCTCCTTATCAACTTGTTCCAATACTTGTCTTCTCGACACTCCAATTTCTGATGAACTTAAAATCCTGAACGTAGACAACCTAAGCCTTGGACATGAACTCAAATTCAAAAAACAAACAGAAGTGCCCATAACTTTAAATAAGAACAGCTCATTCCTAAATTTTTTAGTTCTCTTACATAAAGTGCCTGTCTCTTTCAATTTAAGCTACATTTTTTCTCAGCCACAAAAAAAGGATAATGTACTTTTTAGTAAATTTAACTTTTTTTGTCTGCCTAAATGACCAACGACCCAATCTTAACCACCTTCCAACGACGCTGAATCAACCGAGGAGATAATAAGTGACCAGTCACCGTAATTCAATGTTCAACCAAACGACATGGCACAGAGAGATATCAGTGTTATTCCACACACGCAAAGAAAAAAGATGGGCTTAATTGAGTAGTTTTGCATCATCATTCATCAAAATGAAGCCAGATGAAAATTCGTAACTGGAAGAGGCAATGGTATTGGGAAGATTGATCGGCCAATGTATCGACATCAAGCCCAACGACAGCATCCTCAACCTGAGGTAAAACTTCCCTCAATCAACCATCCCACACAACTGTATGGAGTTTTGGTGAAAAATGATTATGCCTTTTTGCTCTCAAATGTACAAATAGCGGGCAAGTTTGGCTATGATTAGAACCCTCAAATTCAACACGTTAGCTAGTTCTGCCTACACATCTAGACCAGGTTCCAACAAGCTTCTGCAAATTCCAATATCGTTTCATTCTTGCTTAAAAATCTGGGTTTCTGATGCACTAAACAACTCACGCAGTCACAAAAATTTTCCAACAAACTGAGCCTCAAATCAATGAGAAAGAACTTAAAAAAAAAGTACATTTATATTAACATCAATAAGCAACTACATTTGCTCAAAATATAAGAAAAGGAGATCAAGAAAACCTGCTTATATTATACAAGCATTAAAAAACAAAAAATAAAAACTAAGGCCTAAAACTCCTGAGAAGCAGAGCCAATGTCACCCTTACCCTTTCCCATTTTCTTGGGAAGAAGGGTTTGATGAATGTTAGGCAAAACACCTCCATTTGCAATAGTAACTGAACCCAAAAGCTTGCTTAACTCCTCATCATTCCTCACTGCTAATTGGATGTGCCTTGGAACTATTCGATTCTTCTTGTTGTCTCTCGCTGCGTTTCCGGCAAGTTCTAGTACCTTGATAATTACAAAGAATTAAGGAATTGAGAAACATTAAGACTAGAAATTAAAGAAAAATAAGAACTTGATCCAATAAGGTAGGAACCAAGGCAAATAAAATAAAACCTAATTACCCACTTTTCCCAAATTACTGAAAAAACATCAGAGCAACCAAATGAGGACCTAGAATATATGGTTTTTTAAACAATGATCTCAAAAGCTAGCCAGAGAAAGCCACAAACTGTTTTTACCCCCTAAAATTAATCACCCAAAATCAATTTAAGGTAACAGCCAACGAATGTCAATTTTTTTCCCGAAAAAACCATAATCCCTCTAAAGATGAGAACCCACCTCAGCGGCGAGGTACTCAAGCACGGCAGAGAGGTAGACGGGAGCTCCAGCACCGACACGTTCGGCATACTTGCCAGCTTTCAAGAACCTAGCGATCCTCCCCACGGGAAACTGAAGCCCAGCCTTGTGCGACCTCGACACCGCCTTCGATGACTTGGGTTTCCCTCTCCCTCCTTTCGCTGATCCTCCGGTGGAACTCATCCTCAAAATCCCTAACCAACTTTTTCTTTTCAGATTTGGAAACGTGGAAGTCGGGAGTTTCAAATTTTAAAGGACTGCTTGGGAATGAAGTGAGAGCAGCGGGGTTATATAGCAAAAGCTTGGTAGCGAATTTGATTGATTGATGGAAGGCTCGCGAGGATCGTCAACGTGGCACCAGAATTTCGGGGTTTTCGCGGGAAAATATTTCCTTTTTTTTTACACTTTCTTTCGCGGGGTGAGGTTAAACGGCGTCGGACAGCTAAAGTAGCCCAATGTTGTTGATAAACTTGATTTCCCGCAAGTCCAAATCTTGTTGTTTGGGCTTCAAATCATCATAGTTTTTGGGCCCTAAAAAGCCCAAAAAATTATAAATTCAAAGGGATAGGTCAATTCCTCCTGTCCTTTTAACAAAGCTAGGCCCTTTCCCATCTTTAAGTTGACATACTTTCTTTTCTTATGTTGGAATTATTATTTCAGTGGACTGAGTTTTAGTTAGATTGATATAAATATGATTATTTTAAATGTATTAAAGCATATTATCCTCTCTTTTTTATAAGTTAGAGAGGGGCTATGGGTAGTTTTAGACATTGTGTTAAAAATAGTAGATATAATTAGAATTATTATTTCAAATATTTAAAAGAATTAAAAGATATATATTATAATTTTATCCTATAGAAAATATTGTTGATATGAAAGGGATGTGGGTTTTTAACAAAAACAAGTTTATTATTTTTCTTTTTATAATACAATGAGGGTATGATCAAATTTCGTTTAATTTTGGATTTATTTCGAACATTATTAGCTATTAGATCTTTCTATTTAGTACGTCAACTTATCAATCAATGGCTAAATTACAGAATACTAAAATTATTATAAAAAACCCCAATAATTGGATTTAAAATAGAAAAAAATAAATATCTATAACCAAATTTAAATTTTATGAACTAAGTGAAATCAAACTTGATTCTAATTTTTACTAAATTCAATCGAGTGAAAAGAAATTCAAAAATAAAAAATAATATATTTTAATTAAAATAAATTTTATATTAACTTAAAACTCACAAATAACCTACAATTTAACTAAAAAATTATTGAAATAAAAAAAAAGATAAAAATCATGAGAATTTGAAGGTTCACTTCAATCGAGTAAAGCCTATAATACTACAGTTTTCGACTATAATGATGAGTAGCTAACTTTATTTTAGTTATCAACAAGTGATCCAGAAAGCGATGGGAGAAGTTGAGAAAATTCACTAAAAATAAGACTTTTATTTGCTATATCTAAAAGTTATATTGGTTTGATGATTAGTCGGATTAGACTATGAAACCCATCGCTTAATCCAATTTGTGAAATCAACAAGTGAGAGAAAATTCACTAAAATACAATTTTTATATGTTAGATCGGTTAGTTGTACCGATTAGAGATGATTAGCTTGATCAAGTCATTGATGATCATTCAATCCTTGATTTCACCAAATTTGTGTATAATATTTTTTTTTTCCTATATTTAACATGTCTGTTTTATAGTTTATATTCAAAGTTGATAACTAATTTTTTTCATAATCTTATTTTCAAGATTTCAACCTTATTAAAATGTAATATATTTTATTATTACACTCAAGATTTATTGATAAAAATAGAATTAAATTATAATTAAATATTTGGTTTTTTCAGATAATTCAATTTCTATTTAAACTCGAGCTAAACTATTTAACTTAATTTGAAATTTTGAACAACTTAAGTTTGAATTTCTAATAATTTATTAAACCAAATTTGCGTCACTCTATTTTCATCATTCAAACAGTTTAAATTATTCAAAAATTAAATTATTTATTTTATTTGTTTAAAACTTAATCTACTTCTTTCAAATCGATTCGATTTTTACTACATCTAAATCTATATACTTATGGTATGGAAGCATGGAAGTATTTTGCATTTAATGTATAAATGTTGATGGACATCAAACACTACTCCAATTGGTTAAAAGTGCACCTTTAATATTAATGAGATGTGGTGTGTTAATTGTTTGCCTTATCCCTTAATAATGGTAGAGCTAAAAAAAAATTTGAGTAGAATTAAATTGTATATCTTTACAATAGTAAAAATGCAATTTTATCATTTTAATAGCTTATATTTTTATAATTTTTGAAGAGCTAAATCAAATTTTTATCATTTTTTAGACCAAAATTTAATTTTACCTTTATTAATTTAAAATTTTATAAATTATAAATTTTACTATTTCTAGGTCTCTTAGTGGCTCTGTTACTATACCTTAATCATGAGGTCTGAAATCCGATCTCATTTTATGAAAATAAAAATAGAACACATTTCATAACTAATCATTTACTCTCTTTTTTTTTTCCCTTTTTTTTTTTAAATTTACCTGAAAACAAAATCTTGACATAATAGCAAAATCAACATTGAAAACCAAGATTTAAAGAAAAACCCTGTGATTGTAGATAGTATATTTAACCGTATAGAAAATGTCCTCACCTCCCAAGTTTTCAGCAAAAAGCTTGCCAGCAACCATGCATCGATTCCAAAGCCTAAAACAGCCAAAGAGATCCATTCCCCTCTCCCAATTTTTGTCAACATCCCATTTTGTAGGACTATTTTTCATTATAATAAGGATGTTATTCCCAATTGTGAAGTGGGGCATCTTTATAGATACAACTTAGAAATCTCTGCTTTATCCATAAAATTGAGTTTCGACTATGGAGTGGAGTTGGTTTTAGGAAAGAGAGGATACTTCTTGTATTGATAATTCAAAATTTGGTGAGTTTTATTATATGCATTTTGATACATAATCAAGTATTTACTAAAAGGAAAAATGGTTCTCAACATTGGATTAATGCACTAACCTAGTCCAAAAGCAAGCCTAAAGTGTTCATCACTTTGAAGAAGCTCAATGAAAATACGAACATCTCATTCCATAGAACTTAGTCTACATAGTAAAAATATATAATTGTCAAGCACTCGCTCCCAACCATTTAATTTGAAAAAAAAAAAATATTAGTTTTGGGTCAATTTTATTAAATCAAATAAATAATTCTATCTTGATTGAAGTGGTAATAAATAATAATCACTGTTGGTAATATAAAAAAATTTAAAATGTATATACTTTTAAAAGGTTACGATTTGACAAAATCATAATTTAGTTTCTAAACAGTTACTGTATGACCCAATTTTACCCCAACCAAAGCCCAAATAACAAACCAAAAAAAAATCAAACCAAACCAAATTAACCAAGCCCAAGTAACCCTAACCCAACTGGACCACTAAACCGACCACTAACTCTACCACCCCACTAAACCGACCACTAACTCCACCACTCCACTAACTCCACCATCCCACTAACTCTATCACCCCACTTGCATGCATAAGTTGTAGAATTTGGCTATAAAAGCCATTCAAAACCATTGTAAAAAGGGTTGGTTTTTTTTTTTCTTTTATTTTTCGGATAGTTACGAATACACAAGAAATCAAGTACACAAAAAGAAAAGAATTTTGAGACAGATTCAAGATATTCAAGATGTTCTTTTTATTCATTTTTTTACACTTGTTTTTAAGAATAAACGCGAAAATACAGAAAAAGAGGTAGAAACGTATCCATTTTGAGATCGTCGAAAAAAGAAGCTTTTTTTAGTTTCGGCCGCCGTGTACTGCGGTGCCTCAGTAGCCCGTTTTGGAGGAGGGGGATATTTTCCCTTTTAGCCCCTCCTTGTTACTCGCAAGCCCTAATTGGTCCATCTTTTTAATTTTATTTCTGATTTTGCCCCAGATGCTTGTTTTTAAATTCAATTTAGTCCCTATTCTGCTTTGCTTTCAAATCAATTATCTCTAAATATATATTATTGTACTTACTGTTTTAATGTGGCCATTACCATTATTGTTTTTAATATTTTTTTCCCTTTTACTTTATTACTATTACTAGGTTCGTTAGCATTATTAGCATCATTTTATTATTGCCACTATTTTACATGTATTATTATTATAAAAATCGTCTTTTTATATTACTATTTATTATTCCTATTTTTCATTACTATTATTTTTTATCACTATTATTACATATATATTATTACTACAATTATACTTATTATAATTACATTTATTTTTACTACTACCATTATTTTATATTATTACCACTATTAATTCTAATATTATTACTATTATTTTCTTATTGATATTTTTATTTTTACTTTTTTTCAAAATTCATAAAAAAGGGGTTTCACAAAGGTAATATTTCGTGTTTGGAAGTTCGAGAAATTGTGCCCAATCGTCTTTGGGCTTCGATTTTTCATTAAATGCGGATCACTAAATATTCTTTAAAGATTTTGATCATGTTTTTGAAAACAAAGCGATGTTTCGTGTTTGGAAGTTCGAGAGGTTCGTGCCCAATCGTGCTGGGTCTCGATTTTCTATTCGTCCAAACAACTAAATATCCTTCAAAGATTCTTTATCGTGTTTTCTTAAATAAGGCAATATTTCATGATTGGAAATTCAAGGAATCATGCCCAATCGTGCTGGGTTTCGGTTTTAGTTTGGCCAAATAGTGAAATACCCTTTTGAAATTGCAACACATGAATTTTGGAAATCATGAAATGATCTTGGTATCGAGAGTTTGAAACATCGTGTCCTATCGTGCTGGATGTGGTATTTCGGCTTTTCGGAACAAGAGAGTTTCGATATCCAATTCGAGTTATCCAAATATTTTTTAAAGATTCATACTTCGATTTTTTTTCTAATTTTTGATATTAAGGACATTAATCAATCAATACGGTACCAATTTTGGGCGTTGCGAGGGTGCTAACCCTTCCTTGTGCGTAACCGACTCCCGAGCCCGTTTTCTTAAAATTCGTAGACCAAAATGTTTAATAAGTGGCCCAATCACACTTCAAAAAAGATTGGTGGCGACTCCGTTTTTGTATTTTAAAGTCGGCCCATTTTCTAACAAAAAAATGGTTTCGACAGTTACTATTTGGTAGTGTAACGACCCAAAATTCGTGGGCACCGGAAAAAGTGTATTATCGGGCCTCCATTTTAGTAAATTAAGTTAGCAAATAATTATTAGGAGTAATTATGAGTATAATAGTGTGATTAATTAGATTTTTATTTAGTGAATTTAGCTTAATTTAAAGTAATTAGGAAAAAGGATCAAATTGAATAAAGAGTGAAAGTCTAATATGGATTAAAAGAAAGCAAAAAGGGCTAAGATGGCAATTAAGCCATTTGGAATGAGTTGAGGCGGCAAAAGGATGATAAAAATCTAAGATTTTATTGTTTTATTATATTAAATTATAATTTATATCATTAGTGTATAGTTTTATATTAGATATATATATTATATTATTATAATATAATAAGTAGATAAGAACTAAAATGAAGTAAAAGCAAAAGCTTAAAAAAAAAAAAAAGATAGTAACAGAGAGCTCTCGACACAGAGAAGAGAAAGAAGAATAGAAAATAACAAGGGGGAAATAGGGATTTTAAAACTTGAAGTTTAAATAGGTAAGTCAATGAAGTCCTATTTTCTTAATTTTTGATGTTTTAGAAGCTTTAAAGCAAGATTTTGATGAAACTAAGTAGATATTCTAAGAGTTTTTAGGTTTTTAAGTATAGTTGATGTTGAAGAAAAAGATGAATTATGGATTAAATTAAATGAAATCTACGAAGAATTAGTAAAAGGATTAAACTGTAAAGTAAACTATAAGTTTTCTATTATAGGGATTAATTTGGAAGAAATTATAAATTAAGGTTTTATTATGAATTAGATATTCAAGTTGATTATGGAAGGAATTTAAGTAGAATCAAAGCATGAAACAAGTTAAGAAAATAAGTAAACTTAATTAGGATTAAATTGTAAATTGAGTTATAAGAAAACAGTTTTAGGACAGCAGCAGAAGAGTAACTTTGACAAATCACCAAAAATAGTAGAAATGGAAGTAGAAGTTGAATGAGATATGAAATTAAACCTTAATGAGTCTATTTTCATATGAAAGAAACAAAGAAATAAAAGAAATTATGTGTTTTGAGATATTTATATTTTTGTGAGACTGGTTCAGAGTGATTTTGAGATCCCCTATTCTGACTTGTAAAAATCTTTAAAAATTGTAAAAAAATAATTGTGGGACATAATTTATATGTTTATATTCCTTAATGAGTCTAGTTTTAGAAGATAGAAACTAGAACATCATTTTAATTCTGTACAAAAAGATAATTAAATTTTAGCAAAGAGTGGTCGGAACTGTCAGCCAAAAGAATAGGGGTGATTTCAAAGAATAAAATGTACTTATTGGCTAACTCAAAAATTCTTAAAATTTTATGGAAAGTAGATATATGAGTCTAGTTTCATATAAAATTTACAGATCTTAATTCAGAATTCTGTAACTCGAGATATAGATAATTTAGTGACAATGACTCAGGTAGATAGCTTTGAAAGAACTTATAAGTAAATAATAGAATTGTGTATAAAGAATGTAGAATGAAGAGGAAGAGTAGGAATTGAATAAAATTCATTATTTATTGTAGTTTAATGCTGTAATTGATAATGTAAATTATTATTATTTTCGTAGCTAACAAGGAAAACGAGGCATCGGCATCCAAGGGAAAAGAAAAGATCGTGGAGGAGTAAACTTGTATTTCGGTTTGTATTACTATAATTCAAACTACTATTTAGTTAATGTTATATTTAAATTCATATGCATGGTAAGTAATTTATAAGATAAGTATTATTATTGACATGAAAGAGACTGAGATGAAGAGTGAATATGTTTGAGTATTTAAATTAAGCTAAATTCACTAAACAAGCTCCCATCATCATTAATACTAAGTCGAGCAAACATTGCCCGTAATTCAATCGCAGCTTTCCTGCTCAATGCATCAGCTACTACATTTGCTTTTTCTGGATAATAGTCTATAACACAATCATAATCTTTTAGAAGCTCAATCCACCGTCTTTGCCTTAAATTCAACTCCTTCTGCGATAGAAGATATTTGAGACTTTTATGGTCTGTATAGATGTAGCATTTCTCGCCATAAAGATAATGCCTCCAAATCTTTAAAGCAAAAATTACTGCAGCTAACTCCAAGTCGTATGTCGGATAATTACGTTCATGTGGCTTCAACTGTCTAGATGCATATGCAACGACTTTCCCTTCTTGTATCAATACACAACCCAAACCACTCAAAGAAGCATCACTGTACACAATAAAATCTTTCCCCGACTCTGGTAATGTTAATATCGGTGTCTCTGTCAACATTTGCTTCAAAGTTTCAAAACTATTCTTGCACTGATCATCCCAAATAAAAGGAATATTTTTCTGTAATAGCTTAGTCATTGGCAGTGCTATCTTCGAAAATCCATTAACAAATCTTCGATAATATCCAGCCAAACCAAGAAAACTGCGTACCTCAGATACATTCTTTGGCGCTTTCCACTGGACAATTGCTTCGATTTTCTTCGGGTCAACTCTAATCCCATTGGCAGATACCACATGTCCTAAAAATACCATTTCAGACAACCAGAATTCACATTTACTTAATTTCCCATGCAACTGTTTTTCCCGCAAAATCTGAAAAATTTTCGAAGATGCTGATCATGTTCTGCCTCTATCTTTGAATATACCAATATATCATCAATAAAAACCACCACAAACTGATCTAGGTAAGGCTGGAAAATGCGATTCATCAGATCCATAAAAGCAGCTGGAGCATTGGTCAATCCAAACGGCATTACCAAAAATTCATAATGGCCATAACGAGTACGGAAGGCGATCTTAGGCACATCACTTTCCTTCACCTTCACCGGTGATAATACCCGGATCTCAAATCAATTTTAGAAAATACTGAAGCTCCCTTAAGTTGATCAAACAAGTCGTCTATACGAGGTAAAGGATACCTGTTTTTAATTGTCACTTCGTTCAATTGTCGATAATCAATGCATAATCGCATAGAACCATATTTCTTTTTAACAAACAATACTGGAGCTCCCCAAGGTGAAATATTCGGTCGGATAAAGCCTCGATCTAATAAGTCTTGTAAGCGCACTTGACTCTTTCAACTCGATGGCGACATTCGATACGGAGGTATAGAAATTGGTGCTGTACTTGGATACACCTCAATAGCAAATTCAACCTCTCTATCAGGTGGTAAACTCGGTAGTTCTTCTGGAAATACATCTGGAAACTCGCATACAGTCCTAATCTGGCTGCACTGGCTCCCAACTGAATAAGAATTAATAACATATGCCAAATATTGTAACATCCCAAAAATGGGGCTATTTGAAATTTCATTATTTTCTTATGTATGAACTACTGAAATATTATTTATGGAATAAGAGAGTTTAATTTAAGGCTTTGAGTTGGCTCGGTTTAAAAGAAAATTTAGTTTTTAAACTTGAAAGGTAAGGAGCCTTAGCAGAAGGGTGTTAAAAGAATAAGTGGGGATATTTTGACACTAAAAAGCCCTTGGTAAAGTGGCAAAAAGAAGCCCACTTAAGAGCTAGCATGTGACGACACATTAAGGGAAGGAGAGCCTTGGTTCGAGTCACAAGGATCCTCCTTTTTGCATTATGGATGGGCGGCACATGTGGAGAGTTTTCTCTCCCTTAATTCTTTTTTTATTTATTTTGGATAATAAAGGGGTTTTTATTATTATTATTAAGGGATAATTTAAGCATTTTAAATTGGTTTTAATTTGCTTAAACCTTTAGATAATACAAGATATATGATAATTTCATCAAGGATATTATTTGATTAAAAGGGATTATTAGGTGATTAATTCAAATTATTTGAATTAATTAAACAAGTGGCCAAGAATAATTTGAGGAAATTAAATGGATTTTGAACTCCTTGGATGATAGGAGTGGGACGGCAAGTCAAGGGGTGCCGAATGCTTATAAATACCCCAACCCACCACCTTGTTTTCTTTTTCCCATCTCTCGCTTAATGAAAAACCTAACCCTTTTCCCTTCTAATTTTCTTTATTTTCTCTCAAACCTCAATTAGCCAGAATTAGTCTTCTATATTTCTCCTTGCCAGAACCTCCACCCTCAATCCTCTTTTCTTTTAATGACCAAGCATCCACGCTTTTTGCCGAAAATTTTAACATCCTTCTCCTCCATTGATTTCTTCAATAGCCGAATATACCCATTGGAAGTGCCGAATTCCTTTTACTATTTTTAACCTCTTGGCCGAATAGTGCAGTGGCATAGATACTCGGGATTTTCTATCGATCATAAAGGTAAGGGATGGCCGAACCCTCCTCTTGTATTTTTTTTTTCAGCCGACTCTGGATAAGAAAGGAAGCCAAAATTCGGCATTTGGATGAAAAGTATGACTAACTTGTGTTCTCCTTTGAAATCAATTCTCATAAGGTTCTTCGGGATATCGTGAGCAAGTTGTCTAAGTCCGAAATTGCTTTGGCATTCGGCTTTGGTAAGTGTTGGTAGAGGCTCGTTTTATTTTCAATAGGGTATTACTTAAGTGATTAAAAGCCAAAAGTTCTCGACAATATCCCCGATCCATTATTTGGTAAAGCGGATCGAGTACAGTGGATTGTAGCGAACACAAAGGTAAGAATCGGGATCACAATCGACCCTCTAGATTTGTTTGGCGAATAGGCCATAATACTAACCTTGATAGTTGGCCGAATATAGGGGCAAGGACTTAGAGTGTGGCCGATTGATTAACCGGGATCTAAGGCTATCGTGGTGACAGTGTGTACATACACACCATATGATATATTAAGCTGTGCTTAATATTGTGAATGCTCATTTTGATTTATGTAGCATTGGAATTAATACCAACTCGGTATAAGTGGCGACTCGAGTAAGTACTGTTATTATGAATTTGCTATTTGATGCTTTTGGTAAGCATGATGTATTGACACATGAAATTTAAGAATGTGATGGCATGAAACATATATATGTTTATCGTGTGGGATTGATGAGTGGAGGGGCGGTGTATTCGTGTGTCGACGGGCACCGATGTTTTGGTAACACACCGTGACTATATGTCACCAGAGGTTTGGTACCTCGGAGGTTTGGCACCTCGATGGCGACTTATCCTCGTGGTTAATACCACCGTGGGTTGGCCCCACTTGAGATATGGGATCGTCCCGCGGTGATTTGGTATCACACGATGGGTTGGCCCCATCACCCGATTTGTGTCTACGGACACCGGTGCTTTGGTAGCACATCGTGACTATATGTCACGAGTGGTTTGGCACCACCGGTGGTTTGGTACCACAACGGGGTAGACAGAGGTGTATGGTGGCTAGGTTGGGATATATGATGTTTTGCATGTTAATCGTTATATGATGTGTATGAACATATTTAAAACCAGGGAAGGGTTACATCATCGAGTCTTGGTGACTCACCTTCTCCTTTACATTTTTTCGTAACGAGTAGATCGCGGATGTGGAGCCGGGTGACTCGAGGTGGCCATGCCGTTGGAGTTAAATTTTAACGGACCTTGAATTTCAATTTATTTACTATGGGATTGTGAATTTAAATTTTATCTTCTTTTATGTAATAAGGCCTCCTAGTATTTTTATTTTATTTTTATTTTACGCTTTCGAATATTTGTTTAAATTATCTTTTTATGAAATGAGATGAAATGGGTTTTCTAAACTGAACTCGCAAACGTTTTTAACGGGCCATCAGGCACATTAGTAATTTTATAATGACTTGACTTGTTTTAAATTTTCAATTAAAAACTAAGTATGGTTTTAGCAACTTCAAATAAATGAAGGCTTTCAAAATTTTGAGTTGGTTTTCAAAAAGGAACTCAAAAATGTTTTCACCGTGAACGGACGGATTGATTCGGCCATAGCGTTTGGGCCGGGTTTGGGTCGTTACAAAATTGGTATCAGAGCAGTTCAAAGCTCGGCTGTGGGGGCCCAAGGCCCAAAAATGTTTTAAAAGGCCTTATGAAATAATTTTTGGATTTTGAACAGCATGGCCCGAGTCTCCGGCACCGATCCGCCCAGGTAAGTACTTCTGAACCTCTTGGTGAACTATATTCTGTAGAAGGGTAGGAAGTATGGAACGTAGATAGACTTATAGGACTTGAACCCTAGGATTAGATTACTCAAACACATGAACCAAACATAAGACATTAAGGAACTAAACCAATCTATGACTTAGCCAATGAGCTAGGGTGTGGTAACCCCATGACGCATGTCGAGGATTGGATCCGGGAAGAGCACGGTATTTAAGCGATCCATGTGACTCACCTCCTCTTCGCAGTATCCTACAGTGCGTAGCTTTCTTCACCCTAACTCGGAGGCTCGGTGGTGTGGCAACCTCTCGCGCGCATGTCAGAAAGGTTCGGTGAGAGCTTGGTATTTAAGCGGTCCGCGTGACCCACCTCCTCTTCACTCGAATCCCGCTCGGTGTGTAGCTTTGGTTCACCACGACCAAGAGGGCTCGGTCATAGGCTAAACCTAATGACTAAAACCCGAAAAAGGAATTAGCCATGTTTCAAAAACAGAACGAAACAATAACAACTCAAATGTTTTCAAAACTCTTGCAACAACTCTTTCAAAGCAGAAAACATCATATTTACAACGTTTTCCTCGAAAAACTCAAATTTTGGAAAATTACAAAAATGCCCTTGTGGTAAAATTACTAAAACGCCACGACTCATAAAATACCAGTTCAATGGTTTTGCTCAAAAATTTCAATTACTTTACAAATATCCAACAACTTAGTTTTGAAAATCAACACTGAAATATTTTGGTTTTAGAAAATTACGAAAAACGCCTCAATTTGGAAAATTACCAAAATGACCACGATCTTTGGAAAGCGTTACCAACATCACTATTTGAAAAGGAAAACTTTCAGAAAGGACCTCAAAGTTTTACAAGCGTCGAAAAAATATCCACGATTTATCAAAATGACAAAATTGCCCCTCGATTGACAAAATTACCAAAATACCCTGGTTTCAAAACGATTACGATTTTACAAATTTTTATAAATATCCTCCAGTTTTGGGAATGTCAAAATGATCTACTCTACTAAAGTTTTAAAATTTCTTTATTTACTGAAAATACCCTGTAGGAAAATGACGAAAATACCCGGGTTGGGAATGGGCGTAAATGTCAGAAGAGTGAATAGGTATGGAAAGCATTAAGGAATGGATGCATGAACTCTTTGTGTGAACTAGGATAGAAGACTGAAACCTTGTTTGCTCGAAAGAATCCCTAATTAAATTACATTCATAAAATTTCTTCGCGAATAAGAAAAGTGAAACAAATGCTAACACATAAAATTTTCTTAATCAGATTAAAAGCGCGATAGATAGAATGAGTTCTAGAGGACGTGGGACGCCGTGGGACGCGGTAGGGGTAGGATGACGGTGTCCAACCCGCGGGACGACAGTCAAGGTTCGGGAAAACGAGGTACCACCGCCACCACCACCTCCTACTTTCGTGGTGGGAGAGAGCGGACCCGGGCCGTGGTGAGGCCGTGTCGCAAGTCGCATTTTGGCGAGTTTTGGAGATGGTGGCCGGGTGGTGGAAATTTGGGAGCTCTAAGTCCTGTTCCCGAGCCGGTCGGCCTAACGGGCCGAGGTATTCCGTGGTGTCTCGTGAGTGGCACCCAATGCCGCGAGAATATTGGTGGAATCTACGGAAAGGGTCATGGATGATCTCGACCGACCGACGAGGAAAAGCTGAAAGGGGCAGTGTCGCTTCTAAAGGATGAAGCGTACCAGTGGTGGCTGACTGTCCGGGATGGAGCCGCGGCTGATGATCTCACGTGGGACTACTTTAAAACGGCCTTTCAGAAGAAGTATGTGGGCACTAGTTACACTGATGCCCAAAGGAAAGCCTTCCTAGGTCTAGTGCAAGGAACTAAGTCGGTGGCCGAGTATGAGGCGGAGTTTTTAAGGCTGAGTAGGTATGCCAGAGGAATCGTAGCCACCGAACATGAGCGCTGTGTCCGCTTTGAGGACGGGCTCAGAGATGATCAGAGATTGCTAATTGCCCCGCAGCAGGTTCGTGAGTTCTCGTCCCTAGTGGAGAAGGCCAAGGTGGCCGAAGGGATTAAGGAGACTGTGAGACAAAACTATAGTAAGAATAACCAAAAGAGAGGTTTTGGGTCAGCTGGATCGGGTAGCGCTAATGCTCAGAAGCGGGCTAGGCAGAGTGGGCCAAATCAGACCGGTAGGCCCACGACTACTAATCAAAGGCCAACTCAGTGCAACCGCTGTGGAAAAACCCATTGGGGGAGTTGTTGGACCGGTAACAAAGGTTGTTTTGAGTGTGGGTCTTTGGAGCATCGGGTAAGGGACTGTCCTCAAAAGGCAGCTAAGGATCAGCCAGAAGGTCAGAATCGCGCTCAGGGCAGAAATGTTGGACCACCACAGAGGGGTCGGGGTAATGGCAGAGGAAACAATGGTTTCAACCGAGGTCGTGGAACTCAGGGCAGAGGTTCGGGTAACACAGAGGCTAGGCAGCCTGGCTTAGTCTATGCAGCGAGGCGTCGCGAGGAGGGAGACGCACCGGACGTTATAACCGGTACGTTTCTAATATTTGGTTTACCTTATGTTGCATTGATTGATGTGGGTTCGACGCACTCGTACATTGCTAGTAGTGTGGTAGGAACTATGGACCTAGACTCTGAGACTACTCTTAGGAAGATGACTGTGCTAAGCCCCCAGGACACTCTGTAGTAGTAGACAAACTTTATAGAGATGTACCCTAGAACTCCAAGCGGTCGTATTTGTAGCCGATCCGATGGAACTACCTTTCTGGAGAGTTCGATTTGATCCTTGGAATGGATTGGCTAGTTAAGTATCGGCGAATTTGGATTGCGCGCTGCGCGCATGGTGCTTAAGACGATCGAGGGTGATGAAGTGGTTATGATAGGTGATAGAAGGAATTACCTATCCATCGTGGTGTCGGCCTTGAAGGCCGAAAGGATGGTTAAGAAAGGTTGCGAGGCATTTTTGGTTCGGACCGTGCTTTGGAAGCTAAGGAGTCGATAGTTGAGGTTCGAACGGTTGGGAATTTGTCGACGATTTCGGAAGAACTTCCAGGTCTGCCTCCAGATCGGGAAGTTGAATTCGGTATTGACTTGCTACCCGGAACGACACCTGTGTCTATAGCACCATACCGAATGGCACCAAAGGAATTGGTGGAGCTGAAGGCCCAAATTCAGGAGCTTTTGGATAGAGGTTTATTCGACCAAGCATATCCCCGTGGAGAGCTTTGTGTTATTTGTCAAGAAGAAGGACGGGTCCATGCGAATGTGCATCGACTACCGTCAGTTAAACAAGTTAACGATCAAGAACAAGTATCCGTTGCCTCGGATCGATGACTTGTTTGACCAACTGAAGGGTGCCGCGGTGTTTTCAAAGATAGACCTTAGGTCGGGTTACCATCAATTGAAGGTAAAAGAGGTTGATGCTCACAAGACGGCATTCAGAACTCGATATGGACATTACGAGTTTCTGGTGATGCCATTTGGGTTGACCAACGCGCCGGCAGCATTTATGGACTTGATGAACAGAGTATTTCAGCAGTACCTAGACCAGTTCGTCGTAGTATTCATTGACGACATCTTGGTGTACTCTAAGTCGGAGGAGGAGCATGACGAGCATTTGCGAATAGTGTTGCAAGTACTAAGGAGAAGCGATTATATGCCAAATTCGGTAAGTGTGAATTTTGGCTAAGCGGAAGTAGCTTTCTTAGGTCACGTGAGTGTCGGCGGAAGGATTAGAGCGGACCGCAAGATTGAAGCGGTGTTGGATTGGAAACCGCCTAGGTCGATGAGATCGAGAAGTTTCCTAGGTCTAGCGGGGTATTATCGAAGGTTTGTAGAAGGATTTTTCCGATCGCAGACCAGTTGTGAAGCTACTAAGAAAAGGAGTCCCATTTGTATGGTCGAAGAAGCGCAAGAAAGCTTCGATAAACTAAGGAAAATTTTGACTGGAAGCTCGATTTTGGTGCAACAGAGGCGGGAAAATTGTTCACCGTTTATTGTGATGCGCCCCATACGGTTTGGGATGTGTCGATGATGAGAAGGGAAGGTAGTAGCCTATGCATCACGCCGATTAAGACCTCATGAATTGAACTATCCAACGCACGACTTAGAGCTAGCGCAGCGATCGTCTTCGCTCTGAAAATATGGAGACACTACCTTTATGGGGAGAAGTCGATAGTTTATACAGATCACAAGAGTCTGAGGTATCTCTTGACTCAGAAGGATCTTAACTTGAGACAGCGTCGGTGGATCGAACTTTTGAAGGATTACGATTGTTCAATCGAGTATCATCGAGCAAGGCCAACGTGGTAGTTGACGCATTGAGCGGAAGGTCGTGGATTTTGATTTAAGAGCAATGTTTGCTCGGTTGAGTCTATATGATGATGGAAGTCTCTTGGCGGAACTTCAGGTTAAGCCAACTCAAAGCCTTAAATTAAACTCTCTTATTCCATAAATAATATTTCAGTAGTTCATACATAAGAAAATAATGAAATTTCAAATAGCCCCATTTTTGGGATGTTACAAATATGCTGAACAACCTTGCTGTAATAATTTATTAGCTTTTATAGCTGAAATGATACGTGTCGAACCACTGGTACGGATGCCATTCACTTCAATTATGTCCTCGTTTTCTGCCTGAATACTAAACCTCTTTTTATAGCAATCCAAAACTACCCCATGTTCAGATAACCAATCCATACCCAAAATGATATCGAAATCGCCAAAAGGCATGATCATCAAATTTACAGAAAACATTTTATCATGTATTATTAACGGGCACCTCCGACATACTCTATCTACTAATACTGTTTGTCCCAAAGGACTAGACACCTCTATAAAAACTCTAGAAATTTCAGATTCTAACTTCCCCAATTCAACTAATTTTGAATTAATATATGAATGTGACGAACCCGGATCAATTAAAGCATAAATAGGCTCAGAATACAGTAAAAATATACCTGTCACCACATCATGAGCATTGCCTTCTTCACGGGTCCGAACTACGTACGCTCTGGCTGGTGCTCTAGCCTCTGACTATTGTGTAATTATATCACTGCCTCTACTAGCTCCTCTTCTCCTCGAAACAAAACCTCCTCTGGACATTCCTCTACCTCTAGCAGACGATCATCGATCTACTCGAGATGTGCACGGTGTGACAGCTTTCACTTTTGGACAATCTCGAATGAAATGACCTGTAGACCCACATCGAAAACATCGTCGAGTTATCCTCCAACATTCACCTAAGTGTTTCTTCCCACAGTGTTCACAGTCTGGAACCTCAATGTTCCGTGAAGGCCTTTTTACACTGCCAGTAGAAATAGTAGTCTCTTTACCCTGACTTTTGTCACCTCGATCAGATCTGAAACTTGGCTTCCAACCACTTCTGAACTCTCTAGATCTTTTTGGTAAAGGATTAGAACTAGCAGTTCCAACTCGTTTCCCAGTCAATTTAGTCATTTCAGGCTTTTTATCTAATCCCAAAACTTGTTCTACCATTTTTGCCTGCTCGATCAAATCAACAAATTCAGTGATTTGCTGGGACACTAATTGCAGTTTTATTTCATCTCTTAATCCCCATAAAAATCTTTTACAACTATCTGCTTCAGTTGGTACAAACTCTGATGCATATCTACCAAGTCTTGAGAACTCCCGTTCATAGTCCACTACTGTCATTTCACCTTGTTTTAGCGTCAAAAATTCTTGTTTCTTGTCTCCTATATACATATCCCCAATATACTTCTTTTGAAATTCTTTTTGGAATAGATCCCATGTTACCTGATCAGTCGGTAAATGTCGAATCACAGATTCCCACCATAAATATGCTTCACCTTGTAATAAAGATACAACACATAACAGACTTTCTCGTGACGTACATTCTAACTGTTGTAAAATTCTTTTTGTTGCGTCCATCCAATTTTCCGCTACAGAAGGATCAACTCCTTTCAGACCTGAAAATTCCGTGGCACCGTACTTTCTTAATTCTTTAATAGGGGCCTATCTAGGAACAGGTACAGACGTGGTAGCAGGTATAGACTCCGCTATTCACTGAAGAACATCAGTTAAAACTCTCACTACATCATAATCATTTCTACCTTTTTCATCTCTCTCCCTAATGTTCTCTCTTTCTACTCTAGGAGGCTGATTTCTGATTGGATTTACACTAGGTGTAGCTGACTCGGTTTCATCTAAACCATATGATTCTTCATCCCCAGTGAACATTTCTTTATTTATGTCATCAATGTATTCATCAGACATCTCTAATCTATAAAACAAAAACAATAAATAGGTTAGCATCCAAGATTCCCGACTCAATTTTCAACTCAAAAGTGGCATGTACTACTAGACTCGCTTCCGAGCTCAATTTGGCCCGAGAATCGCTAAACTCGATAAGCTCGATACCAACAATTGTAACACCCCTTAACCCAAACTAAAGCCGCCAGAATAGGGTTACGAGGCATTACCAGACATATCATACTAATTACAAATAATTCATAAATAAAATAACATTTATAGTATAATTATTAAATAAGTCCCTGTAATAGACTTTCAAAGCCCAAAACATTTATTAAAAAGTAGAATGTGACTTATTCGAATTTTCTAGATTTTTTTAAATCTATATAAATTTTTAGAAGATATTTTACTTATTTTTACCTAACTCCCCTCGCAAATTCAAACCAAATCAACCAATACCAAATTTATCATTTTATAACTTCATATCGTTTTCCTCATCCAAAACAAACTCGACTCAACAAGAAGATTTTGGTGATGAATTTCTTCCTTTTTGTTAAGTGGCATGTACTAGATAGTTATATGAATTATAAACATACATAAAGTTAAATGATTTTGGTTGTATATAAATGATTATATTGTTTTGGATGAGGAAAACGATATGAAGTTATAAAATGATAAATTTGGTATTGGTTGATTTGGTTTGAATTTTGCGGGGAGTTAGGTAAAAATAAGTAGAAATGTCACTAAATTTTTATAGGATTTAAAAAAATCTAGAAAATTCGAATAAGTCACATTCTACTTTTAATAAATGTTTTGGGCTTTGAAAGTCTATTACAGGGACTTATTTAATAATTATACTATAAATGTTATTTTATTTGTGAATTATATGTAATTAGTCTGATATGTCTGGTAATGCCTCGTAACTCTATTCTGGCGACGGTTTGGGGTTAAGAGGTGTTACAGGTAGAATCAAAATATGATTGTTGAGATTTTTTAAAAAATTGACTCTGTAAATTTATCGTTTTGCCCCTTCAAAAAACAGTATAAATAAGAGGTCATTCTTTTTTATAGAACACAACAAGAGAAAAACAACTTCTCTCATCCTTTTGTTCTCTAAATGGGATTGTTCTTTCTTGGGCATTGAACTTAATGTAGTTTTGTCGGTTTTTTTCCAATCAGATTTTCGACCAACTGTTTTTGTTTTTTTGGTCTTGATTCTTTTCGAGAAGAGTAATATTAATCGTGTTCTACCTTCTTTATTCGAGTATACGAATATTGAAACATTGTGTTAATTTTAAGCGCGACGTCCACTACACAGTTAAACCAATCAAAAGAAATTTGCTTCTAAAGTCATGATTCTTCCACTACATAGTGATTGCTTTATTTATTTGCGCTCATTTTGATTTCTTATCAGCGTTAACGATTCTATATTTTAGTAGTATATCTCCAACAACTTGTATCCATGTCTGGAGCTAATCCACAACAATCCAACTACTGTTCCTAGTTGTTGACTCAACACCAATGCTTCCAAGAACCAATTGTGGACTATTGGCTAATTAATAATAAATAATAGTAAAAAGATCCCAAAGCTACCCCTTTGACAGTGAAGTTCATAGACAATGACAGCAGGCCAGTGGTGCTGGCTGTTTTGTTTTTCCTTCCTTCATCACTCATTTTTTGCAATTATGTATTTTTAGTTTTGTTATGATTATTATTTGAGTTTCCACCAAAGCAATTTTGTTTTAGCGTGTTTGCAAGGACAATTGCCAAAAATATTCCATCATCATCATCCACCTATTTACTCATATGCCTTTGGCTAAAATAAAACTAGTCATATGCCACTCCACTTAATAATTTCTTTATTCATTTCTCACTTATCCTCTGTTATTTTTTTACACTTTCTTTTTCTGAAATTCAAATTTACTTTATTTATTAATAATTGATTTTAGATAGAATGTAAGTTTTATATTATATTTATCATATTTTGTCTTTTTTTTATATTAAAATTTTGAATTATATGCTTTTTTTTATTTTAAATTTTTTAGATTAAATGTCTAATTACAATAAATTTATTCTTCAATGTGAATCTAATATAATATTATTATCTCATCGATTAAATATTAATTTAATTAACATTATTATTGTAGAATGGAGATCGTATTTTTAAATCTTTTTAGGCACTTACTGTTATTCGTACTGCAACACGAAAATGCTAGAATCACAACACTTTTAATAGGTGACGATGCGACGTCACAACAAGGAGTTTTTCGATGCCACAACAACAGACAATGTTGTGATGAGGCAGTTCAGAATGTTGTGATATGGCAAGGTGTTTCAACACTAATCGAATTTCTTTTCCCAATTAAACTCTGCTACCTTTTCTTAGTTAAACACTAATTATTCTAGGGTATTTTAGTTATATATTCACACAAATTTCAGCCTATAAAAGAGTCCTTGTAACACATATAATTGATATTTTCATCACATTAAGATTAAGAGAGTTTTTGAGAGATCTTTGATGGAATTTCGTATTTTAGTCAAACAGCTTTGTTTACAGGATTTAGGGTTTATTTATTTTTTGGGTTATTTTCATTTTGTACTCATTCAAATTATTTGCTATTTTAGTGAAATTTTCTTTATTCGTGGTTTTCCCATCTTCAAAGGAGTTTTTCATATAAAATATTTGTATTTAGTCTTCTCTACTGTTTTTTTTGTTCATTGTTTATAAAGGTTGATCCCAACAATTATTACAATAAAAAAATGTGTATTCTTTGATTTAAATTTTTGAATATACAAATAACAATAAAAATTATATAAAATATAATATTCCTATGTCATAAAGTTTCCTATAATAAATCTCATATTTTGGTAATAATAATTATATAACTTGGTGGGAAACATCCCATAACCCAAAGTAACCATGTGATTAGCACAATATTTGTGAAAGGAAAGGTCCTTGAAATTTCAGAAAGAGGACAGCTCTTCATGCTCTTTATTTTATTCATTTTTTAGTCTTTCTTATTTATTTAGTTTGTATCTAAAAGCTGAACCAAGGATAAAAGAAAAGGGGGCGAAGTGTCAGACCCATTCATTGTTTAACCAAATGAAATTAAAGAAATTAATACAACATTTAGACCAACTAGAACGTAAGCCAAGCGGTCCCTTAAAAGAGGGAAAGTAATTCACGTCTCATGCCAGTACACGATGGTTCATCATCAACCCATACACGATGATCTAAGAGCATTTCAGAAGGTTTGGTTTATTTGGAGCCTAATTATTGAGTAAATACTCCAATAAATTATAATTTATTAAGTTAATTTAAATTATAAATTATGATATAATAAGATGAGTTTGAACTACATTTGGTAGGACTATTATTAATTTTTTAACATATGTTTGAGAATACAAGTTAGTAATAAACGAACTCGATAAGTAATATTTAGTGACTCTCTAGCAAAGAGAATGAAAATTTTCCGTTTATTTTTAAGAGATATTATTTTTACAAAGGTTTACTCATATTTCTAATTTCAAGTTTAAATTTGTACTAATTATTCTTTATTTTATATCTAACTATTGTAATACGTATGTAATAAATAAGTTTCTTTCATCGTGTTATTGCACTAGTAACCAAACAATGCATGAAAGTATTTAAACATAATAACAAAATTGACAGCAAACGTTTATAACTTCTAGCATTTTGGTTCCATTCTTTTTGGAACATTTTAACGTCGTGTTTTTTTTAATAGAAAATACTAATTGAACTATTAAAATTTAACGATATTGATATCACAATTTAATGTAGACAATATTTAAATAATGTGGTAAAAATACGTAATTTTCAAACACAAAAATGGCATTTAAAATTCAAATTCTCCTGCAACATTCCTTTGATGTTGAGATTTAAATATGTATATATATATGCCTCTATGATTCAAGAGCATGCTTCCACTTCATTTACCTTTTCTAGTATTAATTTTTTTAAACTTCAATGCTTTAATAAGATTTTAAATTTGAGTGTTTAGGAAATAAGTTACTTACACAATTTGTTAAGTTAAAATTCGAGTCCATGGCACATGCACATATGATCACAACAATTGTATTTTAATATCATATTCTTATTTTTAAAGACATAAATTATTATTTATTTAAATTAAGCACAAATATTATCTATTTGTTAAACATATTGTATTAATCAAATTTAAATTATTGTATTTTTTTTATCACATTACCTTCACATTTATTAAACATGTTGTATTAATTGTATTTATTAAAAAAAATCGGTAGAAAAGAAACAGCCCTTAAACGAATACAATAGAAAGTGCACTTTAAACCGACATAAGACTATTATAATCTAACAGCAGTAAATGTTTCACCGATTCAGGAGGCTCTTCAAATATTTGTAACTTTTGAAGTCTAGTTCTAGCTAATTTAACCATATAATCGATCACCCCATTCTATGCTACATACTTGATACTCCTACGTAGAAGGCCATAAATTGATCGTAGTTTCACCATTCTGCTAAGAGTGTTTATATTCATTTATTATATGAAATAAACAAGAATGGAAATTATACATGATGTATATACATTTTGGAACCAAATGTGCCGACAGGTCGGTATACCATCAAATTAGTACTATAATAAGAAAATGAGATGACTATGCTCTTGGTCTGCAATACTAAATCTGATATGAATAGAAATAATAATATAATTCTCAAAATAACATCCATAAATTATGAGATAGGGACAAATGAGAAAGAGACTAATCGAAATCGATTATATTGTGTTAGATTAAGAAATAGAGAGCCTACCTAATTTTGTTTACTCATCTAATTGGATATTTATCTAAATTAAAGGGAAATTATTTTATGGACATTTTTCATCACATTATTTACGGTCTATTTTCAATTATTTAATGATATTTCAGTAAATTTTTTCATGTCATTGATATATAATTTTAGAAATTTTTTTTTACCCTGAACCTTAAACTTGAACCCTTATCAAAATAATGTATCAATAACATGTAAAAGAATGTTAAAATGTCATTAAATAATTAAAAAGGGACTATAAATGATGTGGTGGGAAAAGTTAATAAAATAATTTCTCCAAATTGCATCGATATTGTTAAATAAGAGATAGATGTCATAATTTAGTACAAAAGTCAGCCTTCGAGACTAAATATATTTTGAGCGATAAATTTTCCGATGAGGATGAAGTTAAAATAAAATTATAAAATTTTAAGAGTGTTAAAGTATAATTTTATCGTTGTATATACTAATTATTTTAGGATTTTTGAAGAAAAGATCAAAGTGAAATTTACAATTAAGAGGACTAAAATGATATTTTACCATTTTGAAAAGGTAGGGCCCTAATCATCATAGTGTCTCGTTTCTTGAAAAATATTTCCAAATCCGATCCCTAGGACATAAACTGGATTTAAGAGGAAATTCAACTTCAACTTCTTGGAATTTAATTCAGAACATCCCATTTAATACCTACCCAATTTTGGCCATTCATTTATGATTTTATGCCTATCATTGGAAGCTGGCATCCATTTTTCTTCCATGGTGGACTGGAGAGGTTTTATTTAATTTTATCCGAAACCAAGTTTGGTAGCGTGTTAATAAGAAAGATGTAACCTACACATAACTTGTCAAACGTACGTACTTGGTTCATGCAAAAGGACATGCACCTTTGATTTGATTCCCCCCCATTCCCACTTCTTCCAAGAAACCGTATTAAATGAACGGTGGATAACGACACGTATTCCTCGACTCTCTCTTTTTCCCCCTATAAAATCCTTCTCTGCATCGAGCATCAGAAGATGGACGGTTCCAATTTATCCACACGTGGAAATCACTTGCATCGTGAAAAAAGAACAAAAACCCCAAACCAAGAGGAGGGGGAATCATGTTTAAGGATTGGTCATTTGGGGCAATATAGATTTCATCTTATGTGGCAGTGGCTATGGGTGGATGATGAGAAGGAATCCCCAAAATGTCCAAAGTGTTTTTCTTTCTTTGGCTTTCACTATAGAAAATAGGGATTAACCCTTTTCAAGTGTGAATAGAATAAAGTAAATCTCATCACTCTCTCTATCAGATATGTGTAAGGAAAAATGTTTTTAATTCTTGAAATCAGATAAAAATGATAGATGGAGGAGCAGCACTGATGGCACGTAAAGCACATTAATTGAAGTAGGTTACGTTCATCTCATACTGAAAAAGGAGAGAAAAAAGTCTTTGAACCTATAAATGGGTACATTACTCATTCTATACCAGGCTGGCACAAGTTTCGAAAATCAAATAATGACTTGCGACAAATGAGCATATAGTACGTACACATACCTATTGCGATACGCAACTAACCAATGTATATGCCTAAAAACTTAACCCCCACTTAAGTTTATATTTTTCAAAACTGATCCCCATTAGTTGATTTTGTTGTTTAGAAATAATGAAAATATAAATATGTTTTATATGTTTTTATAATTAATTTTAAATAATATTCTATTTTATTTTTTTAATAGTGAAACGAATTATCTGAGTGAGTTTAAGTGGAACATGAGCATAAAATTTTTTAAAAACCGAACTTCAACTTAATCCAATGAATATATTTATTAAAAAATATACATTGTTTTTTGTTTATTTATTTTGAAATGAAAACCTTGATGTGACACGTATATTATTTTTCCTTTATCATATTTCCAAACACTTTAATTTTGATTTATATGTATGTATAAAAATTTGATTTTGATTTAATACATTCATATTATAATAAATAAATCTAATTATTTTCATATTAAATGTTTGTGGTTGCTAAGTAAATTTAAAATAACTTAAAAGTAAAAAACACGGTTAACGGCACGTGAAAACCAAAATAAAATAATAATAAATTAGTATCAAAATACACATTAAATTAAAATTAATACATAGAGACAATCAAGGTGGAAGAAGCGGAAATGGATTTCTTTTTAATCATTTGAATCAAGTTCGAATCCTAGAGTCGACATACTTGAATATGACCATACTCAAACCGTACTTTATAAATTTTTTTGGTATAATGATTTTTTTTACCCTCTAACTTTACCAAAAAAAAAGTCATTTTAATCATTCATTTAAATTTTCACCTCTTTTAGCCCTTAAACTTGCATTTTTTGTCAAATCACCTCAAAATAGATAGAAATTTTAACATTTGTTAACTTGCTAATATGTCATACACGTGAGTTGCCTCGTGGATGACACATAAGCATTTTGAGATTTGACACAAAAGAAAATTAATTAAATACTAATGTGTCATCCACGAGGCAACTCACGTGTATGTCACATCAACAAAGTTAACAAATGTTAACTTTTTCATCTATTTTGAGTTATTTAACAAAAAAAAAAGGTTTAAAGGTTAAAAAATACAAAAAATTAAATAGATAGCTAAAATAATTTTTTTTATAAAGTTGGAGAGCCAAATAAATTATTATGTTATTTTAAAAAAAAATACATAAAACTTTTCAAAAAGTTCATTCAAAAAAATTTAAAAATTATATATACCAACAATTAAGTATACATGAACTGTCACACATGTGTTATCTCGATATTGTTAAAATTTTAATAGTTCGATCAAATTTTAATTCAACAAAAAACAATTTAACTAAAATGTAAAGATTAATGGTCAAAGTGATAAGAAAATCATTAGGACTAAAATGATAAAAAATTAAATATTAATAACTAAATTTTTTATAATACCAAAAATAGAAAGATATTAAATTACAAAACTGTTTGCTAATTCCAGAAAAAGAAAATAGAAGTAGTTGTTAGCAAGTAGCAATAAAAAATAAAGTAGGGAAAGTACTCAACACTTAATATAACATAGAAAAGACTTGGATCACGCGTGTTATTATTTTTTATTTTTAAAATGATTTTACTTACAATGAAAAAAAAATAACATTTTAAAATTCCATGTATTTGGATTTAAGGAATGAGAAATAAAGTAACGTTATTAATTTCAAACTCATAAATAAAAAAATAATACATTTTAATATATTTAAATTTATATTCTTCTGAATTTATAATATCAATTAAATTAAAATTTAATTAGCAATAAATTAAATTTTTTACTCGTACTATTAACCTAAAACTCCAACATGAATTATCAAATTTCTGCCGTGGAATAAACACGTCGGTAAAGCTCAATAAATGCTTGGTTTGAATTATTATGCTATAATAAAATTTTAAAATAAAAATAATTTTAAAAAAATTAAAGCATGGGTTCGACTTTTACACTGATTGTAAAGTGTCTCGAGATTTACATAGAATGATAAAATTCCAAGTAAATTGGGGCGGGCCTCCGGGGCTGGGTGGGTAATGCGCCCATGAATATGGTAAAACGACAAAAGCTAGAAAACGAAACGATCTACCCCCATGGGTGGCATTTCCGTGGTTTTGAGGTCAAAAACAGGGTAAAGTGTCAGTATAGAGCATCACCCCCAGAGAAAGAGATCTGACGGACTCCGTTTGTCCTCACGTGACCTGTCATCGGTCGCACGCACGGTAGCTTTTGTCCCCTCCGTTCCCATTTTTGTTTCTTTCTTAAAAAAAATAAAAATAAAAACTAAAAATTAAAAAAAAAAGTATTTCTTTTAGTTGTCATCAATGACCTATTTTATTGGGGAATGCACAAATGAAAATACGACTATAATTAAAAATGTCTTCATAAAATATGATATAAATAAGTATACATTTCGTCAAAAATATATATTATACATAAAAAAAAGCAAAACAAAATATTATAAATTTTGAAAAATTATGGAAATTATTAGATTTGTACCTGAATAATGGAGTAGGAATTCGTTAAAGCCCCTAATTTGAAATTATGACTATAATTAAAATTTTAATAGTTGATCGTTAAAGTTAATCGTTTTTAATTTTGTTTAGTTAAAGTCACCACGTGTTATAATTACGGTGTGACAAGTGGTAAAAAGTGATAAAAATAAAAATAAAAATTATAATATATATAAATATATAAAAAATTACAAAATTTTGTTAAGTCGTAAAAAAGTTATAGAAAATGTAATGAAATTGATAAAAAAATTATAAAAATTATTGTATTAAAAGAAGAATTTTATTATTTTTCTATAAGTTTTATTGATTTTTATTTTTTTATTATTTTCGCCACATTTCACGTTGTGTTGTGACACGTGATGGCTTTAACTAAAAAAATGGGGATCGATAACTTTAACGGTCAACGGTTAAAATTAATAGTTAAAGGAAATTTTTTATGCATTTTATAAACTTTTACAATTTTTTTAATTTTTAATAAATTTTAAACATTTTTATATATTTTTAATTAAAATTTAATAATTTTTATAATTTTTATTTTTTTTATAATTTTTTGCCACATGTCACGCCATGATTGTGACATGTGGTTGTTTTAATTTAAAAAATTACGGGCCGATTAAAAGGTTTTTTTATACATTTTAAAAGTTCAAGTACCTAATTGAGTAAAAAAAAGCAGAGACTTAATTGTCTTTTTTTTTTTTTAAAGTTTAAAGGTTTTTTTGATAATTTTGAAAGTTCAACTACCAATTTACTGCAAAAAAAAAAATTAATTACTTTTCTTGAAAAAGTTTGAAACATTTTTAATGTATTTTGAAAATTTAATTATCCAATTAAATATAAAAAAAATTTAATTATTTTTTAGAAAAATTAACAACTTTTTAATACGTTAAGCCTAAAATTTAATATAAAATTCACATTCTTGATACAACTTTTAATAAAGAAATTATATGATATTATTTAAAAGAAAATGCAATCATGTTCTTTTTATCACAAATAATGAACATTTTATTTTAAATAATGGCATTTTATTTTAATTAAATAAATAGTGACATTTTATTTTAAAGTGTTACTATAATTTTTTTAATGATTTAAAAATCATTTTTAAGACGTACACATTGTTGGATAAACAATCAAATATAATTTTTTTTTGCTATTGCGAAATCATAAAAAAAAAAAACACCTTTTTCAAAAAGTTACTCTTAAATGTTTAAAATAAATTTGAGTAAACTATATAAATAGCGGCTCAACTATATTTATGTTTTTATTGTGGTCATCTAATTTTAACATTAATGTTTACATTCGTCACTGTTTTGATTACTCACCATTAAATTGATAACGAAAAATCTTTTTGTAACTGGTATAACAACATATTTTGTATTCAATACTTATATATTTTATCAATTTGATCTTAATTCTAAATAATTCAATAAATTTAACCCTTCACATTTATAAATTCCATCAATTTAGTCATCAAACACATTTCCATCATAAATAGAAATTATAAAAACAACAAAAATTTCAATGGGTGAGGAAATTATTATTATTATTATTATTTTTGGGTTCTTTTTCCAGCTGACAAAATTGAAACTCCTTCACTTTGTTTTTAGATTATTACTTGTAATTCCTTTTCAAAATCAACCAAAAAAGTGTATGAATAAAAGGGGACCGAATTGATAAAAATAAATAAAAAGGAGAATGAAACAAAAAAAAAAATTAATAAGCCCCATAAGCCGTAACTGCACTGCCGATACAGCACTTTCATTTGTGTCCTATTTTGAAATAAAAACTTGATTTGCCTCGGTGCCATTCTTAACCCCCTACGCATCTACAACCTTTGCTTTTCATCTGGGTGAGGACATTCCTTGAACATCCTTCACATTTTCACCAACAAAACAAAACCAATTTTTTATTCAAAATAAGAAAGAAAGAAAGGTCAATAGTGTTCTTACTATTCGACCCTCTAAGTGGTGAGCAGTGTGGCGATAGTAAGGATTTTTTCATTGGAAAAAGTTAGAGCGACTCACTCCCTCCTTTGTCACCGCTACCTTAATCAATATATACGGACTTAATGTCTCTCCCTCCTAAAAATACCTTAAATGAATACGGAAAAAAGGATACTTTTATTCTATATGAGAAACCATTCTAATTTCAAACACCACCCCACCATCACTTATTTTTTGCTAATAAATTGGAGAAAAAAAAGAGAGCAATGAAAGAGTACTATTATTCTAGTGTTTTTAATGAAAAAATAAACACAATGTTCTTTTTGTACTTTATCTTCTTTGAGACATTTTCCAATTATATATATTTTTTGTTTTTGTAGTTTTAATTTATGATGAAGATGTGTTTAAGGACCGAACTGATAGAATTTATAAATGTGAAAGATTAAAGTTGTTGAATTATTTAAATTTATAAAATGTGTAAGTATTGATGGCTAAATATGTTATTCTATCAGTTACTAAAAGTCATTCAATTATCAATTTAACGATAGATAACCAAAATAAAAACGAATTCAAAGTTTAGTGTCTAAATTAAAAAATTTTAAAATTAGGTATTTAAAACAATAAGGCAAGCATAATTGGGTGACCATTTGTAGAATTTACCCAATAAATTTTGACATAATGATTGTAAGTATTTTATTTTTTTTTGCCTTTTTTAAAATAAATCAAAATAAAATTTATATATTTTAAAAAAAACATGAAATTGATCCACATCAATGGGACCCACATCACAGTTATCTTATTGGCCTCTCAGTTTGTCGTCTCTCATTTCCACATTTCACCTTATGTATATTTTAGCACTTATCTTTTCTGTCTTCTAATCTGCGCCACCTTTCCTATCCTTCGCCCACTCCACACGACACACATATAACCCCCTTCTCTCTCTGTTCAATTGCAGTGCGGATGGTTATTCTTTTATCGTTTACTCTCTCTTTGTTTCCTTTTGAAGAGATTTTTAAGCTGTTTATCTTTTCTCTTGATAATAAGCTCTAACGGCAGTAAAAACAAAAGGAGGGATCTTTTGAAGTGGAAAAAAAAGAGAATAAGATCAGATTAACATCTTTGTTGGTTTTTTTTTTTTTTAAACTTTTTATTTATTTGGGTTTGGGATATGAATTGTGAGTTTTTGGTTTGTTCTTCACAAGGATCTGTTTTAGGCTTTTGGGTTTTGTTTTTAAGTGTTTAGAGAAAGAGAAATGGCTGGAAGTAACGAAATCAACCTCAACGAGTGCAAGGTACAATATTTTCTCCTTTTTTTCCATTTACACATTGTGTATATTCTTTCTAGAATTGGGTTGTCAAAGTTGAGTTCTATAATGAATTCTTCATATATTTTCGGGGTTGTTTTGGTTAATTAAGCTGAGTTTTAGCTTATTTTTTTGTTAGAGCTGATGGTCTTATCAATCTTATTTATTGAACTTTTTTCCATATTTGAATATCTAGGGTTATGGGTTGTGGAAAGTTGATTCTTTTGCTGTTTTTGGGGTATGGAGCAATTTAGTTTGATTTTTAAGATTCAACGTCATATATGAGTTTATGTATTATATTGTTTTCGTTTTTTTTTTCATTTTCCTTTTGTGATTTAGGTTTGGGCTTTTATGTTTTTCCAAAAAAGTTGGAATTTTCTGATTTTAGTTATGTATTTGTTCACCTTGCTTTAGTGGATAATACTTAGTTTGTGAAAATCAGCATTATAGCACATGTTCTTACTATTTTTGTGACAAAGTGAGTATAGTTAATTTCTGTGGTCTCCAGGGTTCTCTGTTTATTTATTTTGACGACTTTAGACAGTCAATATAAATTTGGTGGTAAAAATTCTTCTTTGTTTTAGATTTGATCCGATGGGGTTTTAGTTACTTCTTGATGTATGTATAATCTAGTGATTTTGTTTCTTTAGAAAATGCTTTTTTTTTTAATTCTTGTTTACCTTTGTCTCTTAATATAGATGGTGGTTCCGCTAAATACATGGGTCCTTATCTCCAACTTTAAGTTGGCCTACAATCTTCTTCGTCGACCGGACGGCACATTCAATCGTCACTTGGCAGAGTTTCTCGACCGCAGAGTCCCTGCTAATTTGAATCCAGTTGGTGGGGTTTTCTCATTTGATGTCCTCATTGATCGTGGTACGGGTCTCTTGAGTCGGATTTATAGACCCGCAAGTGCTGAAGAGCCTGAGCCTAATATTACTGAACTCGAGAAGCCTGTTACAGAGGAGGTTGTCCCTGTCATAATTTTCTTTCATGGTGGAAGCTTTGCACATTCTTCTGCGAATAGCACGATATATGACAATCTATGCCGGCTATTGGTAGGTATTTGCAAGGCTGTTGTGGTCTCTGTGAATTATCGACGTGCTCCTGAAAATAGATATCCCTGTGCTTATGATGATGGGTGGACTGCTCTTAAATGGGTTAACTCTAGATCATGGCTTCAAAGTCGGAAAGATTCAAAGGTTCATATATATTTGGCTGGGGATAGTTCTGGTGGTAACATTGCACACCATGTTGCTGTTCGAGCCGTTGAATCAGGAATCGATGTATTGGGAAATATATTGCTCAATCCAATGTTTGGTGGACAAGAAAGAACTGAATCTGAAAAGCGTTTAGATGGGAAGTACTTTGTCACTCTACGAGACAGGGATTGGTATTGGAGAGCTTTTCTTCCTGAAGGTGAAGACAGAGACCATCCTGCATGTAATCCATTTGGTCCCAACGGTAGAAGTCTGGAAGGAATCAAATTTCCAAAGAGTCTTGTTGTGGTTGCAGGCTTTGATCTTATTCAGGATTGGCAATTGGCTTACGTCGAAGGGCTCAAAAAGGCTGGCCAAGAGGTTAAACTCTTATACATGGAACAGGCAACAATCGGTTTCTACTTGTTGCCAAATAACAATCACTTCCACATCGTTATGGGTGAGATAAGTAAATTTGTGAGTTCTGACTGTTAATAGAATTAACTTTACCTACAGGCAGCAGTGAATGACAGGAGCTTGACATTCCACTTGTGGCAATTAAGAAGTTTGCGGTTTATGATCTCGTACTAATCATGGTGTTATTCGGCTTTGCTATTTCCTGATTTATAGACTACCAAGCTTGCCTATATAGTGAAGAAGAGGAATTTCAGCATGTAGGTGGATCGATAAGTGTTCTGGTCTGCATTTGGTGAAAAAGCTTATGGTAATTAGAGCCTTTTGACTATATTTGGCAGACCAATAAGTTTAAGAAATACAAATTTCCGCGTCTTGCCCCAAAGGAGAAGATGAGGACAATATATGGTTAATATTTGGTACATGATCAAGGGATCGGTGCCTGCTTAATGTTATATATGCTAATTTTAGAACATGAATTAGAAAGGTTCCGTGGTGTTGTGACCCTGTATGTCTATACATATATGTTTTAGTATATAAAAGGATGTTGCTTGAATTGGTTTCGGCCATTTTGTCTTTCATCTTTGTTTTTGCCTACCGTTAGATCTTTCCTTGTTTGGTACTTTACTAGGAAAGTGTAAATACCACTATGTTTTTATAAGATTGAGAAATTTTGGACTAGAGATTTCTTTTTGCTTCAAAGCTTTGAGAACTTATGTTTGCTTGTTGAGGTGAAAAGAATCAATGGATCAGATTGTGTTGATGAGCTACAAGTTTCATCATACTCGGGCATTTTGGCTTTATCTGCTTGATTAATCCTAATTTATTATTGAATGATGGATGATTGACTGGCAAGAACACCTAAAAAAAACAATATCAGCCAAAGTTGAAGGAACCCCCCCAGAAGATAATTTTGTGAGACTACTGAAAGAGGAAATCAAAACGTGCTGCCATTTCATCCATTAAATCCAACCAGGACAAGAGGGTATCCAGACACTTTGATAAATGATTGGAAGTAAATCTAAAGCAGCCCATGGGTTGAGATTGGGATTGATTTGATGCATTCTTGTCATTTCTTGAATGTTGGTAATGGGAAGACTAATTTTTTGGAGCTTGAAAGCTGCATAAAATAAAGAAATTGGCTTGTTTGGAATGGGCAATCAAACACATATAATGGTTGTTGCTATTTGGATGCATTAAAGGGGACCACTTGGAGAAGCACTCACTTTTTGTAAGCTGTTAGGATTTGCTTTCATAGTGCTAAAGAATATTAACATAATTTTAAAAACAGCTAACCCTTTTTAATAAACACATCAAGCCTTGTTTAATTGACTTTTATGAACCAATTAAAAATATGGGTAAATTACTTAGCTAGAAACAAGAATTGATTTTGGTTTTATTTTGTCCACTATTTATTATTATCTTCTGCATATTTCTTCTTAATCTATTTTCCTTTTTTGTTTTTTGCCCTAACAATTACAAACAATAATAACACATGGAATTGTTTTGTTTTGTTTCTAGTCATGTGCTCTGACTAGGATTGCATCTACGGCATGTGAAAATTTCAGGTCATAAATTTCCAACTCTGGAACAATCTATCAGAAGAATTTAAAACTCACCCCCCAGCATACAAAAGTTTTTCACCTCACCTTTCTAAAGACAATCCCTTTTTCCAACCTGGATGATACCATGTATCAGGATATAAAAATGTCAAATCTTAAGAGTAATGATCTTCCATCCCAACTCCCAAACCATTTACTTTGAGAGATTTATGGTAATATGGTCTTGAATCTTAAAACAGTACTAAAGAAAAAGATTGATGTCCAGTCAAATTATTACATAATTATGTCTTTATGATGGCCTTTGAAACAAAGATCAGATGACATTGTGACAGGATCCTGGCAGGGTAGCTGCATTGTTTTCGCTCCTTATTAGGTATAGATGGCATCTTTGAAGATCTGGTATCTTCTAATACCAGTTCGTCTGTGCTATCAAGTTTTTGCCATTGACTACCTTCTTTTAATCTCTTAATGTGGTCTGTAAACTGTACCACATACTACATGACTTGTTCTTAGTGGCTATAATCAGTCCTGTGAGTCTGCATCACTTTTTATAGACACAAAAGGAGATTGGGATGAGCATAAATGAAGCGTAACATTGTTGTCTACTATCTAAATCAAATTGTTGAAATGTCTTGTACCATATTTAAGCACAATCAAGATTAAGTGATCTTCTCCTAAGAACATAGAAACTAGTTCATGAAATGGCTCAATTTCCTGGGGGGAAATAGATGTTTTGGGTTAAGTACAACAATGGCCCAAAAAGAACCCACCTAACTATGAGATCTCATATCTTTAAATTTGATGCTTAATTTCATTTAACTCAGATGCAGCCAATGTATTCAGATGATTTAGTTCACTGTCTTACCATTTGGTTTGTCCATTACGATAATTTCACATGCACCTAATGATTGGATATGTAGAACCAGGTACAAGGAACATAGAAAAGGTTCAACTACCAAAATCTAAGTCTAACTACCATAGAAGTGAAGCACAAATATCGGTAAATGTATGTTTTGTTGTTTGCTTATAAATGTTGCACTGATGCATGTATATGTACACCATGTAATTTACCTGTATTGAAATAGTCTTATGAGGAAGCATACCTAGTCAGCTAATGCCTAGTACTTCAAACAACTACCATATTCAAATCAAGGTTCTATTTTCAGAAACAAGAAACTTTTGCTTCAATTTATTGATTTTGATGACATATAGAGTATAAGGTAAAGATCAAGCTGACAGCAGACCAGGATAATCCAAAAATATGAGGCATTAACATACAGAAATCATGCTCATTCCCTGATGTTACTTAAAAAAAACATATTATTTATCACTAGGCAAAACAATACATGCTGACTTGTCACATTGTGCTGAAAACAAAGTTAATCAACGGACCAAATCACTCAAAATCGTCTTGCAGCATATGCAAAGGTTACTGCTGCCAAAAGAGTTGCTGCAGAGGAGACCAAAGTCCAGAAACTCTTTTTCTTTTGTGCTTCCACAACTGATTTCTCCATTACCTCAACTTTCAGCTTCAAATCTTGAGCTACTGTCTCTTTGTTCTCAAATGCTTGTTTGATTGCCTCCAGTTCTGTTGAATATGGTTCAATGTCCTCTTCATGTTTCCTTTCAGCAATAGCAGCTTCTTCCTTCTTCTTTCGATCAGTTTCACCCTTAGATTGACATAAACGTGAAGCAGTGTTCTTCAACAAAGTCAACAGTTGCTGATACTTAATGCTGGTTGATTCCATTTTAGCCCTCAAATCATTGAGAGTTCTCTTTGCCTCCAGAAGTTCCTTCTGCAGCCCATCTTTATCTTCAGCCATTGATCTGCAGTGATTTACCATCTCCTCCTTTTCCTTGATTAGGTTCTGCCATTCAGCCTTCTTCTGTGTCAGTTCTTCCGTAGTTTCCTCAAGTATCTTCTCCATTTCTGAAACTTTCAATCTCAAGTTAACACCATTTTGCTTCTCCTCATCCAATACTTTCAATGCATTGTCCTTCTCAAGAGTCAATTCATCAAATGAAACTCTAATACAGCTAACTTCAGATATCAATTCTTTTTTCTTGTTTTCATAAGCCTCACATGCCTCTAGCAGCCTATTCACAACATCCCACAGATCACTCACTTCTTTATGTAGCTCAGAATTATTAATCTCACCACTAAATTTGACCTTCTCAATCTCACTTTTGTCTCCAAGAAAGTCTTCAATCTTCTCCCGCATATCCTTTAGCTCCTTCTTATTCATTTCCAATACTCTTGTAGCTGCATCCCTTTCCTCCAATAACTTGTCAATTCTTCTCTGCTTATCCTCAGACTCCGCCACTGTAGTCTCCAAAGATTTTCTGGCAAAATCCTTCTCCTCCATTACCCTTTCAAGATTCTGTTCTATTGCTCTCTTTTCTTCCACCAATGCATCAATCTCTTTTGCCAGTTCAGCCTCTCTATCCATTGCTTCAGCATAATTCTTTTCCAACAAGAAAACCTTGGACCGCAACACCCCCTCTTCCTTATTGAAATTCAGTATAACCTCATCCATATTTCGCATTTTCTTTTCCAACTCATCAATCTTCGCTCTTTGGTAAAGTTTCTCCATCTCTATCTCTTTCTTCTCCTTCTCAAGATTTTCAATCTTTATTCTTAAATCCTCAACTTCCATGACCATATCCTTAATGTTCTTCTCCAACAAGTCTTTATCTTTCACCACTGAACTCTTCACCTTCTCCAATTCCTCCTTCTCCCCAAGCAACTTATCACATTCAACTTTCAGTTTCCCAATCTCTTCCAGAAATCCCCTCTCATTTTTCTCCATGTCCACTAGGTTCGCTTTCATCAAACTACCCTCATTAACCTGCAACTCAAAATCATTCCTTGCCAAATCTCTCTCTTTTGAAACCAAACTCAACCTTTCTCTTTCATTTTCAAGACTGCTTATTAGTCCATTCACCTTACTGTTCAATTCCCCAATCTCCCTTTCCTTCTCAACACCCATTTCCTTCATTTGAGTCTCCATATAAACCGAAAGAACCCCATTTTGCCATTCCAACCGCATATTTTTGTCACTCTGCACACCCTCAAGTTCCTTCCTCTTACTCAACTCAGCTTCGAGGCCTTTATAGTATTGAACCAATAACTCAACCTGTTGTCTCTTTTCAAAGGTCTCCTTGACAAGTAATGAGTTAAGAGTCTGAAGACTCTGAAGCTGCTCATTAGGATCTTCCATGGGAGATTGGGGGTTCATTTCGTTGGAAGATTCTGTAAAGGTCGAATCTTTGGCAGAGTCTTGAATTTCTTGAGATGGGTTTTGTTGTTGGAAGTCTTGGGATTTATTACGAGTCGGTTTCTTTTTGGCCGGCTTCTTTCTGGCCATTTTTGGCAGTACTGGATGTGTATGTGGAAATTGAAAAGCTTGAGTTTTTAAGGTGGAGAAAAGAGATATGGTGATAAAAAAGGAGGGATTTTTGAGAGAACAAGGCTAAGGTTTGAGAATTTAAAATGGCGGGACCCAAGTGCAAGGTTTGTTGGGAAATTGGGAAAAGAAAACCATAAAATATTAGGGATTTTGGATTTTATTAGTGGGGTGTGGCTATTATTTGCTCACTATATATAGCCTCTCCAATCACAAATTTGTGTGTATGGTTGCTTTTTATTGGCAATCTTTAAATTCATTGTGTGTGTTTTTAATGTCCAAATTCATACACTGAATTAATTTAAATACATTGTATTTTTTGGTACAAAAATACACTGTATTTAAACATTTACAGCTGTCCTTAATTTCTACTTTTTATTTTCATTTTTAAGGATTTTTTAAATAATATATCATTATTTAAAGTTTTGATTGAGTTGATGTCACTTTCAATTAAATCTTAATTTAATTGTGAAATTATCAAATCCCAATATTTTTATAAAATAACAAATGACACTATTTTTATATACAATTTTAAAAAAAGTAATTGTTTGATACATTGCTAGTATAATTTTTTAGATCTTACAATAGGGTATTTATTTATATATCTAATTTTTTAATTTTTACTGTATCTTAAAATACGGTTCTTACACTTTTAATCCACTTGTAAAATCTAACAAACTTCAAAAATGTATATATAATAATTTTTCTCCAAAAAGATATATACTCGAAATATAACATTTAAACTCAATACTTTAAAATTTATCTTCTCAACTTCACTATTTCAACCAAAATCACATTTGGTTTCCATATGCCATAATCTGCTTATTATTTACCAACTTTTTAATTACTAAATTGTTAATACAAAATTACCACCAAAAGTAATAATTTTATCCAACGTGTTGAGTATTTAATTTTTAGGAAGAACTACTATTTTGCTTTAATTTTTAAAATATATATTGTGAATTATGTTTCACAAAATTTATAGTTGAACTAAATACATATTGTTATCAATGTAGCAGGGCGTGAGTTTGAGTGCACTGAAATTCATTATCATCTTATTAATGGGTTGGAAAAAAATTATGAATAATTCTAGACTTTATGTGAAAAAAAATAATTAAAAAATTCATTCTTTTTCACTTATAAAGATGGGTAAATATATATAGATATATAGTAAATATCAAATTAGTTATAGCTTTTTTTACTCAAAGTTTAGTTAATTTAAAGATGTTCACCATAATTTACCTTCCAATTTTACTTATTAAATTTATCACAGGATCAAAATTAATTTTTTATGGAGGTACAAATATGGGAATTAGTTGTTCTATATGGTAGCTAGATATGCAAAATTCAATTTCAAAACAACTCAAATGGAATGTATGCATGCAAATATAGGAACCTATTAAAGTTTCCATATATTTATACTTTTATGGCTTACGCCATTCTCTTTCATTTTGGTTCATCAGGAATCCATCATTTCCCCCACTAAAATATTAGCATAAACAAAACCAATCTTCATTTTTTATGCCTTTTCCACTATATATATATATATTTTTGTACATATATCCAAAAGGTTATGTTTGAAGTCATATAGTGTGTAAACTATGTTAGACTTTGTATGGAACAATGGAGTTCAAAGGTTTCTCTCTAAAAGTCAAAGGTTCGTCTTCTTCTTCTTCTTCTTCTTCTTCTTCTTCTTCTTCTTCTTCTTCTTCTTCTTCTTCTCACTTATATTTTGTTCATTTTGAGCATATATTCATGGGAATGAGCCGTGTTTGCTTTCTGATTTTTTACTAGGAAAGATATATAGTCTATGATATAGTTTTTGTTTCTCTTTCAAAGTTTGCATGGGGATATTTATGCAAGATGTATCTTTATCAGAGTGATATTGGCAGTAGCCATGATTGGAAGTCTGGGAGCTTTGATTATCTTGGTGGATCCTGATGGTGTTAGTCAGCCTCATCGGATTCTGGTTGATACAGATGTTGATACCGACGACGTTTTTGCTCTCTTTTATCTTTTGAAGCAGGACACGACGCGATTCGACTTGCAGGTAATACCCTTTACAGCCGATAGGTACCCAAAGAGGATAATACCTTCATATCCCGCACTTTCTGTTGAATGATCAATATCAAACTGCAGTACATGGTTGCTATTGTTTATTCACAACAGTTCCCTCTCTCTTTGAATAGCAACATCAGTTATATTTAAAGCAATTGACTATATGATTAATCCTTGTTTATCATTAAAGATAAAAAGTCTAAAAGTGGCTGCATGCTTATCTAACTCTAATAGCCCATTATATACTTTTAAGATTTGATGGAAATGCTAATATATAAATATAACTGAGTGGCAAAAAACCCAGTCAACATTTGGTGAAGTTGCCATTCCTTAAACAAACAACTACTTTATTGTAAAATATAACCATTTCCAATGGGGGTTATCATTTGGCAGGCAATTACAGTGAATGCAAATGGATGGAGTGAAGCAGGGCATGCCATTAATCATATATACGATATTCTATTCATGATGGGACGTGACGATATTCCTGTGGGAGTTGGAGGTGAAGGTGGTATTTTGCCCAATGGCACTATCCTTCCTAATGTTGGTGGATATCAACCCATTATTGACCAGGTCCAGGATCATTTTCAACCTTTCTGACTAACCAATAAAACCATTCCATGTCTCATCAACAAGCTATATAGGATGTATATACAAATATAATGGAACCCCATTATCATAGGTATAATTATGAGTGATGATTAAATGAAGAAAAAGGAAGATATTTCTAACATTTTTTTGTGTGGCAGGGAATGTCAACAGCTGGGGAATGTAGATATAGACAAGCAATCCCTGTGGCACATAGAGGGCGTCTTGATGTCAATTCTAACTATGGCATTAGAAAAGCTTTCCTTCCACAGGTCCCATTTCTAGTTCTTGTCTAAAGGCTTATTTCTAAAAGACACTCGAACAAGTTTAAAAATGTTTTACCCCATTTTTCAAAAATTGTTGGACATGAAACAAAGTTTTAGTTTCTACAGAGACAAGTTCAAATGTTGTCAAGCGTGTTGAGTTCATTAAACTTGTTTCTCAATGTTTTTCAAGTCCTAGTGACAGCATTTTTTCTCCCTACATGACATAGGGTGGCAGGAGGTATACTCCACTTAAGCAACCCACAGCACAACAAGTGATGATAGATACAATATCTTCAGGTCCTACAACTGTGTTTCTCATGGGAGCCCATACAAACTTTGCCATCTTTCTTATGACCAATCCTCACTTGAAGAAAAATGTTAACCACATTTATGCAATGGGAGGTTCGGTTAGATCGAACTGTCTGAAGAAAGATGGTTCTGGTAATTCAATCGAATGTGCTGATATTGGTAATCTGTATCCACAAGATAGCAATCCATATGCTGAGTTCAATATATTTTCAGATCCTTTTGCTGCCTACAAGGTGTTCTTTTGGTTGTTTCATTTGATATTCATGAATTCATTACTCTATTCGGTATTTGAATCTTTTTCTTTTGAGCAGGTTTTGCATTCTGGTATCCCATTTACACTTATTCCTCTAGATGCAACAAATACCATTCCTGTAAGTAAGAGTTTCTTCATGGAGTTTGAAAGGAGACAGGATACGTACGAGGCAAAATATTGCTTCCAAGCTTTGAAGATTATTCGCTATACCTGGTTGGGTGGTATATTTTATGAGGTAATATCCCTTGAATCCTTGTGATTCATTCTTCCCTTTTGCAGACATCCAACTAAGTGACTGATGAAATGTTGGCAGCAATATTGTATGTGGGACTCTTTGCTGGTTGGTGTAGCATTATCTACAATGCGTAACTCTCACAATCATAATGGAGAAAATGAGTTTGCAGAGATGCAATATATGAACATAACGGTCGTTACCTCAAATAAACCTTTTGGAGCATTAGATGGCTCAAATCCACTGATTACAGGATATTCAATCCCAAAGTTTAATGTACACAAGAATGGGGTTCATAGTGGCCATGTTCAAATGGGAATGCAAGATCCCTTTTGCCTTCAGAAAGGAAAAGGGAAATGTCAGGTATTACCAGTACACAGTATAGCTGATTTGAAAAAGTTTAGGTCTTATATGTACTGGTAATTATACATGTAAGTTTTTATCTATATGTTCTCTCACTGTAAGGAACTCATCGTATATCTTTTAGAAAACATAGCTTCTTTCAACCATGATATTGATTGTCTGACAGAATTATACAATGCTAACAGGATGGTTACACGAAAGAAGATACTGGAGAGGATGCCGTGCGTGTTCTTGTTGCAGTGAAAGCTAAAGCCAGTCATGATAAGGGAAGCTCACTTGGGAGAGAATTTTATAAAAGTTTTCTCAATGTAAGCTCTTATTAATAGTTTCTCAGTAACACCAATTTATGTTGTTTAATTAATTAATTCACAGACAAGTAACCAGGAAATGCTGTAGTAATTTTTTGGAACCGAACTGTAGTTTCATCCCTTCTGTTCATTGTAGGTTATAAATAGCCCTGAGAGAAGTGGAAGGTTTGATATCAGAAGCCAATATCCAAACCACAAGGAGGTTCTTTATAAACCAGATTTCGGAAAGAAGATGAGGGGAAATCCAATTGTTTTCGACATGGATATGAGCGCCGGGGACTTTCTAGCTCTTTTATATCTCCTCAAGTTACCTGTGGAATTAATTAATCTCAAGGTACTTTAAGCTGGACTGGGTTTGCTAAGTCTAACCTCAATACAGACTGCTGATCTCATGAGTTAAGCATCTGCAACTTTAAAGTGAACAAATATGGCAATGTTCTATAAATGTCATTTAAGTATTACCAATGTTCAGGCCTTTTACATGGAACACGACACATAACTATTCCCAATGTTATGGATTCCCTGAAGTTCCTCATGCTTGATATTTCTATGTTCAACTAGGGAATACTTATCAGCTCAACAGGCTGGGCAACTCCTGCAACGATTGATGTTGTGTATGATATATTACATATGATGGGCCGTGATGACATTCCAGTAGGTCTTGGTGATGCATTCGCAGTTGGTCAAGCCAATCCATCTTTCACTGCTATTGGAGACTGCAAGTATTCCAAAGCGATCCCTCATGGTAGTGGTGGTTACTTGGACTCCGACACGCTATATGGACTAGCTCGTGATTTACCTCGAAGTCCAAGAAGGTAAATCCCAGCCTTCAGATTTGCATTTTTATATGTGCAATCTGTTGAATGTTCAAACGTGAAAATTCTCATTTTAAATCCTTTGACCCCTTCATTTCCAGTTGTGTAAGCATTATCCCTGGATAAAAACTGATAAAATTCCAAATAATACTATGATAATAACAATTAAAAAACCATGAGCAGAACAAGTTAAAATATGTGGCTTACTGGCCCTCTAATGACTTTCCAGATATACGGCAGCAAACTTTGTCAAGTATGGAGCTCCTAGAGATATTGAGAATCCCGAACTCAGGCAGCCATCAGCTCAAGATGTTTGGAAATCTGTAGTGGAATATTTGGATCCAGGATCCAAGATCACAATATTGACTAATGGACCTTTGACAAATTTAGCACAGATCCTTGGGTTGGAGAATGCAAGCTCGGTGATTCAGGTAATGATATGATATCAGAGATTTCGGTCTCCCTGCAAATAAAAATGCATTGAAACCTGGACCAAATGATGACATTGATCACATATATTTTCTGATGCAGGGAGTATACATTGTTGGAGGACACATAGGCAATGTCTATGACAATAGCAAAGGAAATCTTTTCACTGTTCCCTTGAATAAATATGCAGAATTTAACATGTTTCTTGATCCATTAGCTGCAAAGGAAGTTTTCACTTCATCTGTGGGCATCATACTTGTTCCACTGCAGATGCAAAGAAGAGTTTGTTCCTTCAGCACCATTCTTAGCAGGATGAATGCCACAACTCAGACTCCTGAACTTGTATTTGCCCGACGTTTACTTTCGAGACTTTGGCAATTACAACAGCAACATTATAGATATCATCACATGGTAATTTAAGAAAACCTTCAAGCATATATATGATGAGGTTTTATGAGTTTCAGATATGATATATATATTTTTGAAGAGAGGCTAAAATCCTTGAATACTTTCAATGCAACTTATGGATGCCGAAGAACTTAGATTAGATTGAAACAACTTTGTGTCTTTGCAGGATATATTTTTAGGAGAGATCCTTGGTGCAGTAACCTTGGCCGGAAATCCACATCTGAACCAGACATTTACGTCCAAGCCTCTTAAGGTCTTGGCATATGGAGACATTACAGTGATAGGAGAGATAACCATTGATGAAGAACAAGGGAAACAAGTGAAGGTTTTGGAAAATATTAATTCACAGGCATACTATGACCATTTCACTAGGGTCTTAGGTGATCACAGACAATCTGCTGTGCTTGCAAGCTTTCATGAGGAGGAAAGACTGTGGACTTCACGACCAGAAAGTATAAACATCGGTCATAATCAGAAGTTGTAAATGTTTGTTGTAAATTTAGCCATTATTTTCAACAGTTTTGACATCTTTCTGAAGCAGTTTCTTCTACATAGTGCGTATAAGCTTAGCAGCAGACGAAGTATAGGAAAAGTTACAAGAATTTTCTCTTTCATTGCTGTTTTTTATTACTTTTTCCACTGTGCTTGAGCTACTAGCTCCATCAATTCATCATCAGATCCACCCTGCATTTCAATGTAAATATATTTCATTGTCATGTTCTTACCTACAAATATCATATGTACATTAAACAAAGATGCATGCTCCATTATGAATATGTAAATAGCATATAGCGTACCCCTTTTTAATAGTGAGATCCTCAGATAGCAATTAATCATTTGCTAATCATTCAGAATCTATAGAAGTTATTGTCTCTATATATTTGGGACAATCAAGAGAATGTTGTGGAAGTTGGATTTTTGGGAAGTGCTTTTGCCAATGCTGCCTTCATAAACCTTTACATTATACTTCAAAGACAGATTATTTAGTGATCATAGAATAATTAGAGCAATAATTATCTGACCAAGCATAGCTCCTGTTAGTATTATTATTAAGCAAACAAAATAACATTGCAGCATATAATGGTACCCTTCCCCTATCAAGGCACTTGTCTCGAAGGACAGAACCGTGATGATGGTCTTTACCTTCAAAGTGAACAACGCATCACACCGGACACGGTTAAAAAAATCCTTGTATCAACATTTAATTTATTAGGTCAGACAATTGGTTCACATTTCAGCTCTTTGCACTTAACATCATGATCTGGTGTGATGATTTAGACATGTACTAAACTTTAGGTTGCATAAGAAACATTTTATGCTCCCTGGTTCTTCAACATAAATTGTACCGAGTCATGTCTTTGAAGTTCCAATGTCTGAGTGGTTGAATATGACACCATGGCAGTGCATGAACAATGCATACATAAACCCTGCACTTGGATTCCTCTGTCCTTTCTATTACTTAAAATATTAGCCTTATGCAACATAAAGTGGAATCCCCAGGCTGGAAGGTTTTCTTCTCTTCTTTACAGGGTCAGGGTGGGGGTTGTGAAATTATTACTTTTGCATTAATGAGAAATTGGCCATTCCTCACTTTTTTTCTATATATATATATATTTCTATGTTATCTGGATTCTTTGTTTAACCTAAACTATCTTTTATGTATGGGCATGATCCTTTAGATACATGAAAAATTCGAGCATACATGCTCATAATGCAGGTAAATTCTAGAGCCTCTTACTGGTACGGTGATATATTACACATGGATCTGAAACCATGAAAAACGTTGAAGAAGATGGTCGGTGACTTGGGTGGGTGATAATGATATCGATTCTTATAAAATACTATGAAAAGATGAAAGAAATTTATTTGATGCTCTGTCATTACAGCATATGTTTTGGCTTTACTTGCAAGATTACCACCAAACTAATTAAGGGGGGACATCCACTCATGTGAAAAACAATAGTTTTGACCATATAAAATAATCATGTTCAATGAATGTGATAGAGAGACAGGCCAGTACTGAAATGGTGATTATAAAAACATTTTGAGACCTTATAAGAGAGAAAATCACCCCAACAAAACGTGGGGTTTCTACTTCATTTTCGATGCCTAAAATGCAACAGTAACAACTACTTTATAAATAATTAATTAAAGAACGTCAAATATGGGATCCTGTCTGTAGCTGTGAATGGTCGGTGATAATGTTTATTTGGCCAATGCATCTGTTTTTGTCTTTTGAATATCTCCATCTACATGCATATAGTGGTTGAACTCATTCAACCAAAATTGTTGCATGTGCATTCATTTTAGCCAGTTATTCAACAGTTGAACAGGTATTGTTGATAAGAATAGTTGTTTCAACAAAATCATGAGGAATCTCAACTCTTTGAGTTTGGTTGCAAATTGTTATTCACAACTAAGAGTAGTTGTTGGATTAATCTAATTGATTCATTAATTAACAAGCCAACCCTTTTAGTTCTTTTACCAAATTGCTGGTATGGCCTCGTTTTTGTCTAAAATGCAGATGAAAAAGATGAAAGTTCACTTCTTTTGCTAAACTGACTGTCCTAGACATGTCTGAACCATGTTTTTAAGGTGTAGGGAGGATAAAGCTGAGTAGTTTCTGATATATTAGTACAGACATTAAAGAAGTTACTTCAGAGACATGCCAAAATGAAACAAAAGAAGTCTAGATTTTCCGAGGCACGGTTTCTGTTGTAAATGTAGTTCCTTTTAATGGAAAATGACTGCAAACTAGTTTGGTAAATTGCCCTTTTCAGATCTCATTAAACATCTGTAATCCTTTGCTCCAGAGGATGGAAGATTCCTGATAAGATTTTGTTTCATTTCTCCATATGTTGTTTTTAAACAGATACATAATTAATGGAGTATGAAATTGAATGATCCAAAATCAGGAAAGAAAAGCAGTGTAAAGGAAAAAGCTGGAAGGGTTTTATTCACATTCTTTGTCATTGCTCATACACTGAAGATATGATACAAGCTTAAGCTCGAAAGTAGATAGATCCCCTTCAGTAGCTTAGTTACCCTACTAAAACTGCAATAATTGAAAACCAACAAAGATAAAAGAAAATAACTTTTTCTACATTGCCAAAATATCATTTTTGGTCCCTTGTTTTTTCTCTGCAGATGATTTTTAGGTCTCTTTTTGAAGCCAAACTATTCCATCGGAATTGAGCCTCCAGCAGTCAAGATCTGCTGTTCAAGCTGCAGTCCATGAAATGGAAAAATCAATCCTTGAAGTTAACAAAGAATTCAGGGTAAAACCTTTTTGGAAAGAAAGAAAATCTCTCTTCTACAAGGCAACCTTACCTGGAACAAAGATTCAAGCTTGGTTTTCACAAGCGAATACTCATGCCTCACTTGTTGCAGACATTTAAGACACCTATGTAACACATCAAAATTTCAAACTTCTCATAACTTTTAGCTGCAAATGCAATAAAATGTAATGATTTAAGGCATAAAATGGACTCACCCTTCGACGTTCTGCTCCTCGCAGTAGTTGCGGAAGGCTATGCAGACTTTCTGAACTCTCTGAGCACCAATGCTGTTAATTTGACAACATTTTACCATGAAAAATTAAACATAAATATGAACAACAACAAGAGATAGGAGACAGCTATACAATTAATGGACTTCCTTCATGTGGGACATGAAATATTGATGACCATAAAATACAAATTTTAAAAGTACAGATTTTTATAGCAACATTACAAATGTTACAGTTCAGTATCAGTATAAACTCTGTGAAAGTGAATTTGCAGTTTGGTACTGATTTTTTTCAGTGACAAACTTTGCCATATGTTGGTACAAAGTTAACCATTGAAAAAAAAAAAAAAAAAAAACACATGTTTACTAAACAAGTGACGCATAAGTTTTCCCATGATCTCATGTGAAGCTAAAAAAAGTCACTGAGGTTAAAAATTTAGAGAAAAATACCTGGAGCTACTACCTTTCAACTGGTGAACATGAGCATCAATCCTTTTGTAATCTATGTTCTGCTGCTCTCTATATTAAGATCACAAAGCAACAACCAAACCACATTAAGAACATATATGGAGAGACATGGATAGTTCAGTTTACAACAAAAGGAATCGTTTAAAAATGGTTAAACCCTCACAGAGCTCTAGCCAGTTCATTGAGAAGTCTTTCAGAATCTTCAAAAAAAAGAGACACCACTTCAACCACAAAATCTGGGTTGTTTTCATCTTGAAGTTCTTGAAGTTGGGTGAATTGTTCATCCACAAAACCCTACTCATTATACAATAAAACTAATCACTCAAAAATCTAACATCAAAAACCAAAAAAGCTGAAAGCAAAATAAAATAAAAGCTAACCTCATGATAGAGTGAGGTTCTGTAGTCAACAAACTGCCTTTGCAACTGAACCAAATCCATTGGAGCTTGCTTTTAAGATATATTTTCCCACTTGCAGATCTTATAGGAACTAGATCATATTCTTCTTGCCTTTAAAAAATAAATGGAAAGCTGAGCCTGAAATAAATGGATGATATTATAGTGTTAGGAGCCCAAGAATCTTGCCCTTGAAAGTGGACTATAAATAACAAAGGTATATGTAAAGTCACCACCTTCTCTCTCTCTCCCTTTTTCCTATTGGTTTTTTTAATCCCTTTCTCCTCTGGGTTTGTGTTTATGACTTCTTTGCCTTATCTATATTTTAACCTCATCATGTATGCAAGTTGAATAGAACTCTGATATATAATAAAAAGGCATCACAAGATCCAAAACTTGATGCCATGAATTCACCCTCACCATCTTTTTCTTTCAGTAATTATTGCTCTTTTCTCTCTCTCTCTCCCTCCCATCATTTTCTTTCAATTTGTTTATTATTATTTTGTTTTTCTTATGCAAAGTGCCAACCAGCCTAAAGGATATGGTATTACCATTACTGCGAACACCCCCTCCCCATTTCAGTTCTAGATAATTTATTCCACTGTCACCAGCATTAGAGTACAAGGTTTTAATTATGGCACCAGCAGTAGAAACAAAACATTTTCTTTCACAATTTCTCGTTGGGATTCATTAGTGGAAACTGTGTTCAGAAAAAAAACATACAATTATTGGAACCAAATAAAAAAAACCCTATTAACCATTTTACAAGAACTCAAAAAAAAAAACCCCACACTTTTCAGGCCATATTTGGAAGAAAGTGATGTGAAAACCATGTTACAGCTTTGCATGAGAGATATTTTGTTTTGTTTTGGCTCATATTTTGTCGCTTCTAAAACCAAAAAATAATAAAAAAGGGTGATGATGTTATTTAATCTCATCAATAAGAAAACATTAACATTTTAAATTTAACAAATCAATGATAATTGTTATTACTGAAGCATATCCATTTCTATCTTACCTACTCCTTTTTTTCAAGTTTCTTGCCCTTTTCTTTTTCCTCTTATCCCTTCATATATTATGCTGTCAATCTTTTCAAGAATCTTATCATGCCACAGTTGTTGAAAGCTACCTTGTTGTCTGTTCAAGTAAATATGGTTCATAGATAATTAATTGGTTTAGAGTGTTCAATAGGGAACATTTTAAGCTGTAGAATATGCTTTAAAATCTTTATTTTTGGCTTTTAGTTTCTCAACCTGAATTTTTCTTCCATATACGGTTTTCATTTTGATGTTGAAATCTTTTATCTTCACATTTATGTTTTTTTTACTTAATCACAAATGCAATAATAAAAGATTTATATTTAACTTTTTAATTGATGTCTTAAAATTTATTTTAAGGTAACATTATGAAATATTTCTTGATCTTTGCATAAGCATAAATTTATTTTAGATTATCTTAGATTGAAAAAAAAGAGAGTAATAAATATATTTATTAAAAATTGATATAAAAATAAATGAAGTTATAGTTGAAATGGTAAAATAAATATGTTAAATATTATTGTGTTTTAGGTACCAACCTTGGCAAGAATACTTTTAAAACAATATAATATATTTAATAAAAATATGTCTCAAATCTTTGTACTTTTCGTATGTTTAGAATACAATTGTGAGCGTATTTTTGGATTTTAAAATTTAAGTTCAATTGTGAATATTAATAAAATTATCTTGTTAAATTTGTTAGTATGATATTTGAAATAATAATAATAATAATAAACTCATTTAGTTATTATGAATTTGAGTTTAACAAAAGAATTTTAATGATTTAACTGATGGATTTATATTTTTAAATCTGAAAAGTAAATGGACTAAATTCCTTGAAATAAAAATAGCGATATTAAATTCCAAATTTACAAAAAGTACGAAGGCTTGGAATATATTTTAACCAATATACTTTATAAAATAATAATTTTTTAGTCATAATCTAATTGAGTTAGTATCCAACCTATTCATACACTAAGTATGAAAGATTTGAAAATTTTGAAGCATAGGAGAATGTAAAATTACAAGGTTTTAACTATGTATATGTAATCATCTTAACTATCCAAGAATATCTTTGTTTTAAAGCATATTTAAAACGGCTGGCAAAGAGATTGGAAATTAAGATATTAAGATGACCGAAAATTGCTCCAAGATTTTCTTGACGTGAAGAATAGTTGATAACATAATTTGTATTCCAACTGAACCATATATCATTGGTTGGGAAGAGAGATTAATTAGGAAGACTACACGAGTTAGCAATTTAGGTTGGTTTTTAGGGCCAGATGTTGGGGACCCTCCATAGGTGGTGTGTTGGATTAAGACAATTCAAGCCCTTATAAAGACAAAAAGATATGGACTGGACACCAGAAGAAGAATGGCTCCAATCTCCATAGTAATAGGGGCCTAAATGAAGCCCTTTCAAGTTTTGTTTGCCATCCAGTTCAGTCAATACTGTCATGTAGCCAAATCCCAAATTTGCTATAAAATGTGTGAAAGATTGATTTTATGGAGAGATTTTCCCTCAGTGAGGACATGGTAATGGGGGGATGATGCATGATGAAAAGAGTATCTCAGTGACTGGTTAGAGATGAAGGGACCACTCCATGTCTAGCTCCTTTGATGGGAAGGGCATCTCTAGGTGGTGGGGGCCAAATTCCATGGGAGATTTCATGCCATAAATGTAGTTGCCATTGCAGGCCACATAAATACAAAGATGCAGGATGTTTTTGGGTATCCAAAGTTTTTGTAAAAAGAAAAAAACAATGAACAGAACATAAAGAAGCACTCATCGCACTACTCATAAAAATAGTGCAGAAAGTAATATGATTCATGACCATGTTTTGCCATTACTAGTTTCTTTTATTTTGTCTGGTACCAATGTGTTGGCTGATTCTTGAAATACTAGAAAATTTCCGAAGGGCCCAGCCTTGCATGATTCGTTGCTTTGTTACTGACTGCTGTGCGGCTTTTGAATTACTTCAAACCAATATAGACTCGTATGTAAATTATTTGTGAACTCAACATTTGCATTGAAATAAAATCATCTATACTTTATATTTTAATTTCATCAATTTTAGTATGTACATAATTTTCCAATTTGAGTATGATTTAAATAGTAGCAATTAAATTTATTAGGTCAAATTTTCTTATTAGTATTGTATGCATAACTTGTGGATTTACTCCCCTATTCTCCAATTTAATTAACTTTAGTTTTTATATTTTTCAAATTTTGAAATTTTAATATTAACTCAAATAATAATCTTTAAATCCAATAATTAAAATAACGTGACTTTTCTTTGAGCATTGTGCAAATAGCAAATTGACATGATATTACAGATGTGATAGTATGTTAACCAAATGAGATTTTGAAAATAGTTTGGTTCAAGACTGGAATCTCAAATAAATAACCAAATTAAAATATAGAGACTGAATCAACAACTTACACGTAATACATGGTGTTAGCTTTGATGCCCAAACTTTTAATATAATAATATTTAAGTTAAAGGGGTGGACATTGAATTGTTAAGGTAAACAAAGATAGTTTTGGGTGATTCAAACCTTCAGGGAGTGGGAAAAAGAAGATGGTTCGTCTTGTAAGGCCAATTGAAGAGGAGGAAAGGAGAGGTAGTGTGACTTGTTGTAGGGTTAAGAATGGAATAGTTGATCGATTGGCAGCGGCTGTTCAGCAGCCTCGTTGGGACCAATGAGGTTCCTTAATTGGAACTGCCATGGGCTTGGGAACCTATGTGCAGTTCTAGAGCTACGATGAATGTTGGTCGCTAAAGATCTGATGTTGTATTCCTCTATGAGACCCAGTTAAGGTTATTGAATTTGAATCTATCAGGAGGAGATACAACATGTATGATTGCTTCATTGTCGAATCTGTTCAACGTAAGAAGGGTTTAGCATTGCTTTGTAAGGAGGAGATTCAACTCAGTTTGTAAATTTTCTCAAAAGCTTATATTGACATGCAAGTTATGAATAATGGAATAAGGTACGCTAGCATTGTAACACCCTTCGCTCGACCTGATCGTCGAGTCCAAGTTACGAAATGCTATAGTCGTTGTCGGAGCAACTACGGTCGAATAACATGCAATGTAAACATAAATCATACAAACACCATCATTACAGATCATAAATTCATTATACAATCATTCTCGAGTCTTATACGATCTTATGTATGCTCTAGAATTAACCCAAAATCACATCAGGATTAAATTGCAACATTTACAAAATTTCAAAACGATGTCACGACGTGACCATATGTTTTGCCTCGTTGTGATGACGGGGGTTCCTCGCCACGCCGTGACCCAAAACCTAGATCCCATTGTGAAAACCATCACCTGACATCACGATGTGAACTTTGTTTTTGGCACAAAATAGGCCTTTTGGCACCTAATCCAAGCCAACTATACCGTTAATTCAATTGTTGCATAATTGCACCTTTGTTCATGCACAAAACCAACCAAATTGCTTACCATATCATCATTTAATCTTTACCAAAATCAATCAATTCAACATGCCTTAATTTGACACTAAAACATATCAAACAAATTGTTAAAACACAAACTAATCGTACATGCTTTCAAGCCATTCAAAACAACATTTAACTATGCCATTTTCATAATCAAATCATAGCATTGTACATTCACATGAGCCATTTAAACACTATCCATATGGTCTCAACATATGATCAAATCATGCCATAATATATGTATAAGCATTAACACCTCATAATTCATATACTAGCCAAACTCAAACCAAGCTAATAATTCAAGATTAACTCACTTATAGCACCTATGTACATGCCACAAAACCATAATTTTTAAATGCTTAAAAGGCTACCAAATCAATGACGGGATAGTGTGAGCTTCCCAACCCAACCCCCGAAACCGGGTATAGAGTATCACAGGTTGACTTGATCTAAAAACACGTCTATTAACTTCTTCTTTCTAGAAAAGAACATTATCCGTTTTGGTAAATACTCTCTCTAACATAGCAATACTTCTCTAGTCCGAGTTCACCTGTATTTGGTTGCATGATTTTATTATAACAGTCTGCTACATTTAAAGACTTAATTATACTTGGATTACCCTTTTTCGTCTACTAAATTTACATATGAATCATAAATATCGTTACACCGTCAAGACTTCTATTCATCATTCAATGTTTTCAAAATAATATTCAATACAAAAAATTTCTAAAGTGGCGATATTTAGCAAGAGACCTAACACCCCAACAAATACATGTTAACACCGAAATTAAGAAGGCTCACAGATGGCCGCTAATCTAACTGTGTCCCTTCAGTTACCACGCTTAATCTAGGAACTTGAAAGAAATGAGAAACTTGGTAAGTTCGAAATAACTTGGTGAGTTTCTGGGAAAAATGATCCCAACTTAATTACTATTATACAAGAAGGAAAAAGAGACTCAATTAGTTTGCCATGTTTGGCGGATACATTACTCTGGTTTACAGATCAACTGGCGGATGATACTACAATTAACTCAGCCGATTGGCGAACAACATTGTTTCTATTATCATATATGACAATCATGAACACATTTGCTCCACGAATACCTCACTTGCGTGGTTTATCCACTATAACAGATAGGTCTACTACTCATGTGCTCATGTAACATGCAATACCACATGCACCTTTTTTCTAAGTATACCCTTCCTTATGCTAGCTTCTGATCCTCGATTCTCGAAGGACCAAATATTTATTGTATCTTCAAATCCACTCATCTGAGTTATGTAACAACAATAACTCCGTATCCTCTTAACTCTCCTCCTTGTGTGAACATCTAAGTGTTTTCTCGCAAGGTCGGGTTTTCACCATTCATATTATCCTATATCTTCTTTGTCATTATATACAATATCCCTTCGGTACCTCCTTACACCTATCTGGATACAGAGCTTATACACCAAGGAAGGATACTGTATATATATTAAGTTTTCTCGGCCTATTTAACCGTAATTAGCCATGTATGCATTGACTCTTTAAATGAGACCTCTTAGACATGAACATAAAAAATAGATGATTAAGCTATTTACCTGACTGTACAGAGTTTAAGAATAAGCTTAACATAGGTACCAGACACAAAGTAGAGAAGAACTCATTAGAACACTTTACTTAGAGCTTTATCTGCTCTACTGGTTCTTTTCCTTTAGCACCATTCTTCTGTTTCTTTCGCTAAACAATAAGACAACTTCTTTAATAATCGAAAATAACCAAATACTTAAGATACAATAAAAATCTATAAACAAGCAAGCGATTTCTGGATAGGAATTTCTTTCCTACCAAGTATTCAAAGAAATTACACCAATCTTTTTTTAAGTTAGTCTCTATCTATCTGGCAAAATTTAAAGAATATTTAAGAATTTACCAACAGACAACTATAACCGAAATTTTCCTAACTTTTACAATTAATACCCTTGCTAGCAGCAAAGAACTCTCCTAGTTTCTTCGATGATAACAAAGTCTGGTGGAGAATATGAATAAAAAATCTTCTCTCCACTACCGCACTATCTTATCTATAACTTACCCATGTCTAAATCCCAATTAGGATTATCTCTAATCATTACCTATTCTCGCACGATTCCACTAATTAATCACATCCAACGAGGCTCTATAAATGTCCTAATTATTGACACGTTACCTCCACTAGAATGTCAAGTAACTTAAACGTATTCTACAAGCCATCATACTCATTTAAGTAACGACATTAAAACACAGGTGGTGATCTTATTAGCGGGAAAGTCCGCCTAATAAGGTCATCACCATAACTATAATCTTGCTATCACTCGGGCTAGCACTCTGCAACATCAATGAAGTTTTTTGTAGCTCTTCGCCACGAAGTTATTATCTTCGCCTGGTCTAAGTTTCACAACTTAGGCGATCTCCGCTGGCGTAGTCTTTCAAACCGATCTGGTTCGCCTAGCTAGGGTGTGACACTTCTCGTAGACCTGATCGACATGTTCTACAAAATGGTAATTTAACAAGAAAAGGGAAAAACAACGGGTAAGTATAACAAATGCTTAGTAAATTCCTATGTATTTAAACTATGAACTTACCTCGATTTACAATTTAACAACTTGAACTAAATAACGTAGTAAAGATTGCCTAACATAACAGATCACAACAACAAGGTGAGTGTTAATACAAAATCAATCATGTAATGTACCAAATTTATAATATATCAATACATAACATTTGAGTACTTATAATATGTACCGAATCTTTACATTCAACTCATTCTTTAATATCACATTTGATCATCAATACATTTTGGATCACTTCAGTTTCTCATTTATCATTAATACATTTCGGATCACTTCGATTTCTCATTTCATATTATCCATATTACCCGATGAAACTCAGTAAATGAACTCAAATACACTAGTACTATCATACATGTTGCTTGTTCGAGCTGAACATATAATCATGTTAGGTTACTTGTCACACTTCAAGTTTGGAGAATCTGAGAAAAAGGTGGGTTGTGGTGAAGTTATCTGTTTGGCGTAGTGTAAGACGCCAATTAACAGTCTTTTGACGAATCAGAGTCTGGAGAAATGTATATGCCGAAGAAATGATTAAAGATTCTATCTCAGGTTATTCTACTATTTAAGAAAAGGATATGATAAGTAAAGAGTAAGCCTGGTGAGGTTAACCGCTAAAGGTATAGTGTGCCTCTAGCGAAATGTATCTGTTAAAGAAATGATTAGAGATTCTATCTCAGGTTATTCTACTATTTAAGAAAAGGATATGATAAGTAAATAGTAAGCTTGATGAGGTTAACCACTAAAAGTATAGTACGCCTAGTTACTTGAGCATTGTGCTGAATGGGTTCTGTAAAGCGATCTAGTTAAGAGCCAACTAAATTGACTGGACAAATATCAATTATATATGATTCTCATTTATGTTTCTCTTGAAATTTGTAGGCCATTAAGAAGGACAAAGCTTGTATTCAAGTGACACTTGTTAAGTCCCATTAAGAGGAAATTGGTTATATATGTGTATAAGAAGGGTTCGTGAGGAAGTTTCTTCTTCCTTCAAAATTACTCTCTGATTTTTTTTCTTAAATTTAAATGTTATATCTTCCTTATTAAGCTGGAAGCTAAGGTTCTTGATTTAATCAGTGGTTGTTCCACTTTTTGGTAAGTAGTGTAGCTCCACATGCTAAGTTTTTGAAAGAATAAGGTTGTTAAGAAGTATATGAATAGTAAGCTATGAATACAAGGCCTTGCATGGAGGTTGTCTATGATTGAGATGTTAACAATTTGTATGTAAGTAGGTTTTGATGATGATTCTATGTTCTTTAAGCAACTGTTGCTGGTTCAAGAAGGATGTTTGAGTCTGGAGCTTCGAGCTACAGTTTAGGTAAGTATCAGTTAAGTCTCTATTCTGACTCTTGCATGTGAACTATTCAAGTAGATATATATATAAATAATGATGACATCTTGTATAAATGGTAAGGGTATAAGACATAGCAAAGATGTTACATGTGTGATGATGATATGTATGAAATACTTACTGAATAAGAAAATGAGTGGTAAGTATGCAGGTTAAGCCTAAGATGAAAAAGTAAGAATCAGTAGATGTGTGAATGAATCTGGGTAAGTGAATGTTGAGTAAAATGTCCCTTTGTGATGCCTCTGGTAGGATAGTTATATTACTAACTAGACTAAAGTAAGACAGTTATATTGCTAACTAGACTAACATATCACAATAGGGAAATAAGTGCAAGACCATGTGGTTGAGACACATGGCAATGTATGATATGGAAACACTCATGGTGATGCCTCCAATAAGATGAAGGCTGGATTGGCAGATCACGACATGAGCACAAGTAATTCCATGTGGCTGAGACCCATGGCATGATGATAGTAAGAATGTTCATGGTGATGCCTTTGATATTATGTAAATCGAAATAGCAGATCATGACATGAAGGTATGTTTAAGTCATGAAGGAAAAACTCATGGCACCTTCTGTGAAAGTCCATTGGGACAATAAACACGTGATTATGTATATTGCTTATGTGGCGTGATCTGCTAAGCCTTTATGGCGTATTTTGTGTAGCCATTGTGCAGAATTCTGTATAGCCTTTGTGGCAAATTCTGTATTATCTCATTGGAGTACTCGATGATATATTTGTTGAAGAGTCTAGTTATCCGTCCTTATGGTAAGTTCTGTGAGTCTCTGATAGATAAGTCTATGATAAGGATATGATACGTGTGAAGTTAATTTGGTTTGATTAGTTTTGTGATGTAATCGAATGTGTTTTAAAAAAAGTTCCTAGAAGAAAATATGTATCTGTATTGTTAATGAGGGAATTTGCCATAGTAATCTACCTGTTTAGAATATGGGTATATATTCATATATATGAAATATATAAGTATTTGTCGGTTTGAATTCGTCTACGCTAAATAGAATTGAAATATGTGTTATCTGATATTCACCATATCTGAATAGTATCATGTCTCCTTCTGGAATCTTCTAGAATCTGAGTTGTTTGCCATCTTGGGTTTTTTTTGTGTGGAATTCTTCTAAATGATCTGGACAATTCGTTATCAGTATAAGCATGTGTTAGGTTTGAACTAGGTTATGATTTGTTTGGTAGACTGATAGTATTGAACTCGTCTCGGGAATCCGTCAAACATGAATCTATATAGTAAATTTTCGCCCGTGAACAATATCTGTGAACAACCATTCTGGGAAAATGTTAAGTGTTAGTTTGAAGAGAAAAATTGTACGAAGTGGACTTTGTAAAGGTATTCCTTCGAGAAGTATCTTTAGGGTTATATGAGGAAAGGATAGTGAAATATTGTCTGGTAGAATATAAAACCAGCTAAGAAGTGAAGCGAAAGTTGATACGTTAAGTATGACTGTTGGTTTATAAGTTCAAGTTCAAATATTATGAAAGTGTCTGCCCAAAACAGAAATGATAGGTTAAGGATAGGGATTGGCGTATAGGCACTTGGCGATATTATAATAGTATTTGCCAATGTATTATGTATCAAAGCTCACTAACTTCGTGTAACTTACAAGTGTTATGTTTATGTGTACGAGCCCAAATTTGCCCGGGCCCATTTAATAAACCAAAAATTATCAAAAAATAAAACAAATCAATAAATAGTCCATTAGAAGACAGTCCAAATTACAAAAAAAAACTGGGCCCAAAAATTAGCCCGATTCCAGCAGGCCCAAAACCCAATTTCAAGCCCAAACCCTAGCCCGAAATGAAATACATGACACAGGCAGAAACCCTAGCCCTGGGCCACATACCGCAGTATCCTCCAGCTCGCCACATCCACACGTACGGCCTCCGTGCTCTTCCACTGCGCGTCACACACCTGCATAAGGAAACAAAACAGCAAGTAAAAGAAAAAACAAAAAGATAGCAGAATGGCCAACAAATAGAAATTTTTCTTTTTGTATTTTTTATTCTTTTTTTCGGCTATATAAGAAAGCCAAAGAAAATCTGTAAAGAGGTTACTGCTTTACAAACAAGCAGACACACGAAATACAAAAACAGAGAACAATTTCAAAGGTGAATTTTTATTGCATTTAAGGTTCTTACTTTTTTTTATACGAAAACAAAAGAAAGAAAAACTTACCAGTTTTCTCCTCGTTTCGCCACCATCGGAGCATTTCTCCGTTCTAGAGAGTCGCAAGATCCCTTTAAAGACAGTGGCCATACCCCTCCCTCTCTCGGGTTTTTGCCCTTGGTTCAGAAATCTAGGGTTGAGAGGGGAAGAAAATAGGCCAGAAAATGGTTCGTTTGGAGAACTCCGGCCGCCATATATAGGGGCGGACCGGGGACGGCACGAACAGGAGCTAAAAAACCCTAGCAGAGAAGACTCATCTTCTCTTTTCTTTTTTTATTTTTGACAATAGGAAATGAAATTTCTTTCTTTAAAAATTTTTCCTTTTATACGCCTTTGGAATGACGTCGTTTAGGGCCTGTTTAAGTGGCATCAAAACGACGTCGTTTTGCCCAAATCTGACCCGTGACCCGACCCATACCACCAAGGATCCGCGTGTTTTGGACTGACGGTCTATTTGCAGCCTCAGTCCTTCCGGAGTTTGAGGTTGTTCCGATTTCGTCCCTATTTCAGTTTTCCGTTTTCTTTCAAATTTGCCCCCACGATTCTTTTTCTGTTTCATTTTGGTCTTAAACGGTGCGCATAAAAGGAACTTGGGGTATTTTCCCATATGACCCCTATTCCTTCATGCGTGTTCTATTTTAGGCCTTGCGCCCGTTTCTGTTTATTTTCAAATGTGGCCCATAATTTTTAACTTTATTTTAATTCAATCCTTAACCCTTTAATATTAAACTGTTTTATACATTTTACCTATTATAAATTTGTTTCTATTATTCATTTTAAACAATATTATATATTATTCAGTTTAGATTTCTCACATATTAGTTTCTTTCAAAATATGTTAGGTATTATTTATTTAAAATTTTTTATAAATGATTAGTTTCAAGATGTTTTGTGATTCATTTTAAAAATTTTTGTTCTATAGTGTTTATTTGAAACTTTCCCATATATTTTTTGCTCTCAATTGTTGTGTATATTATTTTATTTTGTTTCTTATTATTAAAGTCGATATTAGAATGATGCATGTTGTGTGATTATTGTCGTTATGTGTACTATAATTTATTTTCCATTTAGCTACAATTGTTGTAAGAACCCAATTTAGCCCGGGCCCGTGTAAACCAGAATAAAACCAAAAAATAATAAATAATAAATAAAAACCAAATGTTTATTTGTACAGTCCATTTACATAGCCCAATCCACTAGCCCAAAACCCACTTACACCCCAAACAGACTACCCAGCAACCTAAGCTAAGACCCATACCTAAACAGACCTTGACCCATTACTCATGGCCCGATTATACACAAACCCAAAAATTATGCAGCCCAAAGGGGCCCAAAACTTTAGCAGACTTAGAGGCCGCAAGCCTCGACACCAGAACCTTGGGCGCGCCGCAATCCGCGCACGGATGACGCTCCACCGCCGAGATCTCCGTTGACCTGCAAAAAAGGAAAGAAAACGCAGCATCAAAAAGGCCAAAATCTTCGTATTTCCTTTTTTTCTTTTCATTATTCTCGGGTTATAAAAACCCCATAAAACCTGTAAACACAGAGGGAGACATAGAGAGGATAGGCAAATATTTCACAAAAACTCAGAGAAATAAAATCTGAAAACTTTGTTACAGAGGTGATTCTCTCAGATTTTTCATTCTGTTTTTATTTTATTTTTTTATTTATGTTAAATCTATGCTTTTTTATGAATACAAAAAAGAAAATATAATAAAAAATACGAGTTACCTCTTGATTGCGCTGAAAAATAGAAGCTTTAGCCTCCGGCCACCGTCTATTGTGGCACGTGAGGCGCGTGGCGGTGGCACGAAATACCAACGATCAGAACCCAGACGAGGGCATTAAGAGGGTTTTCTAATTTTTTTTCTAAAAACAGGGTGCAAAATGATTTTTGGTCTGAATATTGACTTATACAGCAGTTTAAAAACGAAGCCGTTTTTGCTTAAGCCAATAAGCATTAAAACAACGTCGTTTAATAGGCTGAGACCCACGCGTTGACCCAACTCGGGGAGGATCCGCGTGTTTTTGTTTAAGGGTCTAATTGCCCTATAGGCCCTTCCACATTTTTGCAAATTTACAATTATGTCCAAATAGCATTTTTTTATTTTTCAATTTAGCCCTAAAACTTATATGCTGTTACAATTTGATCCTCGGGCTATTTAAAGGCCAATGACAGAACGGCGTCGTTTAGGAGATATGACATAATTGCCAATTAGATCTCTATAGGGTGACGCGCATTTTTTGGGTCCTTTTACATTATTTTTTTTTCTATTTAGTCCCTGTTTTTTTTGTTTGTTTCTTAAGACATTTTTTTATTTTATTTTTAGATTATTTTAACATTATTTTATCATATTAAAATTCTATATTTTTTATTTGTATATTAATTTATTATTATTATAAAGTGTTTTTTTTATGTTTGTTTTTTTACATATACTATTTTTACATATACTGTTATTTTATTTAGTTTAATAATATTTCTATACATTACTAATTATTTAATTTGCATATTAGATTATTATATCAAAAATATATTTTGTTTATATATCATTTATTTAAAATGTATTTTACTTATTTTCTCATGAATGCAGGTATTATTATATTTTGCCATATCATTTTCTTTTTGTTTTTAATTTACAATATTTGTTATAACTCATTTTACGTTATTATTTTATTTTATATCTAATCGTGCACATAAAGTTTTATGTTTATTTAATAGCTTTCTTTTATCTTTCATTATTTACTGCTTTGTATCTTATATTGTTTTTTTTTTGTTTATCATTTTATATTCCGCTTTAGTATAATTATTTTATTGTTTGTATCATTTATTATTTTGTGTTATTCTTTCTTTAATTATCTATTAGTAGTAATTGTTGATATGATTTGTAGTTATGATAAATTGTCATTTGGCATGTATGTTGAAATGTATTCATGCAATGCCTTACTCAAGCCATTTTTATAAAAACACCTTTTGAATTGACGCGTTTTATTCAAATAGTTTTAAAAAATACAGTGTTATCTAATATTTGGGGACTTCGAGAAAAATTGTGCCCTAACTCACTGGGTTTTGATTTTTATCGTTGAACTTAAAATGTTAAGTATCCCTTTTCTTTTAAAATTGAAATTTATAAATTTCCAAATCAAAACTTATTCTCGGGAATTCAAAACCTTATACCCTAACTTATTGGATATGATGTTCTGTGTCTCGAGATAAGAATTTTATAAATAAAGGTGAGCCTAATTTCGAAGCCGTGAGATGATATATCCTAACTTACTGGGTATAACATTTTATTTCTTTGAAATAGGTAAGTCTTGGTTTTCTTTCTAATAAAAGGATCATATTTTAATTTTTTTTTTAAATTTTCAACATTAGGACATGATTTTATCAATTAGGTACCAATTTTTTTTGGGCGTTATGAGGGTGCTAACTCTTCCTCATACGTAACTGACTCCCGAACTCGTTTTCTTGTATTTCATGGACCAAAATAAATGTTTTGAAATAAAACGTTTTACGAGGTGATCCAATCACACCTAAGTAAAAAGGGATTGGTGGCGACTCCCATTTTCATTTTTTAAAGTCGATCCCCGTTTTTTAACAAAAATTAAAAATGGTTTCGACAGCTTGGTTACTCCACTGGGGACCAATAAGAGAGTCAAGCTGTAAAATCGATAATTTCATGTTCTTGTGCCTGAATTTAAAAATCTAATTTGAAAATTATGATCCTTTTTTTTTATTTCATGTGGTTCTATTTTTTTAAAAAAATATCTCTGCATTGCATGACCGTTATGGTCACACCCTTTAAGTGGGAGTGAGAAGCTACTCCTTCGTGAGGTTTTCACCTCCGTGCAGGATAGTGAATCGCTTTCGGGATACATCTGTATCTATGTCTTCGTGATATTTTCATCTCAGTGCAGCCATAGGAAAATGTATTCCCCTGAACTGAACTCGATCCATATGAGCCTATAATGGGTGAGGATCGAGGAATCTGCTGGTTCAGGTACCTCAACTTTAGAGCTAAACCACATGTAGAAAACATAAAAACCCACCCTAAGTAGAACTATGTCAAACCTTAGTAGCTACCCAGATAGATGTTTGTTTATTTTACTTACTTTATATTCTATTCTGCGGTACTAACTTGTTGTGTTTTATTTTTTGTGTGCATGTTATTTCATATTTTAAGAGGTATCGATTCACGGTCTGTTTCTAAGTTAGAAAGCTGGTTATGGAGAACGAATTCCTTGATAAAGTGGAAGACAATGCAGCCGTTCGTAGGTGGTCAGAGTAAACACAATTAGAAAAAGGAGATAGCCTAGCCGAAGGGTACAAATTAGAGCTATGGGACTACACTCGCATCAGTGTGACGCAAAATAATCTCTAGGAATTAAGAGAAGTGTGGGACCGATGGAGTGATGTGACCAAAAAATTATTTTACTGTAGCTATAAGGATTTGTTGTACTTGCTGGACGTTAAGGTAGATGAACATGTGTTTCGGGCCATTACTCAATATTGGAACTCTGCGTGCAGTTACTTTACTTTCGGAAGGGTTGATTTAGTACCTACAGTGGAGGAGTATACAACTCTATTGCGTTGTCCCAAGATTCAAGTAGATAAGGCTTACTCAAGGGCTCCTAATGTTCCAACCTTTTTGAGGAAATTGATGAACATTACAGGGATGAGTGAACAGTGGGTGACAGCCAGAATCAAGCACAAAGGTGAGTATAAATGCATCTCATAGAAAGCTTTGAAGGATTTGATTTAGAGCATCCTGATATGAAAAAGAGAGTCGATGTATTTGCTTTGAGTATATATGGATTGGTGATCTTCCCTAGGGCATTGGGATATGTAGATGAAGCAGTCTCAGATCTTTATAATCGACTTGACAAACAAGTCACACCTGTTCCTGCGATCTTGGCGGAGACATTTCGATCATTGAGTGCATGTAGGAAAGCTAGGGAAGGTAGATTTATAGGATGTGCATAGTTGTTGTTGGCTTGGTTCCATAGTCATTTCTAGAGGGTGGATAAGGTTCCTTATCGGGTCTTTTCAGAAAATTACTCTCCATCAAAAGAGATAGTGGCTACCCCAATGAGAGACGACATATTTGAAGAAAATTGAATAGCACTTGTACGAATTCTTTGGGAAGAAGATGTTGAGTGGAGAGCTCCCTAGATGGTTCCTAATAAAGTTCTGTATCAGTGTGGGAGTTTTGATCAAGGCAGTTTGTACCAGCTACATACGGATTAGCTCAAAGTGGTTTTCGTAAGGGGATAGCTACAAGAATAGGGTTAAGGAGATTTCTAGTGCTTGGAATCAAACCTGTCGCATGAAAAGAGTGGATGTAAGCCCAATGACGACCCCAGAGTATAATCGATGGTGGAGTAAAAGAGTTAATGACAATATCCCTATGCCAAGTTTAAAAGGCGCTCGATCGATCGAAGAGTACTTACGAGTGATCCCATCAGAATTAGAAATTATAAAGCAAGATTTCAAAAGAAGGAATTCAGAGCTCGGAAAGAGAATAGAGAAGTTGGAAGAGGAAAAAATGTTCCTGAGCCTAGACGTGGATGTTCAGAAACTGGAGACCGAAAAGTTAAAAAATAAGAAAAGAAAGATTTAGGATGATCGAGACAGCTTAAAGACGGAATATAAGAAGCTACGTCTATCGATGAAGAATGCTGGATTAGGGAAGACTTCAAAACAGTGGCAACGGGAGGTTTAAGAGAAAAAGGCCAAAGCTGACTATTGAGAGAGGAAGTTTTAAGAAATGCAAGCACGAAAGCCTTAGAGAAGAGTTTGGCAGAAAGTCGAAATGAAAAGGAAGAATTAAAAGTTAGAGTGGCTGAACTTGGACGATCTATTCATCACCATTGAAGCTGTAATTCTACGATCGAGCTAAAGTCAAGTTTGAACAAGATTAAGGAAATGAAGAGTAAGATCGAGGAATTAGAAGCAGCATTGCATAACTGTGAACTTCGAATTGAGCTTCTTGAAGCAAGAGAAGAGTGTTAGAAGGAAGAGCTCCACCATTCTCATGATCAAGTGAGAAGTCGGGATTATCTCATAGGTGAAGCAATAGTCCAAATTCGAGAGGTAACTGATCACCTACAGACTTTGGCAGTACAGGCTGATACATTGAGCACGAAGTATGAGCTACAGTCAGATCATGGCCAAGAGTTAGCCTTGTTGTTTAGGAAATCAGAACTTTGGGCCTTAGGGAGAAAGCATATTTGTAATCCATTTTATGTAAAGGATTTTGTTTTCTAATAAAGTTTTCTAAAATGAAGTTGAATCAGAATCGATGCCTCTTTGCATTCATGCATTTGCATTACATTAGTTGAAATTATCAGAGAGAAGAAGAGAAAGAGAGTAGGAAAATTTGGAAACTGAACACCATTACGGTACACACGCCAAAACAAAGAAAATGGATCAAAGACTTGAATAATTCCAGAGAGATATGTAAGACCAAATGCAGGAGCAATTGGTAAAGCTCCAACAAGATATGAGAAACCAAATGTTGGAAGCTCAAAGGAACATGATGACTCAAATGGCCCAGATGCTGAGTGGGGTAATGGACAAAGGAAAGGGTCCCATAGTCAATGCTGAAGACAATAAGGACTTTCCTCGGGGTTTCACCCCACAGCATGTACAACCTGATGAGTACCCCCAAAGGCCACTTGCCACGATTAGGCCTCAACAAGGGCAAGCTGATACTAGACCACCTATGAACTTTCACGTTGGCTCAGGATCCAACCCAGGAGATAACCCAGCCAATCCTGTTATCCCTGATTTGGATATAGCAAAGAGGGAAGGAACAAGAATTGAATCCTCGAGGCAGTTAGAGGATCGCTGTAGATGGTTGGAGGAAAAGTTCAAGGCTTTGAAAAATGCCGATCATCACCATAGTATTGATGCAAAAGACTTGAGTTTGGCTTCAGATTTGGTGCTTCCTTATAAATTCAAGATGCCAGAATTTGAGAAGTACAATGGGACTAGCTGCCCTGAGGCCCACATCACTATGTTTTGTAGACGGATGACTGGCTACGTGAACCAAAAAATAATAAATAAAAACTAAAAACCAAATGTTTATTTGTACAGTCCATTTACATAGCCCAATCCACTAGCCCAAAACCCACTTACACCCTAAACAGATTACCTAGCAACCCAAGCTAAGACCCATACCTAAACAGACCTTGACCCATTACTCGTGGCCTGATTATACACAAACCCAAAATTTATATGGCCCAAACGGGCCCAAAACTTTAGCAGACTCAGAGGCCTAGGTTTCTGGGAAACCCTAGGTGCCGCAAGCCTCGACACCAGAACCTTGGACGCGCCGCAATCCGCGCACGAATGATGCTCCACCACCAAGATCTCCGTTGACCTGCAAAAAAGGAAAGAAAACACAGCATCAAAAAGGCCAAAATCTTCGTATTTCTTTTTTTCTTTTCATTATTCTCGGGTTATAAAAACCCCATAAAACCTGTAAACACAGAGGGAGACATAGAGAGAATAGGCAAATATTTCACAAAAACTCAGAGAAATAAAATTCGAAAACTTTGTTACAGAGGTGATTCTCTCAGATTTTTCATTCTGTTTTTTATTTATTTATGTTCAATCTATGCATTTTTATGAATACAAAAAAGAAAATATAGTAAAAAATACGAGTTACCTCTTGATTGCATTGAAAAATAGAAGCTTTAGCCTCCGGCCACTGTCTATGGTGGCGCGTGAGGTGCGTGGCGGTGGCCCGAAAGACCAACGATCAGAACCCAGACGAGGGCATTGAGAGGGTTTTCTAATTTTTTTTTTAAAACAGGGTGCAAAATGAATTTTTGGTCTGAATATTGACTTATATAGCAGTTTAAAAACGACGCCGTTTTTGCTTAAGCCAATAAGCGTTAAAACAACGTAATTTAATAGGCTGAGACCGGCGCGTTGACCCGACCCAGGGAGGATCCGCGTGTTTTCGTTTAAGGGTCTAATTGCCCTATAGGCCCTTCCGCATTTTTGCAAATTTACAATTATGTCCAAAAAGCATTTTTTTAATTTTTCAATTTAGCCCTAAAACTTATATGCTGTTACAATTTGATCCTCGAGCTATTTAAAGGCCAATGACAAAACGGCGTCGTTTAGGAGATATGGCATAATTGCCAATTAGATCCCTACAGGGAGATGCGCATTTTTTGGGTCCTTTTACATTATTTTTATTTCTATTTAGTCCTTGTCTTTTTTGTTTGTTTCTTAAAACATTTTTTTTATTTTATTTTTTTAGATTATTTTAACATTATTTTATCATATTAAAATTCTATATTTTTTTATTTGTATATTAATTTGTTATTATTATAAAGTGTTTTTTTTATGTTTGTTTTTTTTTACAAATACTATTTTTATATATACTATTATTTTATTTAGTTCAATAATATTTGTATACATTACATATTATTTAATTTGCATATTAGTTATTATATTACTATTTCTATTTTTATATATTATACATCATTATATTATATTTTTAAATTATTTTATCCTCAATATTATATAAGGTTTAGTATATTGTATATTGTTTATATTATTTTTTAAATGTGTAATTTATATATATATTAGATTATTATATCAAAAATATATTTTGTTTATATATCATTTATTTAAAATGTATTTTACTTATTTTCTCATGAATGTAGGTTTTATTAGATTTTGCCATATCATTTTCTTTTTGTTTTTAATTTACAATATTTGTTATAACTCATTTTACGTTATTATTTTATTTTATATCTAATCGTGCACATAAAGTTTTATGTTTATTTAATAGCTTTCTTTTATCTTTCATTATTTACTGCTTTGTATCTTATATTATTATTTTTTTTTGTGTTTATCATTTTATATTCCGCTTTAGTATAATTATTTTATTGTTTGTATCATTTATTATTTTGTATTATTCTTTCTTTAATTATCTATTAGTAGTAATTGTTGATATGATTTGTAGTTATGATAAATTGTTATTTGGCATGTATGTTGAAATGTATTCACGCAATGTCTTACTTAAACCATTTTTATAAAAACACCTTTTGAATTGATGCGTTTTATTCAAATAGTTTTAAAAAATACGGTGATATCTAATATTTGGGGACTTCGAGAAAAATTGTACCCTAACTCACAAGGTTTCGATTTTTATCGTTGAACTTAAAATGTTAAGTATCCCTTTTCTTTTAAAATTGAAATTTATAAATTTCCAAATCAAAACTTATTCTCGGGAATTCAAAACGTTATACCCTAACTTATTGGATATGATGTTTTGTGTCTCGAGATAAGAATTTTATAAATAAAGGTGAGCCTAATTTCGAAGTCGTGAGATGATATATCCTAACTTACTGGGTATAACATTTTATTTCTTTGAAATAGGTAAGTCTTGGTTTTCTTTCTAATAAAAGGATCATATTTTAAATTTTTTTTTAAATTTTCAACATTAGGACATGATTTTATTGATTAGGTATCAATATTTTTTGGGCGTTATGAGGGTGCTAACCCTTCCTCATACGTAACTGACTCCCGAACCCGTTTTCTTGTATTTCGTGGTCTAAAATCAATATTTTGAAATAAAATATTTTACGAGGTGATCCAATCACACCTAAGTAAAAAGGGATTGGTGGCGACTCCCATTTTCGTTTTTTAAAGTCGATCCCCATTTTTTAACAAAAATTAAAAATGGTTTCGACAATTGCTATTACATTTTCTTTTTAATTGTTTCTATTAGTACTGAAAATTAGCATGTTGCGTCATTCCCTTGAATTGTCATTTGGTATTTATATTCTGGATGTAATGATTTTATTAACAAATCATCGTCTGAAATAAAAAAACACATTTCTTTTAATTATTACATTCCATTCAAAAGCTTTTCAAAGTAAAGCAATACTCGTATTTGGAAATCTCGAGAAGATTGTGCCCTAACTTACTAGGTTCCAATTTTCCTCGTCGAATCTAAGTAATCGAGTACTCTTTTTAAATCAAAATGTATAAATTTCTAACAAAAAAAAATTAATCTCGGGAATTTGATACGTTGCGTCCTAACTCACTGGATGTGACGTTTTATCATCTCGAGGTAAGAATTTTTAAAAAAATAAAGGCAATATTCTATATTTGGAATTTTAAAAAAATTGAGCCTTAACTTACTGGGTTTCGATTTTTCATTTGACCCAAATATTTGATTACCCTTTTGAATTTAAGTGCATGAGTTTTTTTTTTTTTTTTTTTTAAAAAGGGGACAAGCTCAGTCTTAAGAATATGAAATGTCGTATGCTAACTTACTGGGTACGGCATTTTTATTTCTGTGAGATAAACGAGTCTCGGTATTCATTTTGACTTGTTCAAGTGTTCTTTTAAGTAAACGGAACGTAATCTAGAATCTTTTTAAATTTTCGACATTAAGAAATTAATCAATTAGGTATCAATTTTGGGCGCTATAAGGGTGCTAACCCTTCCTCGTACGTAACTGACTCCCGAACCCGTTTTCTCGAATTTTTGTAGACCAAAATATGTTTTAATAAATCAAAGTTTTATTAAAATGATCAATTCCAAGGTGATCCGGTCACACCTTAAAAAAGGGCTGGTGGCGACTCCATTTTCGTTTTTAAAGTCGACCTCATTTTTGAAACCGTAAAAAAATTGGTTTCGATAGCTTGGTGACTCCGCTGGGGACAATAAGAGAGTCAAGCCGTAAAATTGATTATTTTCTGTCTTTTTGTCGAAAAATTGAAAATTTGATTTGAAAAATTACGATCCTTTTATTGCATTCGTTTGCGTCATCTCATTTGATTGCTGTGGTTCGAGTCTTATAGATTACTTTTGTATCGTATCGCATGACCGCTGGGTCACACCCTTTTAAGTGGGAGTGAGAAGCTACTCCTTCGTGAGGTTTCCACCTCCATGCAGGATAGTGAATCACTTCCGGGATACATCCGTACCTATGTCTTCGTGAGATTTTCATCTCCGTGCAGCCATAGGGAAATGTGTCCCCCTGAACCGAATTCAGTCCTTATGAGCCTATAATGGGTGAGGATCGAGGAATCTACTGGTTCATGTACCTCAACTTTAGAACCAAACCGCATATAGAAAGCCCTAAGAGCCCACCCTAGGAAGAGCTACGTTAAGCCTTATCAGGTCACCTAGATAGGTGCTTGCTTGTTTTTTTTCTTTTTTTTTTATGCGTTTAATTTTGTTCTTGTATATTGTACCAACTTTTTTTTATCTTTGTTATTTTGCATGCATTTTCACATTTAAGAGGTGTCGATTCAGGTTCGATTGCTAAATTAGAGAGCTGGTCATGGAAAACGACTTTCTTGATAAAGTGGAAGATAATGCGACTGTCCGAACTTGGTCAGAAACAACACAATTAGAGAAGGGGGATAGTTTAGCTGCGGGACATGTGTCAGAGTTATGGGACTACACCCGTATTTGTGTTACGCAAAATGATCTTCAAGAGTTAAAAGTGATATGGGATCAGTGGAACAATGAGACCAAGAGGTTGTTCTACCATAATTATTGCGATTTGCCGTACTTACTTGGCATTAAGGTAGACGAGCAGTGATTCCGAGCCCTCACTCAGTACTGGAACCCCTCATATTATTGCTTTACCTTTGGGAGAGTGGATTTAGTACCCACCATAGAAGGATACACGGCTCTACTGCATTGTCTGAAGGTTCAAGTTGATAAAATCTATTCGAGAGCTGCCTATGTCCCAGCCTTTTGGAAGAAGTTGATGAGTATTACAGGAATGAGTGAGCAGTGAATTACTGCTAGGATTAAGCAAAAGGGCGAGTGCAAGTGCATCCCGTGGAGGAATTTGAGGAATTTGATACTAGCTCATTCTGATATGAATAAGAGAATTGATGTTTTTGCATTGAGCATCTACGGATTAATGATATTCCCTAGAGCTTTAGTATATGTAGATGAAGCGGTCACAGATTTCTTCGACCGACTCAGTAAAGGGGTCACACCAGTTCCTGCAATCTTGGCTGAGACTTTTATGTCATTGAATGCATGTAGAAGATCCGAAGAGGGCAGGTTCGTAGGGTGCGCACAGTTGTTGTTGGTTTGGTTTCACAACTACTTCTGGAGGGTGGATAAGATTCCTTGTCAGGTCTTGTCTGATAATTATTCCCCACTGAAAGAAATAGCAGCAGTACCAAGAAGAGACGACGTGTCAGAAGAGAATTGGCTGGCACTTCTCCAAAATCTTCAGGAAGAGGATATTGAATAGAGAGCTCCTTGGTTGATGCCCAATGAGATCTTGTTCCGATGCAGGAGTTTTGATTGGGTCCCTTTGCTCGGAATTTGGGGAGCCATTGATTACGCTCCTTTACTAGTACTAAGACAATACGAATCAAGGCAGTTTGTACTGGCAACACATGGTCTAGCGTAAAGCTAGTTCTCGTATAAAGGAGATAATTACAAGAAAAGGATCAAGGAGATTTCCACTGCTTGGAATCAGACTCGTTGGATGAAAAAGTTGACAGTAGGATCAATAACTACTCCCGAGTATAGCGGATGGTTCAGTAGAAGGATTAATGACAACATCCCGGGGCCAAGTCTGGAAGGCGTACTATCGATGGAAGAATATTTATAGATAGTCCCATCAGAATTGGAGATAATAAAGCAAGATTTTGAAAAGAGGAATAGGGAGCTGGAGAAGAGAATAGAGAAATTAGAGGAAACGAAGACGCATTTAAGGTTAGATGTCGACGTTCAAAAGTTAGAGGCCGAGAGGCAAAATAAAGGAAAAAATAAGGCCGAGGAAGACTTGAATAGTTTAAAGACGGATTATAAAAAATTGAATCTATCGATGAGAACCGCTAGATTGCGGAAAATTTCAGAGCAGTGGCGTCAGGAAATTTAAACGGAAAAGGCCAAGGCTGATCAGTGGAAGAAAAGGTTCCAAGAGGCTCAAACTCAGAGAGAGGCGCTAGAAAGGAGTCTATCAAAAGCCCAGAACGACAAAGGGGAATTAAAGGCCAGAGTGGTAGAGCTTGAAAAAGTACTCTACAGTACAGAAATCGTAATTCTGCGGTTGAGCTAAGGGCAAGTTTGAGCAAGATTGAAGAAATGAAAGGAAGAATAGAAGAGCTAGAGTCTGCTTTGCAAAGTTGTGAGCTTCGGGTAGAGCTTCTTGAAGTAAATGAGGAGCGTTGGAAGGAACAACTTCATCACTCTCAGAGTCAAGTTAGGGATCGAGATTACATTATGGGTGAAGCCGTGGCTCAGATCCGGGAGGTAGCTGATCATCTTCAAACCTTGGCAGTTCAGGCCGACACGTTAAGTGTGAAATACGAGTGGAATCGACGGGTCGGGGAACTAACCGTTGCTTAGGAAAGTTAAAACTCTGAGCATTAGGGCAAAGCCGTATTTGTAATCCGTTTTATGTAAAGAGCTTTGTTTTCTAATAAAGTGTTCTAAATGGAATTGAATCAGAATCGACGTCTTTTGCATTTCATGCATCTGCATTGCATCATACGCATTAAAGTTCACTAAAAGATTCTAATTGATTAATAATTATTTCAGTAACCTGGAAATCGACCAAAATCAACCAAACACGCACCCTTACGGTACACGAAGGAAAACTAAAGCAATAGATAAAAGAATAAAAAGGTTGGAACAAATGCAAAAAGAGATGTAAGAATAGATGCAAGCACAAATGCAAGAGTAGCTGGTTAAGATCCAGCAAGATATGATGGAAAAGATGATGGAATCGCAGAGGAATATAATGACTCAAATGACTCAGATGACGCAACTATTAAATGGGCTTATGGATAAAGGAAAGAGCCCCATGGTTAATGTTGATGAGAATACTGAGTATCCTCAATGTCCCATTGGTTTTACTCCACCACATGTGCAAACACGACCTGAAGGAACTTTACAAAGGCCATCTGTCATGATCAGGCCTCAACAATTCCAAGTTGGTGCTTCAATGAATTTTTAAACTAGCTCAGGTTCAGGAGATAATCCAATCAATGCTAATATCCCTGATTTGGATGAAATAGTGGAGGGAGAGAGGACAAAAGTAGAATTACCAAAGCAGCTAGAAGATAGATGTAAATGGTTGGAAGAGAAATTTAAGGCAATAGAAAGCGCTGATGGCTGTTATGGAATTGATGCCAAGGATTTAAGCTTGGCCCCAGATTTGGTGCTCCCATACAAATTCAAAATGCTTAAATTCGAGAAATATAATGGGACAAGTTGCCCCGAAGCTCATATTACTATGTTTTGTAGAAGAATGACGAGGTATATTAATAATGATTGACTGTTGATTCATTGCTTCCAAGATAGCTTGGTGGGAGCAGCAGCCAAATGGTATAACCAGTTGAGTCGTGCTAGGATTGGTTCATGGAGATATTTGGCTCAAGCATTCATAAAATAATACAACCACGTGACAGACATAGCACCCGACAGGATTACACTCCAGAACATGGAAAAGAAGACAAACGAGAACTTCAGGCAGTATGCCCAGCGATGGAGGAAGGTGGCGACGCAAGTCCAACCACCACTCTTAGAGAAAGAGACGACCATGCTCTTCATCAATACTTTGAAAGCTCCATTTATCAATCACATGTTGGAAAGCGCTACTAAAAGCTTTTCTAATATCATAATGTCTGGGGAGATGATAGAAAATGCGATAAGATGTGGGAAGGTTGAAGTCAGGGAAGGCACCAAGAGATCAGCCTGGAGAAGGAGGGAGAATGAGGTGAAGAACACAAGTACGTATAACAAGGGTCATTTGAGAGCAATCACGGTGAGCCAGCCAAAAGCAACAACCGCTAATCATCAGGGTCCCCCGAGACAGGAATCCATCACAAGGGTGAACAACGAAAGGATATAGTACATACCTATACCCATGACGTATAGAGAGCTGTACCAGAACCTCTTCGATGCACATGTGGTATCCCCTTTCTACTTAACACCGCTGCAACCCTCGTTTCCCAAGTGGTATGACGTAAATGTTCAATGTGAATATCATGCTAGAATCGCGGGGCATTCAATTGAAAATTGCATTGCATTCAAGAAAGTAGTTGAAAAGCTAATAAAAGTGGGGATTGTAAAGTTTGATGACCCACCGGTATCAAATGTAGCAGGAAACCCCTTGCTTAATCATACTGATTAGGGAGTAAATGGAATAAATAAAGGTGGGGGCAGGAAAGTCAAATATGAGGTTGCAGAAGTCAAAATCTCATTGAGACAAGTTTGGAAGGAAATGGTGAAGAGAGGACTAATCATATCAAATTCGAAAGAGAGGACCGAAGGAAAGAGGAACCATTATGAGTTCCATAATAGAGAGGGGCATGGAATCTAGGAATGCACTGAGTTCAGAGCCATGGTGCAAAATTTTATGGATAATAAAGAGATGGAATTTTACGAGGAGATTGAGGGATCAGAAGAACGGGGGGTTTATGCTTCAAAGGAAGGATCAATGGAACGGGTCCAAAAGGGAAACCGCCCAATAGTTATCATCTCGAAGCCAAGAGTCAATGAGGCCAGACCACAGGAAGCACCGCGAGTCATAATTCAAAAGCTAGTAGTTTTTCCATATGGGGATAGCAAGAGAGTCCCTTAGAACTATGATTGTAATGTGACGATCCAAGAAAAAGAGAATCCAGCTAGTGCTTCAAAGGAGGACCAAGATGTAGGTTCACATACTCGTAGTGGAAGACGCTACGATTTGGTAAAAGAGAAAGCTCCAATAGTGGACCAAGAGAAGGAAAAATCAGGTGAGCCTGAGTCACTTGTGAATGAACCGATGATGGAGGAAGAAGCTAAGGAGTTTCTAAATTTTTTAAAACACAGCGAGTACAGTGTGGTGGAGCAGTTGCATAAACAACCTGCACACATATCTGTATTAGCTTTGCTCTTGAGTTTAGACGTACACCGAAATGCGTTGATGAAGGTTTTGAATAAGACTTATGTGGCCAATAATATCTCGGTCAATAAACTGGATAGATTGATTGGTAACATAAGTGCTGACAATTTCATCTATTTCAACGACGATGAAATTCTGCCAGGCGATAGGGGATCCACTAAGGCTTTGCATATTACCACTAGATGCAAAGGGTACACACTGCCAGGGGTTTTGATAGACAACGGGTCGGCGTTAAGCATACTACCCTTGTCGATATTAAATAGATTACCTGTGGATAGTTCCCACATGAAAGAATGCTAGAACATAGTTAGGGCATTTGATGACACGCAAAGAAGAGTTATGGGGAGGATTGAAATACCGCTGCTAACCGGTTCGACAATATATGAGGTGGACTTCCTGGTAATGGATATCAAACCCTCCTACAACTGCTTGTTGGAAAGACCGTGGATCTACTCAGCGGGGGCGGTACCTTCATCATTGCATTAGAAACTGAAGCTAATATCAGAGGGTCGGCTAGTGACAATAAATGCTGAAGAAGATATTATCGCGGCTGTAACCAGTGATGCATCGTATCTGGAGACAAATGACGAGGCGATCGAGTGCTCTTTTCGATCCTTGGAATTTGTGAATGCAACCTTCATTATAGAGGGAAACAGAATTCCAGTCCAAAAATCCGTAAAACCACGAGAATGAGATTGTAGATGACCGTAGGAAAATGAGCTTTGCCAGGAAAAGGGCTTGGAAAATATCTTTAGGGGAGAGTTGTGGCTCTGATGTTGAAAGCAAAGCAAGATCGCTTCGGCTTAGGATTCAGGCCAAATGCAAGACAAAGAAAGAAAGAGTTGGAAAAAAGGCAAGAAAGGAGAAGGACTCGTTTGAGTGGTGAAGAAATCAAGTGGGAACCCATGATAATTCTACACAAATCCAAAACCTTTGTGTCGGGAGGGGTAATTCACGCTAAGCAGAAGGCGCCAAAGGAAGAAGACATTATAGCAATGTTAGACAATGTCTACATTAATGCCATATCCGATGAGGAAATTGAAGGGGGAGCTTGTCAGATATCCGTCCTTATGAACCGGGGAGTGTTCTAAATAATTGGACTATATAAGAGATTCCTATAGTGTTTAGAACTATTTTAGAGTAATGTCTTAGAACACTTATTGCTCTAGGCCTAGGAGTAATAAGCATCCTTCGTAATATAGGCTTATGTCCCAAAAATCTTTAATTCAATGAAAATGCTTCTGAATTTTTTGAGCAAATATTCTTTATTCTTTCCAATTCATCCATAATCATATTATACATACAATCATCCTTTATTCCAAATATTCTTTTATTCTTCATTCATGATCATGCCATATAAATAATTATTCTTCAATTTATTCATTTTTTTTTTATACTCTTTTGTACCTACAATAGGTTCCCGGATATCAACATGAGTGATGCTGCTACTGAATCAGAATCCCTTTTTGAGCAAGACATGTGTTTAGAGGGATCCCAGGACTTTGAAGATGATATAGGTCGTGGCTTATCTCTGGACTTGTTAAGAATGGTAAAACACGAGGAAAGACAAATTTTACCTCATAAAGAGACAGTGGAGGTCGTGACCTTGGAAGAGGGAAAGGCAGTGAAAATTGGAACGTACATAACCGAAGAAACGAAGTGAGACCTCGTAGATTTACTTCAAGAATTCAAAGATGTCTTTGTTTGGTCATACCAAGATATGCAGGGTTAAGCACTGACATTGTAGTACACCACCTTCCCATAAAAGAGGATTGGAAGCCAGTCCAACAGAAGCTCCGAAGGATGATGCCGAATATTGTGCTAAAAATAAAGGAGGAAGTCAAAAAGCAGTTTGAGGCCAGATTCTTGCAAGAAATCAAATATTCAGAATGGGTAGCCAACATCGTGCTTGTCCCTAAGAAAGATGGGAAAGTGTGAATGTGTGTAGATTATAGAGACCTAAATAAGGCTAGCCCAAAGGATAATTTTCCATTACCCCACATTGATACTCTGGTGGATAATACGGTGGACTATTCGTTGTTTTCATTCATGGATGGGTTCTCGGGGTACAATTAGATAAAGATGCATCCTCATGACATGGGAAAAACTACCTTCATTACATTATGAGGAACATTCTGTTATAAAGTGATGCCGTTTGGGTTGAAAAACACAGGAGCTACATACCAAAGGGCCATGGTAACTTTGTTCCATGATATGATGCATAAAGAAATTGAAGTTTATGTTGATGATATGATTGTGAAGTCTAGAACAGAAGAGGAACATATCCGAGTTTTGAGGAAACTGTTCTTGAGATTGAGAAAAATCCAGTTAAAGCTCAATCTAACGAAATGTACTTTTGGAGCTAGATCTGGAAAATTGCTAGGCTTCATAGTCAGCGAGAAGGGAATCGAGATTGACTCCGACAAGGTCCGAGGTATACAAGAATTGCCTCCACCGTACACTTAAAAGGAAGTCCAAGGTTTCTTGGAAAGGTTAAATTACATTGCTCGGTTCATTTCACAGTTAACCGAGAAATGTGATCCCATATTTCGTCTTCTGAAGAAACACAATCCAAGCGTGTGGTGTGGGATGATGAATGCTAGAAAGCTTTCGATAGGGTCAAACAGTACTTGTCAAATTCTCCAGTATTGTCACCCCCGTGCCTGGATAAACCATTAATCCTGTATTTGACAGTTTTTGATCACTCTATGGGATACGTACTGGGTCAACACGATGATTTGGGAAGAAAAGAAAAGGCGATATACTACCTTAGTAAGAAATTCACCGAATGTGAGATGAGATACTCACCAATTGAGATATTGTGTTGTGCTTTGATTTGGACAACTCGGAGGCTGAGACAATACCTGTTGTACCACACGACTTGGTTGATATCGAAATTGGATCCTCTAAAGTATATGATGGAGTCAACTGCTTTAAATACAAGGATGGCTAGATGGCAAATCCTACTTTCTGAATTTGACATCGTCTATGTGATTCAAAAAGCTGTGAAAGGGAACGCAATAGCAGATTTTCTAGCTAGCAGAGCTTTAGAGAATTATGAGCCATTGAATTTTGATTTCCCTAACGAGGACCTAATATATGTAGCGGCTATGAAGGAAGACCCCCTAAAGAATCATATTTGGAAGCTAAATTTTGACGGAGCATCAAATGCTGTCGGTAATAAAATTGGGGCAGTGTTAGTATCCCCAAATGGAGATCATTATCCATTCACTTGCAAATTGGATTTCGATTGTAGAAATAATATGGCAGAATATGAAGCGTGTATCATGGGACTCCGGGCAGCCATAGAGTGCGAAATCAAAGTGCTAGAAGTATATGGAGATTCTGCATTGGTGATCTACCTAGGGGTGTGCAAAATTCGGGTAAAACCGAAAAAATTCGGTTAACCGACCGAATTCGGTTAATCGGTCGGTTAACCGATTTTTTTCGGTCGGGGGTCGGTTAATAATTTTTTGATTTTTCGGTTAACGGTTAATTCGATTCGAAACCAGTCGGTTAACCGAATTTTTTCGGTTAAACCGAAAAAATTAAAAAAATAAAATTATAATATATGAAAGCCCACTTACCCAATCCAATCCAAACCCAATTACTAACCAAGCCCAAAATACCCAACCCCCAATTACCCAACCCAACCAAATTATATCATTTTATTAATAATTTAATAAATAAAACTAAACTAAACTCCCTAGTCACTCACAGTACTAAACACGACAGAAAAAAAAACCCTATCAAGTATCAACTTCAAATCCCTAATTGATAACTCCCAAAGTCTCTACCATCCCTTTTGCCTTTTTCGTTTGCACCTGTAAGTTCTTCTCTGCTCATCTCCTCAATAATTTTTGGGTTCAAAAGCATATTTCTTTTCTGCTTCAGATTTAAATTTGACTGGTTATTTTTGTTATTTGCTATGTTATATTTTAAGTTCATTCAAGTTTCTTATTTGGGTTTGGGTTGCTTGATTCAGTTTTGTGTTTGACACTAAAAATGCCATGTCAAAATCTTCTAACTTTTAATCACCTTGATTTGAACTCATCACAGTAACAAAGCAAAGCTTAAATGGCCAAAACCTTAAATCCACCATAAAAAAAAAACATGAAACAAAGAACAGGAGAACCTACATAATACTCTATGAACTGCAGATCTTTGCTTTACAAGATCAAAAGTTTTCATAATCATTATCCATAAATAAGAACCCCACAAACATATATCGGAAAACCTACTAAAAAATGCCTTAAACCATGGTCCATAGAACTAATTAAATGAAACAGGATACTGCTTCCACTAAATTGTAAATACAATCAAAAACAAGACCATCCTAAATCAGGAAACTTCTAAAAACCAAAACAATTTATGGAAATCAAAAACAAAAATCTTAAATTTAGAAGCACCAACTTTCACCAAACTGCAAATACAAGCTACAACCACATCAAGACATGGAATTTAAAGAAGCTAAAAAGAAAAAATGAGATAAATTTACCTATCGGAGAAGAGCATCCCAAAGATACAAAAAATGCCAATGCAAAGCAAAAGAGTCCACTTCTTAGTCACAAAAGACTTTGCATTTGACTCCAATCCTTTACTCTTCCAACCCATTTTTTCCTTGAAACTCTTCCTCCTCTTTCTCCCTCTAAAACTAATCAAATTCTAAATCAAAGCAAAACCCATTTCTTATCTCAAGTCAACAAAGTCAAAATGACCAAAATCTTTCAGATCCAAAGATCCCAACTTTCCTTCAAACCCAACACCAAAACAGCAACCATTTATTCCAAAACAAAATGTTTTTTCACTTAAAATTTGTATCTTTAAATTGGGTTTTGAGAATTCTTTCTGCTGGAAAATTGCAGAGAATAGAAAACTCAAAATGTGGTGCTCTTTTGGAAGAGTTCTTGGTGATGACCCCAACAACTTCAACTGTTGAGTATATGTTTGACCTTTTTGTTTGTTTGTTTGTCTTGATTTGCTGTTAACAAATAAACGAAAAAAAAGGCTAACAAAATGACTCTATCCTTTTCTGTAAAATAGGTCTAACGAAAAATAGCTAATTTAGATCTTTTAGTAATTTAACCATCTTTATATAACTTCATTCAATTTTTTAAACACATTGCAATCTGTAAAAAAAGTGAAAAACCAAAAAAAAAAAAAACCAAATGGTATCACAAAATTCAATTTGATTTTTCTAATACAAGCATATATAGAAATATGTGATACAATTAATTTGTATAATTTATACAAAAGGTTGTGATCCGATTCAAGGAGTGTTTATTCAAATACTTGAAAGTTACGTCACCTATTGCTAGGTTTGGTTAGCTCATATGATGTATTCAAGTTGATCTTGTATTGAAAAGGAAAAAAGAAAAAAAAGAAAAATTGGAGAAAATTAATAAACGCTAATTTGAAAAAACGTTAAAACTCTTTGAATATCTAAACTATGTTTTGCAATGGATGTTACCTTTGTTAAATATCTAAACTATGTTTTTTTCTAAAACTCAACATAAAAATATGTTTAATATCATAAATGTATTTTAATTTATTATATATGTTTTTCTTGCAGAATGTCAACTGAACCAACATCTATTGAGGCTAGTGTTACACCTCCTACTTGATAGATTCGAAAATTCGGAGTTGGAGCTTCAAGCCAAGCAAAGGGATTACAGGAAAAGAAAAGCCACTCTTCCAAGGTCGGAAGTTTGGTCTCACTTCACTAAGATTATTAATAGTGAGGGTGCAAGTAAAGCTAAATGTAATTATTGTCAAAAGGAATTTTGTTGTGATGTGAAAAAAAATGGTACGGGGTCATTAAAATATCATATTGGTTCATGTAAGAAAAATCCTAGTAATGTTGTTGAAAATAGTCAAGGACAACTAGTTTTACCTAGAAAGGGAGTTGAAGGGGAGGAATGGAATCTTTCAACTTGGAGATTTGATCAAGAAGCATGTAGGAAAGGATTAGCACAAATGATTGTGATTGATGAATTACCTTTCAAGTTTGTTGAAAGTGAAGGTTTTAAGAAATTTATGTTTATGGCATGTCCTAGGTTTCACATTCCTTCACGAACTACTATGACTAGGGATGTTTATCAATTGTATTTAGATGAAAGGGCCAAGATAAAAAAACTTTTGAGAAGTTCTTGTTCTAGAGTTTGTTTAACTACCGACACATGGACTTCTTTGCAAAGAGTTAATTATTTGTGTATCACTGCTCACTTTATTGATAATGATTGGAAATTGAATAAAAAGATTTTAAACTTTTGTCCAATTTCTAGTCATAAGGGTGAGTCCATTGGGATGGTGATTGAGAAATGCTTGTTGAATTGGGGGATTGATAAGTTGTTTACTGTTACTGTTGATAATGCAAGTTCAAATGATGTTGCTATTGGTTATTTGAGAAAGAAATTTAACCCTTGAGGGGGTTTAGTTCAAAATGGTAAATATCTTCATATGAGATGCATGGCACACATTGTGAATTTGATTGTTGTTGAAGGCTTAAAGGAAATGAATAAATCTGTTGAACGTGTTAGGGGGCTGTTAGATATGTGAGACAATCTCCATCTAGATTACAAAAGTTTAAGGAGTGTGTTGTCGTGGAAAAGATAGAGTGCAAGAAGATGTTGTGTCTTGATGTTTGTACTAGGTGGAACTCAACCTACTTAATGTTAGATACTGCTCAGAACTTTGAGAGAGCTTTTGAGAGATTTGAGGAGCAAGATACAAATTTTTAAATTTGAACTTGAAAAGGGGTGATGGTTGGCCTAGTGTGGATGATTGGGATAATGTTAGAAACTTGAGGATTTCTTGGAACATTTTTATGAAGTCACTTTATGTATATCCGGCACTTCATATGTCACGTCCAATAATTTTTTGATGAGCTTTCAAATTGATATTCTTTTACGAGATGCTCAGTTAAATAGTAATGTTGATTTCAATGTTATGGCCATCAAGATGAAAGAGAAGTATGACAAGTATTAGGGTGATATTGATAAGATGAATATGCTTATGTTTGTTGCTTGTGTTTTAGATCCTAGACAAAAACTAAAGTATCTTGAATTTGCACTTAGTGAAATGTCTAGTTCTGAAAAAGCTTGTGAAATGATGCAAAAATTGAAGGAAGCTTTGTATGAAATGTTTGATGAGTATAAGCCTCCACTTCATAGTACTTGTAGCCAATCGAGTGTGCCAACACATGCTTCTCTTGGTGAACCACAACAAAAAATGAAAAGGCGAATGCAAGCTTTGTATAAAAAGCGTGAGTTGGAAATTTGTGGTGAGGATAAAACATCTGAGTTGGATAAATATCTAGCTGAGGCTAATGAGGAATTTGTTGAAGATTTTGATATTTTATTGTGGTGGAAAGTGAACAGTCCTAGATTTCCCACTCTTTCGAAAATGGCCAGAGATGTGTTAGCTATATACCGGTTTCTACGTTGTTCGTAGTCAGTGCATTTAGCATCGGAGGACGTGTGCTTGATCAATATAGGAGTTCTTTAACTCCTAAAATTGTACAAGCTCTTGTGTGTACTCAAGATTGGATTGAAAAATCATCATCACAAGAAGACATCAAAAAGATTGAAGAACAAATCCAAGAGCTTGACAAGATTGAAAATGGTATATTTATTGTCTTATTTTAATAGTTTTAAATTTTTTTACCATATCACTCCTACTTATTTAATTGATTCAATGTTTAGACTTTTCTTGGAATGCATCAGAGCCTACCCTTAATTCATGAGCTTTCGTGAGTTGAAGGGTATACTTACTATCTTATTCTTGTTAACTTATAATCTATTCGTTTGTTTATATTATTTGATTTTTTTAAACGAAGATATTTCTATTATACGCTAAACTTTTACACTTGTTTTTTCCTTTTTGTAGGTTTAATGCAAATGGAGATTTTTTGGAGAGAAGAAATAGATACAAATGAACAATATTAAATACTCACATTTCAATCATGTATTAATTTAAAGATTTATGTAATGTTTTTAAACATTTATGTAGGGTTAATTCGGTTAATTCGGTTAATTTTTAACCAAAAATTTTAAAAAATATAATTTTCGGTTAATTCGGTTAATCGACATAATTAACCGAAAAAAATTCGGTTCGGTTAATTTTTTTTTGAAAAAATTTCGGTTCGGTTAACGGTTAAAAATTTTGATAGGTCGGTTAATTCGGTTAATAAGATTTCGGGTCGGTTAACCGGTCGGTTAACCGAATGAACACCCCTAGATCTACCAACTGAAAGGGGAATGGGAGACAAGAGATCCCAAATTGATTAATTATTGAAGGATAGTTCTGGGTTTGATTGAAGAGTTTGATGACATTACTTTCAATTATCTCCCGCGAGACGAAAACTAAATGGCTGATACTTTGGCTACTTTGGCTTCCATGATTAAAGTGAACAAGCAAGAGGATGTAAAACCCATTCAAATGAGTATTTACGAGGTCCCAGCTCAATGTTGCAATGTGGAGAAAGAAGAAAAAGATGATCACCCCTGGTACCAAGATATATTGCGACACGTGAGAAATCGCGAATATCCTAAACAAGAGTCTGAGAATGATAAGAGGATATTGAGAAGACTAGCTTGTGACTATGTCTTAGACGAGGAGATCTTGTAAAAGAGAAGAAAGAATCAGATACTGTTGAGATGTGTGGATGTTGTTGAAGCTAAGAAAATTCTGGAAGAAGTCCATGAAGGTGTTTCTAGAACACATGCCAATGGTTTCACAATGGCTAGACAAATTATGAGATTCTGATATTATTAGACTACCATGGAAGTAGACTGCATCAATTATGCTAAAACATGTCACAAATGCTAGATCTATGGAGACAAAATTCATGTACCTCCTTTGCCTCTGCATGTTATGACTTCGCCGTGGCCTTTTTCTATGTGGGGCATAGATGCCATCGGGCAGATCTATCCAAAAGCTTCAAATGGGCATCGGTTCATCTTTGTAATCATCGACTATTTTATCAAGCGGGTAGAGGCTGCTTCATATGCCAGTGTTACCAAGTCGGCAGTCAATAGATTCCTAAAAAAGGAAATCATATGTCGATATAGAATGCCTAAGAGGATAATATTTGACAATTCATTAAATTTGAACAACAGCACGATTGCAGAGGTCTGCAGTCAATTCCAAATCAGACATCACAATTCGTCACCCTATCGTCCAAAAATGAATGGTGCAGTGGAAGCAGCCAAAAAAAATTAAGAAGATTGTGGGGAAAATTGCTGAAACCTATAAAGATTGGCACGAGAAACTACCATTTACTCACTATGCTTATCGAACATCAGTTAGGACCTCCATCGGAGCAACTCCTTGCTCTTTGGTTTATGGAATAGAGGCAGTGTTACCCATCGAAGCTGAAATTCCTTCCCTTCAAGTCTTGTCAGAGCTAAAGTTAGATGAAGCCGAATGGATCTAGTCTCAATACGACCAATTGAGCTTGATTGAGTAAAAAAGGTTAAGGGCTATCCGTCATGGTCAGATGTACCAAAAGAGAATGATACGAGCTTATGACAAAAAGGTTCACCCAAGAGAATTTCACGAGGGAGACCTGGTTTCAAAAAAGATCCTCTCCATACAAAAGGATTTCAGAGGGAAATAGATGCCAAATTGGGAAGGACCTTATGTGGTGAAAAAGGCTTTCTCTGGAGGAGCACTGATCTTGGCCGAAATGGATGGAAAAAACTTGCCCAATCCTGTAAATTCGGATTCAGTCAAGAAGTATTATTCTTAAAGAGGAAAAGAAGCCAAAGTTAAAACCCGCAAAAGGGCGCTTTGAGACCTTCTCAAAAAAGAAGATGATGAAAATGAATAAAAGGAGAGGCCAGGGTGAAAACCCGCAAAGGGTGCATTGAGACTAAAGGGGTTTTGAGTTGAAAACCCAAAAAGGGAGGCTCAAATTGCAATCAACGATGGGGCATGTGGTAATCTTGCCATACCTGAATTAAGAAGGAAGAGAGATGTTACGTCTTGGATCGTCAACAGAGTACTCTCGATCTCTTAAACACATATTGAGCTTAAAATGGTCTTCAGAAAGTCCATACAGAAAAGCTCAGGCTACAATATCCTGGGCACCTATCTTGTCCCCTAATCATTTTGTATTCCAACAATGTTTGCTTCCTTTAATTAACTTATTCTTTTCAGATTTCGTTTTTGATAAATTCTATTTTGTCTATCATTATTTTTAAGCATTTTGTGTTGAAGTAATAATTAATGGAGTAATAATACTTTCGTAAAAGGAGTTTTGCATATTACTCTGAAAACTTCTAAATAATACGAGAACCTGAAACAGAACTTTTATTTAGAACTCACCAAGCCTAAGGGTTGGAAATATTTGAGAAGGAAACTCTAAATAGTGACTATTTCTTCAGACTTTCTGTCAAAAATGTCGGTTGAACAAGAAGACAGGATATTGCATCAGTGATACAACCTGGAAGAACAATGAGCAATGTCAATCCTAAACGTTTAAAAAGGGATCATTCTCATTCTGCATTCGTGCAAAACACATTTTAGGAACATTCGATTCAATCTGATCATTGCCTCCTAATCATTCTACAAAGGATCATTCTCATGAAATTTTGCATTCGTGCAAAACACATTTAATTAAGAGCATTCGATTCAATCTGATCATTACATCCTAGTCATTCTATAAAGGATCATTCTCATGACATTCTGCATTCATACAAATGTCACCCATAAAACATTTAGCTAGGAGCATTTGATTCATTTCGATCATAGCATCCTAATCATTATGCATAAGCATAATTCCATAAATCGATTCTACAGGTCATGTTCCCTAAAGGATAGTGTAACTAGATCGACGAATCCATAGGTCCTATACCTCTGAAGTTGTAGTAGGTCGGATCAAATCCATCATGGCGAATCTTATTTCCCTGAAGTTGCACTGGAACAGATTGAAGCCATAAATTACAAATCTTATCTCTCTAAAGTTGCAGTAGAGCAGATCAAAATAAACCTTATCTCTCTGAAGTTGCAGTGGAGCAGGTTGAAGTCACAAGTTGAAGTCACAAGTCTTATCTCCCTGAAGTTGCAGTGGAGCAGATTGAAAACAGTTAATCCTATCTCCCTGAAGTTGCAGTGGAGCGGATTAAGACGATGAATCCTATACCTCTGAAGTTACAGTAGGTCAGATTGAATTTACCATACAAGTCTTATCTCCCTGAAGTTGCAGTGGAGTAGACTGAAGATAGCAAATCTCATCTCCCCGAAGTTGCGGCGGAGCAGATTGAAGCTACAAGTCTAATTTCCTTGAATTGGATCGAAGCGCTAGTTCCTATGCCTTTGAAGATGTAGTGGGATGGAATGAAGCTACTTGAAGAAAAAGCACCGAAAGAAGTCAGGATTCGGAGAGACCGGGGCAAAATTGGCCCTTTTAAGTCTTTGTTCCAGTTTTGTTACACAACAACGAGCAAAGAGGGGCAGCTGTACGAGCCCAAATTTGCCCGGGCCCCTTTAATAAACCAAAAATCATCAAAAAATAAAACAAATCAATAAATAGTCCATTAGAAGACAGTCTAGATTACAAAAAAAAATTGGGCCCAAAAATTAGCCCGATTCTAGCAGGCCCAAAACCAATTTCAAGCCCAAACCCTAGCCTGAAATGAAATACATAACAAAGGCAGAAACCCTAGCCCTGTGCCGCATGCCGCAGTAGCTCCAGCTTGCCACGTCCGTGCGTACGGCCTCCGTACTCCTCCACTGCGCGTCACACACCTGCATAAGGAAACAAAACAGCAAGCAAAAGAAAAAACAAAAAGATAACAGAATGGGCAGAAAATAGAAATTTTTCTTTTTGTATTTTTTATTCTTTTTTTTTCGGCTATATAAGAAAGCCAAAGAAAATCTGTAAAGAGGTTACTGCTTTACAAACGAGCAGACACACGAAATACAAAAATAGAGAACAATTTCAAAGGTGAATTTTTATTTCATTTAAGGTTCTTACTTTGTTTTTTTATACGAAAACAAAAGAAAGAAAAACTTACCAGTTTTCTTCTCGTTTTGCCACCATCGGAGCATTTCTCCGTTCTAGAGAGTCACGAGATCCCTTTAAAGACAGTGGCCATATCCCTCCCTCTCTCGGGTTTTCGCCCTTGGTTCAGAAATCCAGGGTTGAGAGAGGAAGAAAATAAGCCAGAAAAAGTGTTCGTTTGGGGAACTCCGGCCGCCATATATGGGGGCAGACCGGGGACGGCGCGAACAAGGGCTAAAAAACCCTAGTAGAGAAGACTCCTCTTCTCTTTTCTTTTTTTATTTTTGACAACAGCAAATGAAAATTTTTTCTTTAAAAATTTTCCCTTTTATAGGCCTTTGGAACGACGTCGTTTAGGGCCTGTTTAAGTGGCCTCAAAACGATGTCGTTCTGCCCAGATCTGACCCGCGACCTGACCCATACCACCAAGGATCCGCATGTTTTGGACTGAGGGTCTATTTGCGACCTCAGTCTTTCTTGGTTTGAGGTTGTTCCGATTTCATCCCTATTTCAGTTTTTTGTTTTCTTTAAAATTTGCCCCCACGATTCTTTTTCTGTTTCATTTTGGTCTTAAACGGTGCGCATAAAAGGAACTTGGGGTATTCTCCCATATGACCCATGTTCCTTCATGCGTGTTCTATTTTAGGCCTTGCACCCGTTTCTGTTTATTTTCAAATGTGGCCCATAATTTTTAACTTTGTTTCAATTCAATCCTTAACCCTATAATATTAAATTGTTTTATGCATTTTACCTATTATAAATTTGTTTCTATTATTCATTTTAAACAATATTATATATTATTCATTTTAGATTTCTCACATATTAGTTTCTTTTAAAATATTTTAGGTATTATTTATTTAAAATTTCTTTATAAATTATTAGTTTCAAGATGTTTTGTGATTCATTTTTTAATATTTTGTTCTATAGCATTTATTTGAAACTTTCCCATATATTCTTTGCTCTCAATTGTTGTGTGTATTATTTTATTTTGTTTCTTATTATTAATGTCGATATTAGAATGATGCATGTTGTGTGACTATTGTCGTTATGTGTACTATAATTGATTTTCCATTTAGCTACAATTGTTATTACATTTTCTTTTAATTGTTTATATTAGTACTGAAAATTAGCATGTTGTGTCATTCCCTTGAATTGACATTTGGTATTTATATTCTGTATTTTATTGATGTAATGATTTTATTAACAAATCATCGTCTGAAATTAAAAAAACGCATTTCGTTTAATTATTACATTCCATTCAAAAGCTTTTCAAAATAAAGCAATACTCGTATTTGGAAATCTCGAGAAGATTGTGCCCTAACTTACTGGGTTCCAATTTTCCTCGTTGAATCTAAGTAATTGAGTACTCTTTTTAAATCAAAATGTATAAATTTCTAACAAAAAAAAAAACTTATTCTCCGGAATTTGAGACGTTGCGTCCTAACTCACTGGATGTGACATTTTATCATCTCGAGGTAAGAATTTCTAAAAAAATAAAGGCAATATTCTATGTTTGGAATTTTAAAAAAATTGAGTCCTAACTTACTGGGTTCCAATTTTTCATTTGACCCAAATATTTGAATACCCTTTTGAATTTAAGTGCATGAGTTTTTTTTTTTTAAAAAAAAAAGGGGGGACAAGCTCAGTCTCAAGAATATAAAATGTTGTATCCTAACTTACTGGGTATGCCATTTTTATTTTTGTGAGATAAACGAGTCTTGGCATTCATTTTGACTTGTTCAAGTGTTCTTTTAAGCAAACGGATCGTAATCTAGAATCTTTTCAAATTTTCGACATTAAGAAATTAATCAATTAGGTACCAATTTTGGGCGCTATAAGGGTGCTAACCCTTCCTCGTACGTAACTGACTCCCGCACCCGTTTTCTCGAGTTTTTGTAGACCAAAATATGTTTTAATAAATCAAAGTTTTATTAAAATGATCAATTCCAAGGTGATCCGATCACACCTTAAAAAAGGGCCGGTGGCGACTCCATTTTTGTTTTTAAAGTCGACCCCGTTTTTGAAATCGTAAAAAAATTGGTTTCGACATTATGTTTCAGGTATTGTTGAAAGAGTGAGTACGCCAGGAATACGCCAAGGAATCGATGATTCGGTTTATTATGCATACAATGGGCTATTTGGAAAAGTGGCATATAGTAGGATTACTCCTTAAAGAGTCTGTCTTTAGCAAACTTTTGTTTTGTAGTAAGATGTGACAAGTTTGATATGTTATTTTATTGTTAAACACTTTTTTTTTAATAATGAGATCTTAGGTCAAATAATAAGAAAAAAAAATTTAGTTAAGTGTACATGTTGACTATTTTGAAATTTTTGCTAAGTATTATGTGAAGTAACACTCAAGATCGAGGCTCGGTGAATCGGGTTGGGATGAGGGCGTTACATTACCCGTCCGGGCTAAATATTTAAAATGACATCAGGTTACTTGCTTAAGCTAAACCTGTGTCACATGTATTTTCGAGTCTGCAAAAAAAGTTGGAGCTCGATAATCACCGGTAACCAATCTGTATCCGTATCCATGTGTACGATAAATTTACGAAGTTTCATCAGGGTAAATTCAACATTTAAGTTCATACTTACTTTTTTTACAATATAGTTCAATTATCATCTTTTGTACTAAACCATAAACAATTCAAATTTCAATAAATCATACATATATTCACAATATTAAATACATAAAGATTTAAACAAAATTACACCGTATGAACTTAACTGACATTTTGCCTTTTCTTCGATTATTCTTGGTTTGATTCAAATCTTGATCTATATAATAATTCAATTCAATTTATCAATTTCAAACATTTTATAACAGTCTATTAAATGTATGAATCAACCTAATTTTTATTTTTTCGAATGCCCTTAAAGTTGTGCATTTTATTCAATTTAGTCCTTAAAGTTGTGCCATAACTTTCAAATTTGAGCTTCGATTTCAAAATCGATCTCAATTTCATCCTTCTAAAGCCCTATATTATCTATATTTAAAGAAATTTAACATCAATTTTGAAATTCTTACACTTTAGTCCCTATATTCAAAACTAATAATTTCACTTTACAAACTGGTCCTTTTTCATATCTAAGCTTAAAATCTATACCAATTAACACCAATTTTATCAAGCATTCAACAATTGCAACATTAGAAAACTTAAACAATTTTGAAAAATAACACACGGGCTAGCTAAATCGAGCTACCACAATGTCAAAAACATAAAATTTACGAAAAACATACTTGAAAACACTTACCATGCAAGGCCGAGTGCTTGAAGTTTTTAAACCCTAAATTTTCTTTCTTTTCTTGCTTCGTGAAGATGATGAAGGAAATGAGAGGTTTTTTTTTTTTTTCACTTTCTTATTTGTTATTAGTAATATATTTTATACATATTATTATAATTATAAATTTAATATTTTTTAAATAAACATTCTACCAAACCGTCCACTAAAGTATAAAACGGTATATTTGTTATTTTAAGCCTTGGTTTAATTACTATATAAGTTCTTAAACCTTTGGCTTAATTATAATTATATAGTTGAGAATTTTTACAATTTAGTTATTATACCTTAATTAACTACCTGATTGACAAAATTAAAGAACCAAATTTTAATTAAACCTTACACTAACCTTGTAGATATTAAATAATTATATTTACGAACTCACTCAGTGGAAATGGGTTTCCGAAATGACCACTTCTGACACCACTAACTTTCGGGTTGTTACACGCATTGTTGGGATCTAGTGCCATCAGTGTAGTATTTTTGTTTATATATGCTTGTATTTTTTTGAACAAATTGGTTTAATAAAATATTCATTAATTATATTAATATCATGTGTATATTGACTTCAATGATTTTTGCACGCAAAACAAAATAAAAGCAAATATTGGCTCATTGACTATCTAACGTTTAACTATTATTAAGCGGTATTACGTGGTCGGGTTGTAATACGGAAAAACAACTTTTATTAGTAGATAATCTGAACATGTCCTTAGTCTAATCGAGCACGAGTAAACCGATTGAAAGACTAATATTCATCTATTGAGTCCCATTGGGAGATACCTTGTCTTGGAATTAGAGCGAAAGGCTTCCAAAATATAGAGACATAGATGTGACTGACTAGGCTGACAATACATTATATAAGACCCAAGTAGAATAGATCCTAGACCTGTTAATGAATTTATTCACTTGTGATGTTCATAGTGTTGGAAAAAGTCTAGTTAGAAAACAATTTCTTTGCACAGTGGAAAATTAAAAATTTGAAAATCGATCCGTTTTGTGATGTTTATGCAATAAAAATCAAATTCGCACCTATGTTTTCAGGTAGACAGATCCTTTTCATTCCCGATTTTCAACTGAATGGCTTCTCCACTATTCTCGAACCACAAACTGCTTCGAGTGTGGACTCGAATGATTCAAATCAAACAAAGAAGCATAGATAATTTTCTTTGTTTAAGGGTAAAAAGGAAAATTCTTTCTCAATAGAAATGGGCAGAAATTATTATTTCAGATAGATTTAATAGTTGAAAATAAATTCTCTATTTTCGAGTAGTGTAACAATATCTTAAAGTTCTATATTTGTCCTACTGATGCCATCTATTTATAGAGAGAAGAAGTAGAACCCTTGTTGAATTTTAGAAGTTTATTTCAACTAGAAAAACAAATTCCTAGTCTAACTATAAGTATAGAGGACAACAACCCTAATTAATAAAGGTTTTTCGTCTCTCCCTTTAACAGGAGGGGCTGTTGGGATTTTCCCATATCGGGTCCAATTAAAAGTACTTCCCGAAATTTTAATCTAGTACTTTGTAATTCGATCCAACCTAATATTTGTTTTTCCATTTCCCAAAATAAACATCTCAAATAAATCAATTAAATAATCTTCTTAATTTAATTTTGATTCTGCTAAAATCATGATAACTTTACCGTAAAATCTATGAGAAATATTTAATATTTCTACATCCAACGGTTCACTATGATCAAATGGTTTATTTCTATTTTTGAACTTCATTTAATTCGAAAAACATAAATTCATTTCCAGGTTATTTTCATTTTTCATTTTCATTTTGAAAACCATAAATATTTCCAAATGTTTCTCATTTCTCCATTTTCAACATTTCTATTCATTTCTGTTCATTTATTTCAACGTGCAATTCATTTCTAATTTCAATGAGCTAGTGGTGGGACCAATTGGACATATGCAATTGAGGCTCAAATGATTTATAATTAAGTTTCAACTTTTCGCCTATTAATTATAAATTCATTTAGTCACGAAGTCATTCCACTATAGTATAGTGATTGAGCTATCCCCAACGACATATCATTATGAAAGCAACTCGATTAGTGCTCGCCCAATGACCTTGTCATAAGTATGTTACCATCATAGGATATCTTTAATCTCTTTGGGATAATATTCGTTCTCCCAATATGATCCTATTTTATCTCACAGTAACCATTACATCTTCCTTCATGAAAAGTCAATTACTATCAAATAGTAATCAAGTCGTTAATCACAAAAACGGCTGACTCATGGTCACGTTTACTTTTCATCAACCATGTAATGCCAATGAGAGGATATCATTTACCCATGTCTCTGACTATGAATTCCACTATTTTGAATGACACTACATACTACAAAAGTCGTATAAACAGCATACCAACTTTTGGTTCCTTATCTATTTCAACTCAGGCTTTTACTTACATCAAAGAATACGAGTCACGCATACATAGTCCGTCATCCACTCAAGATTTAGGTATGCCACATTATGAATGTCACAAGTGAATAAATCCATAAATATATTTAGGATCTAATCTTTTTGGATCCAGTCCGATGTACTGTCAGTCCCGTCAATCACATCTATGTCTCTATCTTTTAGGAGTCATCCACTCCAATGCCCAAGACAAGGCATCTTCTCAATTAGAATTGATACACGACATATTAGTCTTTCAATTGATTTGCTCATTTTTTGTTAGACTAAGGACATATTTAAGTTCATCTACTAATACAAATTGTCTTTCTGTATTACGATCCGACCACGCAATATCGTTTAGTATTAGTTTAAATATTAGCCAACTTATAAGCTAATATTTGCTTCTATTTTTCTTTGTGTGCAAAACCATATGAGGACAATTATACAGAGTATATTAATGTAATCCATGAATTGGTTTGATTAAACAAATCTGTTAAAAAAATTAGAAGTTTACAAACAAATATATTACACTTAGGGCACCAGATCCAACACATAGTGTGACATATCTTAATTCTGAGTGAATGATGGACTATGTATGTGTGACTCGTATATTTTGATGTAAATGAAAACCTGAGTTGAAATAGATAAGGAACCAAAAGTTGGTACGTTAGGTATACGACTTCTGCAGTATGTAGCATCATTCTACAACAGTGGAATTCATAGCAAATTAAAGGGTAAATAATATCTTCTCATCGGCATTACATGATAGATGAAAAGTAAACATGACTATGAGTCATTTTTCTGTGATAAATGATTTAATTACTATTCAATAGTAATTGAATTTTCATGAAGGAATATGTTGTTGGAAAAAAGGGGTTTGGAAAATGCAACGAAAAATAAATTTAGGGAAAAACCAGAGTTTTAAAATTTTTCCAAATAAGATCTTGGTTGTGATATCTAAAGTAATAAACACTTAATCAAAATTGTACATTTTTTATTTGTCTAGGATGAGCACTTTGATCGAGTAGTCTTCTCCGCTATCCTCAAGCTCACGTCTACCGAGTATGGGCTCGTTTTAAATCAGAAATGGTAATTTTGTAATTTCTCTAAACTTTTGGGTCAAGTTGTAAATAAAAAAAATATCTCTAGAAATTTTATGAAATAATCTCTTTAGAGAATTTTCTCTCTACAACTTTCTCTTGAATTCAAGTGTGTGTAAATAATGACCCAAGACTTTTTTATATATAGGAAGAGTTTAGGGAATTCAACTATGATTAAACTTAATCACTTTAATATTAAATTTAATCTAATATTTATCTTAATGAATATTATATTAAATTAATATTAAATCTTATTAAAATAATAGAATTTTAATCTACGAGATAAACATTAAATTAAATTTAATATTAAAATAATCACTTTAATATTAAGATAATCACTCTAGTATTTTATTAATTTAATATTAAACTATTAAAATAATATTATTTTGGGAATAATTAATCTGAAACCAAATTCTCTGGTAGAGTGCCACTAGGGGTGTAACTCTTCCACTGCTTAACCACCGGCGACCAACCGTCGCCAGCCAATGGGACAACGCCGTCACAGCCACCGGCATCGTCGTGTCTGGTGATGCAGGTGCGATACCCTTACGGAACCCCGAGCTGGTTTGGCTGTTGTCAGTTCGATTTGGGTCAATGACGACCCTACCGATCCGGTCTAGCCACTAGTTGGACTATCGGCCCGGTTTCACATACCGAGCCTGGTTTGACCAATTTTTGGATCTTAGTCTCAATTTTGGGCTCCCGAGCCCAATTTACAATATCAAGTCCAATTTTCAAATTCAATTACTCATTAGGCCAATTGTCCAACTTGAAAATTGACTTCCAAAAATATCATATTAATTTTAATTGATTTGATTAATTTAATTTTACTTGATCAAATTAATTTTTCCAAAAATCACTTAGATTTTCAAAATTAAATTTTCAAGAAAATTCTTTAATCAAATTCTTTAGTTGAACAATTTTCACGACCACCTAATTTAATTCCATATCGAATAAATTGACTCAATTAAATTATTCCCAAAGTCTTAGATTTTTTTTTTTTTGATTCAAATGCAGTCCGATCGAGCTTTGTTGAGCTAGCGAAAGGACCAATCAGACATATACAATTAGACTCCAGTGATTGCAATTATGTCCAGAAGCATCGTTCCAATAATTTGCAATTACTTAATCATGAAGTTAGTCCACAAGAAGTACCATAATTGAAAAATCCTTATTGTATACTCTTTACAAAAGTAATTCATCCAATTGCTTTATCCAATGACCTCGTCATGTGTGTGTTACCCTCATATGGTATCATTGATTCCTTTGAGTTAAATCCGTTCACTTAATATAATCCTATTTTATCTCATTGTCACCATTGTGTCTTCTTAATGATTAATATGATCATTTTCAACAAATGACAATGATAAATTGCTCGTTCGAGAACTAGCAACTCGTGGCTACGTTCCATATTTATCAATCTACACAATGCCAATGAGAGGATATCATTAACTCTTTAATTGAGCTATGAATTTCATTGTTGCTAGTAAAACCATGTCATACATAAGTCATGTACCCAACATACCGGCTATGGGTTCGATCATCTTTAGAGCATAAGCATCCACTTATATCAAAGCACATGAGTTGCATACGCATGGTCAGTGACTAACTCAGGATTTAGGTAAATCACACCATGAATGTCACAAGTGAATTAATTCACAAATGGATTCATAATTAATTCATCTTGGGTCCAGTCCAATGTATCATACTAACAATGAATACATCTATGTCTCTACCTGTGGAGTCAATCGCTCCGATAGCCAAGACTAGTTATCTCCCCATTTGGAATTGTAGACGATATAATAATCCTTCTTAGTATTTGAATCAAATGCTCACTTTGATTCTTTTACAAGATTACGAACTCATTTAGATTATTTACTGAAGTAAGTTATCTTTCTCGCAATGTAAACGTTTTTTCCGATGCCATTTATCTTCAGTTTGAACTTTAGACAATCAATGAGCTAATATTTGCTTGCCACAATTTTGTTGTGCTTGCAAAATATAAAAGACGTAAATACAAAAGACATACTAATGAAATGTACAATTAACTTTATTTATTTATTCATCGTTCAAATAAATAGAAAATAGTCACATGTTTAGTACAATATGGGCATATTTCCCAACAAATGTAACTGTTACTTTGAGATAAAATAAGATCAAATTGGAAGAACGAATTTTATCCGAAAGAGATTAAGGATATCTTATGAGGGTAACACATTTATGAAAAAGTAATTGGATGAACACTTATTGAGTAGCTTTCATAATGATATATAATAAGGGCGAGCTTAGTCATGATACTTTAGTGGAATAACTTCGTGACTAAATAATGTTATAATTAATAGGCGAAAAGCCAAAATTTAACTATAAATTATTTGAGCCCTAATAGTATATGTCCAATCGGTCTCTTTGCTAGCTCGAGATAACCAGTAAAGAATTGCATGTAGAACCAATAGATAGAAATGAATGAAAATGACTAACTAATAGAAATAAATCGCATTCTATCTACAGTGAATGCATTTTCTCGCTAAGTACAAAAATGACTTGAGCATTAATTTAAAGTCTTTCAAATTATTATTTAATTAATTATAATTATATAATTAAAGTTCAAAAATGTAATTAAATTAAGTAGTCATTATGAATTTGTTGAATAAAGGAAATTAAATATATTTCCTTATAGATTTTATTACGGTAAAGTTATTATGACTTTAACGAAATTAGAATTGGGTAAAGAAAATTATTTAAGCGAGCTATTAATTTAGTTCATTTACTTAATTAAATTAATTGATCAAATAATATTCATTTTGGATAATAGAAAATAAATATTGGGTTGTATTAAATTATAAAGTGATGTGTTAAAAGTTCAGGAAGCACATATGTATATGAGGGGCGGCAACCCTAGTAGAAAATACAAGAGTGTGTCGGCCTCTACTCTAGCCAAAACATATTCAACCAGAACTCTTGTACTTCTCCTTATAAATAGAAAGCACTGGTTGAACTAAACATACAACATTCATACATCATTATTTTTCCAGAAAGTAGTAGTAATTTATTTACATAGAATAAATTTTGTTTTATGAGAATTACAAGTTTTATTAGTTTATAGAGAGAACGTATGAAAGTAAGTAACTTGTTTATTTTCTTTTCTATGATTTGGTTCGTGTTGCTCGAGCTCACACTTGACGCAATTCGTGGTTCAAGGGTAAGACAAAAGGTCATTTGGTTGAAAGTCAAGATCGACTTAAGTCCTCCTTGCTCAAAGCATAGGTGCATTTCTGGTTTAAGTTTATTACTATAAATATCACAATTGACTTGATTTTAAAGAAAATTCTAAACTTCCGCTGTAACTAAATAACTATTTCTTAATCAGATTTTTTTCAACACACATTACTGGTATCTATGGTCATCCGGAAGAAGGGCAACATGAGAAAACATGACAGTTATTAAGGGAGTTGGGCAGGAGGTCAAGTTTTTCGTGGCTTGTATGTGGTTGAGTTTAATGAGATTCTTGCTGATTGTGAAAAGCGAAGGAGCTAATGCAAGCTTAGGGTGGCAATGGAGGCGTTTAGGGATGTATTGGATGAAATCGAGCTTACTAATATTAAATCGGAGGAGGTTGGTTTACTTGGTCTAACAATCGCGATGGAGTTGGTTTGATAAAGGAAAGGCTTGATCACTTTGTGGTGAAAGTTGACTAGCTCCAATAGAATATGCATCTAAGGGTGGAAGTGGTGAGGCAAGTTAATTCGGACCATGATACTATTTTCCTGGATATAATAGAGGGACAGATGAGCATGGGTGAGAGTAACCCAATATTGAAGTTGATGGGTACCAAATCCACCAAATATAAAATTCTTACACCTAAAGAGAATATAAATTTGAGTGTAAAGGGTATGGTCACTCCTACAATACTAGATATCTAAAATTGCAGTTCTTATAATCAGAAGGCGTTGTAGACAGCTGTTGTGCCCATGATGAGTGTCAACCTATGCGAAAAAGAAAGAGGGTTTTAAAACAGATAAAAATAAAAGTAACAAAAATAAATAAAATAAAAAATGAAGTAAAATAAACAAAAGCAAATTAAAACTAGATAAATAGATGTGACGACGCTCTAGCTTCAAGCTTGATTTAGGTTTCGGCTTCAACTTGATCCTAGACAATAAATTTTTTCTTCCAGACGATAAGTTGGTTATAGTGGTTGAAGATGTCACAGACCACCAACCCTTCTTTGTGTAAATTAATTGTGGGAACGCTCGACAGCTAATTCTTGCCGAGCGAACAACCCTGAAACACGCATCCACAATTTAGTTTCTCAATAGCCTTGCAAACTAAAAAGACATACTTGAATCAACGATCTCAACCACGCGGGTCGTTTAAATCCGATTGTTAGTTCCTTTAACGGATCCAACTATTCACTCAATTAATCACGTTTATTTGTTCTTTGTTAAACCAAACACAGCAATTACGAATCGTAATAGTTCTTCCAATTGTACGGTGCATAACACCAAATCAATGAGTCTTTTTTGACTTGATATTATTACGATTTTATGATATGACTAATCCTATCTCCTAAATTAGAAAAATAATGAAAACCAAAATAGAGATTTTTATGTACAGTTTCAAGTCTCATAATTTCGAAAACTAGATAAAAAATCTACCTAAAGTTAGATCAAACTAATTCATAAATAAGAACAATATAAAAGAAGAAAAGAAATTAAAAAGGGAATTTTATTTTTCAATAAAATTAAGAGAACAAACAATTGTTTTTTTTTTTTTTGGTTGTCTGCGCATTCAGCGCCTCCCCCTCCCCTTCCCCCCTCTACTGTCCGCTATCTTGATATATATAAATATATATATAAAATAAAGGTAAAATATTTGTATATATTTTTTTATTCCAAAAATGATATATATATTATTTTAAAGCTCTAAAAAATTGCTATGTATATCCTTTTTAAAAAAAATATTTATTTTTTAAATATTTTATTATATCAATCTCTTAACTCTACTTGTGAAGTCTAAAAACTCCTTTAATAATGTATCAAATATTTTTCAATAAAATAAACTCTAAAAATAAAAGGAAGCTGTCTGTTAATACTAACCCCTTCCCATTCACGCTTAAATAATAATAATAAATAAAATCTTAAAATAAAAAGAGAAGTTTAAAAGTACCAATAGAAATAATAATAAAAATATTTTAAATTTTTTGTTCAAGTTTTTGTATCAAATACATATTTGCTCGCTTCCTTACACATTAGATAATAAGTTGTTCATTTGCTTTCATTCTCTTGTAAATAGTCTCAAAGCTATTATGATAAAATGTTTTATCCTCTTGTCATTATATTTAGAGCTCCGACTTCCAAACATATTGATACACTTGTTTGCTCTTCCTTTTTACAATTAAAATGTGAACTTAAGGATTTTTGGATAGAAAACTTTAAGGGGATTAAAAGGAATTCTAGTTGAGGTTGGAGGGTTTTGGTTGATCTATAAAAATTAAGAGAATGCTTTGTGAGAAATATGATAACTGTAAAGATTATACCTTTATATGAAAAGTAACATTTGTGAAAGAGATGGTAAAAATTATACATTTTACTTAAAAACTAACAATTCTCTCATAATGAATTGAAAAATAATTAGTGAAAAAATATATTTTAAGGTAATAAAAGTAGATAATTGGAGCCCAATAATTGTCCAAACAATTCTTAAAAAAGTATATTTTTTTATAAAATTCCAAATCCCCTTCTTCTTGGTACTTTCCCACCTAACACAAGGATTAATAGCAAGCGCATTGACCTATGCTTTTTAAAGAGTTTATCCAAATAATCTTTGATTGTCTTCCTTTTAGAAGCCCAAGTGATCAAAATCAAGAATTAGAGACTCGAATTTCCCTACTCCCTTATTGTATGGCAAGACCCAAGTTAGCCCAGACCCTGTAAAACCCTATGGGATTATTCATGTACACATTCAAAATGCATGCAATGGCAAAGGAGAAGCCATGCCTGGTTTATAACAGAAGAACACACTGCAAAGTAATTTTCTTTTTCTTTTTATTGCTTTTTTTTTTTTTTTTTTTTTTTTTTTTTTTTTGAAGAATGAATAATGTTACACAGCACAGAAAGAACATGTCTTCACAAATCTTTTGCATTCAGCAGAATATCAATTTACAACCTGTACATTAGAAGAGTAGAATCCAGAGATGTGCCCTAGCAGCACAATGAGCCAATCTTTAAATTACTTAGAACCAATCAGTCAGCAGCTTCTTAAAATCACCTCCACACTTTCAATTAGTTTTGTTTTGTCGGCCTCCGCCCTACAAGGCTGGCGTTTCAACAAATGAACCTGAAGTTGACAATATAAACATAATGCGCGCACCTTGAAAGGAACACAAGAAACAACTCAACCTGCCACAAGACCAAAACGATGATTTCAATACGGTTTTAGTTAGTCTAACAGACGTTATAAAACCGGTAGGTTTGTATGTTAATTAACACTTTTAGATACTAACCTTCCTCAGAGAAGGCAAAAACACCACCAAGCATATCATCGTTGTCACCTTCCTCTGATTTTTCTCTCTCAGAAGGACTGCTGTTGCTGTCAACATCAGTAACAACCTCTGTTGGCTCAGGACATGCACTTAAGGGTGACACTTTACAGTACTCTTCTTGAAAAAAATGCTCAAATTCCGGTGATTCATTTACAGGCTCCTCATCTAACATGTTCATACTCAAATCTGATCGGTTAGAACTTGTGTTTGAAACATCACTGCTTCCACCACTGTTTGGAAATTGAACCTCCTTTGCAATGGTTCTTCCACCAGATATAGAGCCACTTGTTAATGATGATGGACTATTAGATTGATTACAAGACACAGGACTAGCATCTTTGTTAAGAGTGCTCTGATTAAGCATATGTGATGCCAAAATGCAACTCTGTCCCTTTACTCCACTACTATCCTTCCCAGATTGAAGGCTGGGTGGATAAGAATTTCTTAATGACCCTGGTTAAAACACCAAGCATCAATTGGAGTTAAATGAATCCAAAAGTATATAGAATGATATCTAAAATTTAAAACAATGTCATACCACTGTCTGAGTTTTCGATCGAGCTAGGTGACATCAACTTAGAGTGAGAGATAACAGTGACTTCAGAGAATCTTGCTTTAGCATCAAGAGAAGAAGACACTGGATAACTTTCTGCAGCTAAGCCCCTGCACAGGGAAAAAATGGAAATGTGTGAAGGAAAATTCATTTGGTGGGTACCATAATAATAGAATTTGGCAACATGTAACACCACCCTAACCCCCCCCCCCCCAAAAAAAAAAAAAAAACTGAAAAATCCTAACATTATGTAACACCATCCAGACCTCACACTTCCAAATATCTCTGTTTTTCTACCAAACCCTTTTTTACTACTTTGACTTTCAAGATTAAAACAAGGACGAGAATAGTAGAAACCAGAAAGGGCAAAATGTAAAGAATGCAGAAAATACCTGTCATTCCAATCAGGTTGAATCCTGTGAAAAGGCTCAAAAATAGGCAATAGATCCCTCTGTCTAATTTCAACCACTTGAGCAGGCATCTGTTCTATTTCAGTTTCTCCACCAGACTGATCAACAGTGAACTTATGATCATCAAACCCAACAGGATTCATTGTATAAAATGATACCTAAGAAAATGCACATGAGACATAAGCAAACTGGGAATGCGCAAGATTATAGTACGTGAAACCAGCAACGAGCAAGATTACATCATAAACCAATCATAAATAACAACCTTAGAATTCTGCCAGATTGGAATCCTTCCACAGCTTATCTGTACTTCTGCACTGGAAAGATACAAGTGAGACCTATCTTGGGCCTTTGACATGGCCGTTTGCCCAGCATAATTATCTTCAGAATCAGAACCATCCATAGTCATCTCGAATGCTTCTTTTCTTCCATGAGTCATTCCAGAAAGGCACTCCTCTCTTTCTGGCCAATCTGTTCTTCTGCATACGTCCCATGCTTGCATAGCTTCTACTTTCACCCGCAACTCCTCTTCTTGTAGCTGGAAAGATGAACCTGGTCCAATTCTTGAAGCACTTTCACCTGCTTCTCCCCCAAATGAAGGCAGTAGCTTATGTTGGACAACATGTCCGGAAGGAGTGTAAACTAATAGCTGCTCCAAAACATTAACCTTTACTTGAGCTCGTTGCAAATCATTATGTAAAGAGTTATGAAAAACAGCAGAGAAAGCACCGGAAGGGAAGGAGGTCCTTCCAGCTGCAGATGATGCAGCATTGGCAACCGTATTAAGCCATCCAGAGTTAACATTTTTTATTCTGCTAACAACAGAGAGGGTAACAGTTGGTGGTGCTGGCAAAGAGAATGTTTGATAGTTTATTGGGAATGATGGAGTGGACCACCAAGGGAAAGATACAACTGGTGATAAGATAGGCCCATCTACATGAGAATTCCGAATTTGGAGTACATTCTCACCACCAAACGGGGAAAGAACAGAAATATGGCAAGTACCCCGAGATGAAACAATGGCAATCCACTGACTGAAAGCACTAAAGCAAATATCTTGGATCACCCAAAAAAAAAAAAAAAAAAAAGGAAAAAGAAATTAAGATAGATTAAACATAAAATTTTTATGAAAAAGTAGAGAATGCAAGAAAATACAGCTGATGTCATGCCACGGTGGAGCTTGTAAAGGTGCACATGTGAAGAACTCCAATCATAGCTTTGAGAGCCAGATCCATTCTTTGTTGAGGATGGCATGATCCGAAAAATATTTATATTGTTCCCATGTATTGAGGCCGTAACTAGAAGAGTCCCACTTGGATCAAAACATAGAGCAGAAATTGGACTGGTATGAGCCCTGAACTGTGATATAACAGCTCTGGAAACAAAATCTTTGACAACAACCTGCATTGGACCATATATAAAGAAAACCCTAAAATTACATTCAAAATTTTCATAGTTGATTATTAACAGATCGAATTCCCATGCCTCTGATATTAAGTATTTCTAAGAAGTAATGAGCAACCTTATCTCATCAGATACCTTCAGATAAATTTAACTTAAACATGCATCAGACATAAAAACTCAAGCATATAGGCAAAGATATGAATTGTAACCTTCCACATCAGGATGGAATTAATATGTAACGATCATATGTATTATTTTCAGGCATTCTAACATAGGACTAAAGTTTGCTTCTCAAATACATCATGTACTAACCGTCCCAGCAATATCAGTCTCTGCAGAATGCAATGCACCCCGACCAACTTTCCGGCCTGAATTTGAAGACATGGGAGAACCAGAACCATCAGGAATAAGATCTTGATAGTATTTTGACAAAGTTTTGTAGCCCATGTCACCCAGATTGATTAACCCAGCAGCCAACTGCTTACTAGATTCCATAGCATATCGAGCCACAAGACTCCCACTACTAGGAGAAGTTGATGGACTAACACCAGGAGATGGAGTCAGGTTCTGTGGACTCAGTCGACCTGTATTTGACTGCAATGGATTGTTTGAAGCATAAGCTAACCACCTGGGACCCACTGCCATGGGACCATATCCAATATTAATCCCAAGCGTTCCTTGGCCTCCTGCTTGAGGGACAGGATAGGTGAGGACACTAAATTTACTTTCAAGAGTGAGAGCATCGAAGCAGTATATCTGCCAACCAATAAAAGAATGCTTGGTTTAAATTGTTTAGCTCCAACTAAAAGATTGATCAAATAAAAGGACATAATGAATGTTTCTACAGTAAAAACTATCCTCGATCAACATCTTCATAAAGTACAAGCAATCTTGGAACCAACTAATCTGATTATTTGAGGTTTTTAATGAACTGGGGCATTCTAACAGATGAAAACAAGGAATAAAAATTGCTTAACCTATCCCACTTGTTTATGACAAATTTTAAAATGCTTGTTCTACTAAAACTAAGTTTGAGGGGGGAAAAAGGCTAATTCTTACTTGTGTTGCAAGCCCCACAGCAACTATTCGAGGACTGCTTCTAACCATACATACAGTTGACCGGAATCTCAATACATGAACATAATTATGGGACCTTAGTGAATAGAATCGAACAGCAGTAGGAGAGAGAATAATATTTCCATTTTGAGGCTCATCAAAACTATGTCTAGCCAATCCATCTCTTCCGGTAGGCATCAAACCTGAGACCTTTGACTCATCGCAGGCAACAACAAGAAGTAAAGGATGTGATGCTCTAAATCCTTCATGACCCTCAGACATTTCAGGGAGTGGCTGCATTTGTAAAAATGTAACGGGATCATCACGCCTTGAAACAAGTTCATTGACATTAGAGGCATCTTCGACATCAAGAACTTGAAAGCCATTGGAGTATCCAAGTAAGAGGACCCTCTTAAAAGATAAGGAACTAAGCTCTAGTCTGTCAAACGACGCCCAGAGCACCTGTTTTACAAAAGAAACCCAATGAGATAGCAGATAGAGTAACAAGAAGTTTCAAGGGAAATGCACATACAAGTTACACAACCTGTCAAAGAAGAGCACAATAAAAAACCATGTCAAGCAATGTGACTCAGGTAAATCTATATCTGCATCTCACATTCACTCCCACCTTCTTAGGATAAGGGGTAAACTAGTGCCCTCATCCCTACAATGAGCTATTGTCATCAAAACTGTGAGCAACTGATAAACAACTGCTACAATACAATGGAATTCAGCAGTTGAGTATCCATTTTGGCAATTTTGAACTTAAAGGAACTCAAATCAGAGCATTATTAGAACAAATAGAACATAACGACCTGTAATAGAAAGGGCAAAAAAGAATCACATCATTGGCACAAGACAAATCTTATAATAAACTGCCTCTGTGTTACTACATCTAAAAATCAATATGGTTCTCCCATAAATAACTAAACTCTCCAAAGTCATCATTTCCAGATATATAAGCTAATCTTTTCTTACAAAGTTATAATTGAAGATTAATCAAGCAAATGATTCAATTATTTTAATTGCAAAACTATGCAATCTACGCCCTGAGTGATTGACATTATTACAGCATTAATTTATCCATAAAAAATCCACTTTATAAATAAGCAACACTTTTCTTAACTCCCCAACAAACCATTCTGACAAATATCATCTAAATATTGGTTTGGTTAGTGCAATAAACAAATCAATGTAAATTAAAACACTAAATCAGCTGATTTTCCATTCATTAAATTAATTAAATGATTCAGAGAGATAATGCAATGTCCATTCAATGGCCACTAAAGCGACAATATATATACATATATGTATGGTTTTTTTTCTTTTTAAGAAAAAAGAGAAATATTCCTATACATCTCAACTTTACCTTATTAATAAAAGATCATTTTCAAGAATCAAATTTAAATTTCAGAAAATATTAAATTCAAGAATAAAATTCATAAAGAAATTAACTTTTAGCTGTACATTACAACAATCACTTAAATCCTGTTGAGTTGAAGAAGTAATTTTTACTTTACCTTTTTTCTTCCTTTTTTTCTAAAAAAAGAGGGAATACCTAAAAAAAATTCTCTACATTTAATTTTCTCTTCATTTTCACTGATCCATCGAACGATTTGGACAAAAAACCTTATAGTTCCAAAAATAAATCCACAAAAAAATAAATAAACAAAAATAGAAACCTGGTCTTTTGGGTGTTCCTGAGAGTCACCAGTAATAGAAGCGGCGACGGAGGCACTAGCTGACCGTACACCTGAAGAGGCTGTTTTGAGGCAGGAAGAAATAAATTTCAAAGAATTCGGCAAAAAACCATTATTGTTACTAATATTGGAGCCTTTGTTGTTGTTTCCGATGTTGCTCTTGCTCTTCATAGTAAAGAACCAATCCAATTTCTTGTTCCGGCCACCGGGGCGTTACCGGGATAGAAAAAAGTGATCCGCAATAGCATAAGAGGGAAATAACATAACGGCAGCACTTCAATCTTAGAGGATCACCGGAAATGAATTTTTTTTCGCGGTGGTTGGGTTTGACCTTTTTAACAAAGAGAGGAAGAATAGGAAGGCAGAGAGGACACGGTTCTTTGCTTTCTTCGTTAAATGTTAATTGCAGTGCAAGCAAGAATGGAAGTATTGCAGGCGAGTCCTGTCAAGTTTTCGGAGAGTTCAATGGAGTCCTTGTTTTGGTCAAAAGGATTTGGTTGACACAGCTTACCTGCTAATTTCACTTGTTTTTCAACTTCCGAAGCTTTAAGATTAGGAACTTATTTGATTTTTTTTTTATTGATTTAATGTCCTAATTAACCTAAATTTAGGATCTAAATTTATAATCTAAAATCTTACATAATTAAATGCTAAAATCTTTTTAAATTCTTAATGTTGGTATTATTTGAATTAATGCTTTTGTTGATGGGTGTATCGATTATTATTCCATCTTTAATGAATATTTAATTAGGCAAAACCTACAGATTAATCTTAACTATTTGGTAATAAATGTAGTCAAGCCCCATTTTAACCTACAGATTAATCTTAACTATTTGGTAATAAATGTAGTCAAGCCCCATTTTCTTGAAAAGGAAAACAAAATCAGAATCGAAAAGGACAGAAGTGAAAAATGAAAGAAAATACAAGGGGCAAAAGGGAAAATAAAGAAAAATAGAAGGATGCGGTTGGGGGGGGGGGGGGGGGAGGTCGGTTACGTTACGACAATGAACGTAGAATATCTTAAAGGAAGATGCCGAACCACAAAACCCGGGGGCTTATAGATTTGCACAGTTGTCAACCGTAAACTTTCAATTTTACAAAAATATTTCAAGACAGAAAATTAAACTGCCAAACCAGACAAAACAGTTCAAGCAGAAAGAGATTATGCTAACTTGACGTGTCAGTTTCGTTTCCTCCATCACACATTCATCTTACGTCTCCCATTTTTTTTTTTTTATGTCACCATTGTTTTTATTTTGAGTCATAAAGACAGGATAAGTTTTGATTTTTTCAAATTGGTTTTTGCTTAATTCACCATTTATTTCATTTTCAATTCTTTTTTTCTCCTTTGTTGGTGTTTCCTTCCAGAACTTATCGAAGTATCTTAATGGGTAATCCTTGCTTGAATTACTTACAAATATTAGTTAAGCAACCAAAGCAATCCTCTGTATACTTGATCAAGACAACCTTAAAAATCATATATATATATATATAGTTTCAACTTCCTTACAAGTTTTAGTTCAAACCTTACATATATACATTACAAAGAGGAGGAAATTTGATTTTTGATGTACTGTTTCACATGAAATTTGGAACAACCCATGTTTCCAAATGCCATGAAACACAGTACCGAATTGTGTTTTTTTTTTTTTTTTTTTTTTTGAAACAAAGTTATAAGCAGCTTTTTTAAGAACCTAAAGCGATCTCCCGAAGTCGATTGATATTGTTGATATATTTCGTTGAGTTGTATTCTTGTGTGTGGATCTCGTTTGAGTATGTTCTTTGGTGGGATGGATGTTGGGATTCGTTGGAACATTCTGCTACATAATCATCACCCCTCAGCAGTATAACAACCTGCATCATAAAACAACTTGGTTAACCAAAACTACCTTAAATAAGAGGATTAGTGACCTTTCGTTTTTGAATCCGGTCTTCAAATATGAGAACCAAACTGGTGAAGGAAAAGTTCGATAATCATTTGCCATTAATAAAGTAAGGACAGAGACAGCACAAAACCCTAAAACCAAGTCATTGCTTGTGATATAGGACTTCTTGACGCTATATTTGTTCGGTTTTGGCAGGGATGTCATAAAGAAAATAACTACTTTATTTTCATCATAGACGGTTCAGAGAAACTAGGAGGAACAGCAAATGAAATGGATGCCACAAGCAAGCGGAGGTGGATGACTTTCCTTGGTAGGAACTGTAACGGGCACTTCCGAGTTCCAACTCAAGTTTCCTTGTATGCTAATACAAGTATAGAACTAAATGAACCACCAAAATAGCTTTCCTAGCGAAACAAATGACGGGCAGTCTACTCTTTCGTTGTTTTTGCTGATTTCATTCCAGCATGCATTAACAAAATGCATCACTTGTTATTGCTATAAAGATTTCTGGTATCTTCTACCGCTTTTAATTGATGAACAGTTTGAACAAATATTCAAGCACTTCTAAATGTAACCCTAACCTGACTCATTTGAGGACGAAGAAGAGGAGACTGTTCAATGCACAGAGATGCAGTCAAAACCATGCGTTCAACCTCCTCCACATCATAATTGTCACCCAGGGAAGGATCTACAAGCTCTTTGATATCGTTCTCATCGAGAAGAGGCTTTGCCTACAAAAATTAAAAGGGTAAGTAAAGATTCTATACACGATTATGATATGGTTGGAATGATCAAATTCTGTACGACGATTTGTACCCATATTACGACACTTTGCTGTTGATCATCTAAAGCTTTCCTTCCAGTTATGAGCTCCAAGAGTAGAACTCCGAATGCATAGACGTCAGTTTTCTCATCAACTATGCCATGCATGAAGTATTCAGGTGCAAAGTAGCTGCATCTCGAGAAATAAATGTGTGAGCATTACGACAAAAGTATTTATTAACTCGATATAGAAACTTTAGGCTTACAAACCCGAAAGTGCCTTCAAACTTTGAAACGTTGTAGTGAGTCCACTGTCTAGGTAGCCACTTGGCAAGGCCGAAATCGCAAATCTGAAAGACAAATTGGCTGACGTAATCAATAAATGGACAAGATAAAGGAAATGAAATATAAATGTGAATGGCTGATTGATATTCATGTCCACAGATCGTTTGGAACTTAATAAAATTGTCATAAAATTCCAGAAAACAGGACAGATATAGCTTATTGGTGGATGTCACCCATATATGTCAACAAAAATATATGCAAGGCGCCTATGAGGAAGAGATTACAGAAACGATTTTCCGACAGAAAAGACAGTGAAATAAATTCTCATAAAGCACAACATGACACTCATACATACATCTTGGAAGGATATTGAGACAGAATGCTTGATTTTCACAACTAAAACATGACACATAATGATCCAAGACTTCCACCCTAACTGCAAGCAACTCCGGAGTGAGCACAAAGGAAGCAATCCGTATACCCTCCTCATTTTGAGGGTTATTTAAGCCATCTCTCGTTGGGTCGATTTATGTTTCCAAATTTATACCATTAAGGCTTACACAAAGTTCATACCTTATAAGGCTCATATAGTTATCAAGCTTAACACAAGTGTTAAGGTATTACAACCAAAATCTAGGACAGCAACACAAATTTGGCCAACCACTAGGGAAAGGAATACGAGCTAGTATTAGGTGATTAACTCGGCTGCTTTAAGGTTTGAAATACTACAAAGCATAGCACATAGCAATTGTCAATTACACTGATCCCCTTTTCTTTTTTGTCTCCATATTGCAGTTGAAAGACCTTAAAACTTTAGCTCTAGCTCTCAAAAATTAACCCAGTGACCGTTATGTCTATGCATGCAATGAAACTCAATTCTATGCATTCATTAGATATTGTATTTTTCTAAGTTTGGGATGTTATCTAAATTACGTTTTTGTTAAAATACTACTTTTAAAGACTGAGGACTCAGTATGCATGGGGAGCAATCTGTATGTTTAAAGATCAGAAGGAAATATCAGTTCTGGCCAGTTATACTATTTTCTTCCATTCTTTCAATGTGCAAGGTGAATGGCAAATTATGTTACACACAAAAAAAATGGACAAAAAGTGATGAGAATAGTCAATAGATGCAGAAACTTGAAGTATGCACAGATCATTGGAAAAAAAAATATAGCACCTAGTTAGCATATATAGCTGTAAGTACCCAGCTTACAGAATATTATTTCTAGCACTCTACAAAGAAATGCAATCTTTTTTTCTTTTGTCTCCGTATTTCAATTTCATGATTTCTTTGTATCATGAAATATACAAATGCGCTATAGCGGTTCTTTACACTCTGATTCTTGCAAAATCTTCACAATCCTTGCGTTTAAACATCTCATGTGGTGTATCCATTGAATTTTAAAACTTGGAAAGTACCTGAGGCTCAAAGTTCTCAGTAAGAAGAATATTATCAGCCTTGATATCTCTATGAATAATCCGTCTTTCACAGGTCTCGTGAAGATATGTGAGACCATCTGCTGTACCCAGAGCAATCTTATACCTTTTACTCCAATCGAGTGTACCTTTCAAACCTGGAAAATGTTAAAGACTCAAGAGCATAAAAAAGTTCTCATAACTACTGAGAAAAACAATGCAGTTTAGGAACAAACCATGAAGAGCTGAACGCAAATTCCCCAATGGAGACAACTGAAAAACAAGGTGCATTCCTCCCTCAATGCAACATCCAATCAACTTGGCAGTGTTTGGATGGTTTACATGGGCTATAATGCCAAGCTCTGATAGGAAACCAGCTGTCCTCTCATCTGGTGCCCCTTTTGTCAGCCGCTTTATTGCTATGAGCTTTCCGTCCTTCAACCGACCCTTGTAGACTTCAGCATAACCACCCCTCCCAATTATGTTCCCTACAAGAAATCAAACCCTTAAATTTGGCTACATCACTTAATCAATATCATTATATTTTATTGTAACAACATTATCATTTAGCATCCGTACATAACTTCATATTTCTCGTGGTTAAGTAGAGATTCTGCCCAATTGTGGAATTCAAGTGGACCAAATATTGAATTAGTTTTAGCAAGATTTATAAGTCTTGAAATTGCATACCTCGGTTAAAGTTGTCTGTTGCAGCTCTGAGCTGCGATAGGCTGAAGTTCTCTAAAGAAGACTTGAAGTTGTATAAATTTATAAGTCTTGAAATTGCATACCTCGGTTAAAGTTGTCTGTTGCAGCTCGGAGCTGCGATAGGCTGAAGTTCTCTACAGAAGACTTGAAGTTGTATAATTTTCTCAGCATAGGATTCTCCTGTTTGCTCCTGTTGTTCTTTCTCGAAAGCCTTGGAACAGCAAGTTGTGGGAAGGTAGAAAAGGGCTTTTCTGATTTTCTTTTCCATAATTTGAAGAGCTTTCTCCAGTTAGAAAGAGCTCCTGCATGTGTACAACGAACTTCTGCCTTGGGGCTGTCTTCAGGAGAAGCTATATCGGATTCCAAGCCTTCTAAGCTGGCTTCTATAACTCCTTTAGGAGATGATCCATCTTTTTTCTCGTTTTCCGCATCCGGAGCCCTCAAATCTTCAACAGAATAAGAAAGAAAAGAGTGGTAAAACCATGGACTACAGAAACACATACACCACACATGATACATGTAACAAATAGGTCACAGTACCTTGGGCCGATGCATATGAAGAAATCATAGCCCCTCGTCTTTTATGTCTTGCTTGAACAACCACATCTTCTGAGTTCTTATCCGGCTTGTCACCAGAATCCGCGGAGTTCTCACTGGAAGATACCAATGACAATAACAAATCAATAATCAGAAAAAGAAATAAAACCAGAAATCATCAAATCTTTACTTCTTACAGCATGTGTACAAGTAACTTTGTTCTGGGGGAGACAATTATAGACTATAAGTGGTGCAAGATTTGCCGAATTTTTTAAAACTAATTCCTTAGGATGACACAAAATAAAACACAAGCCAACATGGAAACCATCATCATACCTATGAGAACTAGTAAAGCTCGAAGGAGAGTAGCTCTAAACCAGATTTAATCCAAAAGACAAAGGACAAAGAAGATTACATTCTACGAAGAGAAACATCATAAAGAAGGAAAATAAGCAAAATACTTGTCTACCATATGTGGTATTTGTAGAAAATCCACAAAATTGGTAAGCTGAAACCCACAAGTGACAAAATAATTAGTGTAGAAACTAGAAATCACAACAGAAGTAGCATCAAAACCAACAATCTTCTCTATAAACAGCACAAAGGAAAACCAATAGAAACGCAAAATTGAACATACCAATGGCTACCATTCAAAAGACATTTGATGAAGAGAGAACAAAAATAAGAACTCATTTGATAACATTCCTTAATGGACATTAGAAAAAGGAAAAAGCTTTGAACAAAACTAAACACATACCCATATGAAATAACGTGAAGAACAAAAACACAAACAAGATGCTAGATTTCAGTAAACATCAGGAAAAGGAAAACAAGTTTAGAAAAAAAGAAAAGAAAAAAACCAAATGATTTAACATGAAGTGGAAAACAAAGAACTCATCTGCCACCAATCAAATAAAAAAAGAAAAACCCAAATGAGAAAACATGAAGATAAATGAATACATACCTTAAAGTACCATGTTTATGGTGATTAACATCAGCCATGAACACTCTCAAAACAAGCAAATACACCAGACCAGACAACAATGTGATAGACAGAAAGCAAAGCAAACAAACGAGACTTTGTAGTGGTTTCTATAACATTAAAGCCCTGTTCTTTAGTAACATTATTTTGACCCCACCCCCCAAAAAAAATATTTTTTTGTTCTTTTTAAGACCCAGAAAAGGGCCATCTGAAACATAAGATATCTTTATATGGAAAAGTTTTCATTTTCTTTTGTTTTCTCTCTCTATCCGTCTAATTTTTCATTTCCTAGAGGGAAGAAAGATTTTCACAAAGTGGTGCTACTTACAAACAAACTTTTACATTAACTTTTGGTTTTTGTTGTTTTCTCTCTCTTTTATTACACGAGTCCGCAAGAATCGCTAGTCTAATGTGTTGGGTTGGTGACATGTGTTAAAAGCTCTGCAGCGACTTCTGCTCTCAACCTTAAACGCTCAAAACTGTGCAAACAGACAACTTGAGGGACCGAATATGAACGTTGATAATGTTTCTTCTTTTCTTTCCGCTCCCTTTTTCAGTCAAAAAGAATAAAAATTTGAAGCTCTTCGAGCAAATTTCTTATTTTGCAATTACAGCTACAGAAGTTTTATATTCTCTTCATATTGCACCCCCCCCCCCAAAAGGCCAAAACTTTATATCATGTACGTAATTTGTGGGTATGTTTTATAAAATATGCATCTTCTTTGTATTGAAATTAAAAAATGAAAGAAAATTTCGTATGAAGTACACTAACTTTAAATACTAGAAAGTTTAGTTGTCAATCATAATATTTGTAGGGAAGATGTTGATATCATCTTGTTATGATGCCAACCACACTTCCATGGCTGCATTAACGTATTTTGATTGTGTGTTCCATGCCTTGATGAATAAGCATTGAGTTTGTATACTTAAAACTAACTTTTTCCATTAATAATTGAGCTACCATGTTCAAATATTTTCCTAATCTTTTGATTGACATTATATTTAATATTATATTGTGAATGAAACGTGAAATGATAAATGTAAGTGATTCTTCTTTTACCCCTTTCTCAATACAAGACAAAAGCCAGTAAAATGATAATAATGAACATTTATTATATGTCAACTTTTTCAATTATTTTTTCCTGTTTTTCTTTTAAAATATGAAACGTATGAAACATACATATTTTATACAAAAATGGGTTTCCGTTTACGCCATGAATTTTAGCCTTTTTAATTTTCATCTTTAATCGTATTTTTTTGTGAATGAAAAATATTACAACAACACTACTTAGAAATACATCCAAACTATTTTGGAGGGGATTTCAAAAAATTGAATACCACTATTATTACGAATCGGTATTTTAGCTAGATTATTAATCTCTTTGTTATGATATTCGGATATGTGTTGAACCGATTAGTACATCATTTTAGCCAATAATATATTGATTCTTCTAACTAAAGCAGAATTCGACACTTTTGTAGCACTCTTTAAACAGTTTGTACTCCCTTATCTATAGTAATTGCCAAGACTTCCAGAATACCCCACAGTTCAGCATCTAAAATTGAACAAATGGCCGCAAATTGGTTGTACCCGATAATCCATCTGCCATATCTGTCACGTAGAATTCCCCCAATCGTTGCTAAGTCGGAATCCTCTTTTACTGCATCATCAGAGTTTATTTGAATCCAATTCCTGAACGTGGTTGGAATTGATAATAGAATTTACCAGTTGGAAACATTCACCTCTTTAATCGTATTATTAGTAAGGAAGATATCTGAAAATTTTGAAATTTTATATTCAAATTTCACTATATATATATTTTTAGTTAAATTTATCGTGGTGAGCTACTTATTCAATTTGATGTTTGTAGTTATTGATTTTAAGTGTAACTATTGAGGAAAATATCGAATTTATAAGTTTGTAGTATGAGAACTATAATAATTGATGTTGTAACAGTGAAAAGAAACAATTAAGGACAATAATTGAAGACAATAAAAGAGGCATGAGATTGTTTTTACAAGTCTGTTTATCAACTCTGCAACTGTAGAACTTTGCCTGAAGAATGGATCCAATATACAAAATTTTAAGTACAAAGAAACTAACATTTAATACATAAGTTCAAAACAACTCCCACTTACAAGATCAAGCATGAATAAATGAGAGCACAATAAGCAAATCAGCACAAACCATCCAAGATATAGTTAATAAGATAAGCAAAATAAGTGAACCTTCAACACTTGGATTAGACATGATCCTACCCTTTCACATTCAGTATCTAATACTGCCTTTTCTCTTTATGTCAATGTCGGAAGTAGCCCTAATAAAGTTGTGTGGTGCCATCAAATCCTTCTAATACTCTTGAGATTTGATGTATATCTTAGTCCCTTAATCACTTTTTGGTTATCCATAGATAAAATATCATGATAAACACAATGAAACAAAGTAAATAACCCATGATATTAGGACTCTCAAAAATATTTTGTATCCTTTTATATGACCCTATATTTGCTCATTTTAGATAAGAACCAAATAAAAGGAAATTAATTTAAGGTATAAAAATTACTCAAATTTAAAAAATAATAATAATTAAGTCCCTACTTTTATTTTTGCACTCAATTAGGTACTTGAACTTTCAAAATATATTAAAAAGGCCTTCAAACTTTTCAAAAAAATAAATTAAGCCGCTGAATTTTTTTTTTCACTCAATTAGGTACTTGAACTGTAAAATGCATCAAAAAAGTTTTTTGACATTAACTTTAACAGTTGATCGTTAAAGTTAACTGCCCTTTATTTTTTCCAATTAAAGTCACCCCGTGTCACAACCACGGCGTGACATGTGGCAAAAAATATTATAAAAAATAAAAATTATTAAATTTATTAAAAATTAAATTCATTTTATAAAAATCATAAAAAATTATAAATTGCATAAAAAAACCATTTAACCATGAACTTTAACTGTTGACCGTTAAAGTTAACGGCTCCCAGTTTTTTTTTTAAAGTTAAAGCCATCATGTGTCGCAACATAGTGTGATATGTGGTGAAAATTGATAAAAAAATTAAAATCAATTAAAGTTATAGAAAAATTATAAAATACTTATTTTAGTAAGACAATGTTTATAATTTTTTTATAAAATTTATATTTCTTTTAATTTTTTTATAGTTTTCTTATAACTTTATAAAAGTTTATAATTTTAATTGTGTTGATGTGATATATTAGTGTGAAAATTGATATGCATTTCATAAAAATAAAAAAAAATGCATAAAAATTATTCAATAATTACATCTTTATATTATAATTAGAAAGATTATTGGTTTGGAAGTAAAGAATGGAAAACATGGAAATGAAAAGATATTGATTTGGGGGGTAAGATGGATTTTGTGTATAAAAGCATTCAGAAAATGTGGTGTTTATTAGATCCTTTTTTTAATTCACACTAAAAAGGTTTCACATTCCCAAATGGGTGATTCAAACATTTTAGGAAACTATAATGAATTTTTCAATGCGTAGAGCAGCCATGGATTAACTCCATTGTCACCATCATAGCCAAGAAGGCTAGAATGTTGTGTTGTGCCCCACCATCACAACCACATTTACTCAACCAAAAACAACTAATCAACTTCTGCACCAAACCCACAATCTTGTTTTCCTTTTAAAAAAGAACAGTATGGCTTTTAAGGACATTTATTATATGTTGTTCTTTTTTTTTTCAACCCAAATATATATGGGTTGATATTTCATAAATAATTTTAAGAAATTATCATATATACATTTAAAATATTTTATTACACCTTGTGACACATTTAACAATTTTTTAATTTCTATCGATAATATATTAAATATTATTTTAATATATATAAAATAATTATTTAATACATCACAGATTTGAAACCAATTGGATTGAAGAACAAACTTTAAATGTGATTGATGAAAAGAAAAAGAGAAGTTTAAATGTAAGCACGTGGGCAACCTGGCTTTATTTTACAGTTGATGTGAACTACATATATAATTTATAAAAATTGTATCTTTTATCATCTTTTTCAAGGAAACTCTTCCATAGGGATAATGTAACATTGACTCCTTTAATTTGTCAGTTTTTTCATTTTAGTTTTGTAACTTTTTGTTTTTTTAATCCATATTGAAGTTGACAGTTTAGCATTCTAAAATTGTGCTAATTATTACTTAAGTTTTAAGTGAAACCAAAATTAAAAAAAAATTTAAATTCAAGGACTAATACAAAATAAAAAAAAGTTCAAGAATTAAGTTAAAAGAAAAAGGTTGTCTAAGTTGTATTGTTCCTTTAATATATTTAATTAATTCATATTTTTAAATGTAAAATATTTGCATATACTCATTTGATGACTTTTGGCGACTAAGTGCACTATATTAGAATCATCATCATATATTTACAAAATCTTAGTGTTAGTATTGTATTAGAATCACCACCATTCATATCAATAATATATAAAATAACTTTAAACTATAAGCTCTCTCTCATTAATTCCCACAAAGGAAGAAACTCTAAAAAAACTTATGAAAATAGTGAAGAATTTGAAACTTAAGAGTAAATAATTGACACAGTTTTATAGATAAGAGAGTGTTTTGTAGTTAATGTATGATCAAAATTAACTCTTTTAATAAAAATAGAAAAGAAATTGACACTTATTTTAAGGGCAAGTGTGGGTACAAGAGTGTATTCTTGTCAATGTGAGATAAAAATTAATTTTTTAAAGGATTAAAAATTAATTTTTAATGCAAAATATTAAAGTGAGAGAGTATTTTCTACTTAATTTGAAATTAAATTTTTAATGAAAATAGTGAAGAAGCGAGTTATTGGAGTATTCTCTGGTCAATGATAAAATTAACTTTTTAAGAAAAATAGTGAAAAATTCATTACTTATATATAAGGTAAATGTGAGAAGTGGAAGTGATCTCTAGTCAATGTGAGATTAGAATTAACCTTTTAATAAAAATAGTGCGGAAATTGTCATTGTGAGATATGAGAGTGTTCTCTAATCAATGTGGGATTAAAATTAACTTTTAATGAAAATATTGAAGTGAGTTATGGTAGTATTCGCTAGTCAATGCGAGATTAAAACTAACTTTTTAATGAAAATAGATTAAAATTAATTTTTAATGAAAATAGTGAATAAATGAGATATGGTAGTATTTTCGAGTCAATGTTGGATTAAAATTAACTTTTTTTATGAAAATAGTGAATAACTGAGCTATGACAGTATTCTCTAATTAATGTTTGATCAAAATTAAAACTAATTTTGATCAAAATTAAAACTAATTTTTACATTTTATTTGATTTAGTCTCTAAACCCGAAATTGCTATAACTTTCGAATTTGAGTTTCAGTTTCGAAACCGATCTCAATTACATCCTTAGAAGGTTCTTTATTATTTATAATTATAGAATTTTCATATTAATTTTGAGATATTTACATTTTAGTCCCTACATTCAAAAATTAACAATTAAACTTTACAAACTAGTCATTTTTCACTTCGAAGCTTAGAATCTAACAAAATGACACCAATTTTGTAACACCACTAACACATATCCGTCGCCAGAATAGGGTTACGGAGTATTACCGAACAAAACACAACTTCTGGATATTTATGAACATATATAGAAATTAAATCTTTCAAAAATCATCAAATATTAAAATAAACCGAAATTACTATTTGATATTCCTATAATAAACATCAAATATAATATAAAGATTATTTAATAATTAAAACACATTAACAAAGTCACAAGCTAACTCATATCTAACTATTTTATTTATTCAAACATAAATCACTATTCATATGATCATTTCATAAACTTAAACTTAATATTAAACAAGCTTAATAATTATACTCTATTTAATGTCAACTTTTGTTATACTTTAATCAATTCAAGTTCAAATATCTCAAGTCTATTTCATAAACTACAACTTATCCGTATCTTAACATGTAATAATATTACTCAAATTCGCATTTATACTTTCCTTGACATATGATAGCCGAACCATACTCATTTTAATCTATACTCATTCACCATATTCAAATATATATATATATGTATATATGTACCTAACATAAACATCATTTATCCCTAGCACAAAACATCATAATCAAACATACTCAAACTCAACTAAACAAAACCAAATTCAAACTAATATGTTATGCCATTTTCGCATGGCTTTATATACAAACACTTTCAAAATAATCTAATTTCAAGGCTAGCCTATACATGCCATAAGTCCGATTTCAATTTATAAAAGTACCGAAACAGACGATAGTGTGGTGAACTTCGCTGACGATCCCCGAGCCTGTAACTTGAGTCTAAAATCTATAAAACAGAATAAACATAACACATAGAGTAAGCTGACATAGCTTAGTAAACCTTCAGCAAATTAAACCATTCAAAAGAATAATCGAAACATTTAAAATAAGCCATATTATAACATTATTGAATTACATAATCCCAAACATATCATTTAATTTATTTATAACTTGTATTTTTATGCAAATAATTTATCTTGGCCGAATGCTATTGTATCACAATTAGCATAATTCCATTCGACTTTTTATTCTAAAAAAAATGAAATTATATCAAGTATGCTTACATTTGAAAATGTATATATATATTCATGAATCAAAACTCAACTTCATTTATTTACTTCCCTATATAACACATTTCAATATTCATTATTCGAAAGTACAATAATCCTTTAATATCAATATGGATTTCACCTTTGAATCTCTTCCTCATGTAACTTTGGCCAAATATAACTTAATATTCAAACATTAATATCACGTACTTTACATTAATTCACGTATAGATTTTCATATACACATTCAGTACCATTAACATCAATTATAACTTGTATCACATATTAAATAATCAACTTACCTTATCTCTGAAAAGGTAATAAATTGTCACATACCTGTTCACTTTAACTCATTTAATGTATTCAATTTCCATAGTAGCATATAAATTTTTTGGCCAAATATAACTTAATATTCAAACATTAATATCACGTACTTTACATTAATTCACGTATAGATTTTCATATACACATTCAGTACCATTAACATCAATTATAACTTGTATCACATATTAAATAATCAACTTACCTTATCTCTGAAAAGGTAATAAATTGTCACATACCTGTTCACTTTAACTCATTTAATGTATTCAATTTCCATAGTAGCATATAAATTTTTTTAATCATAAACTTATAATAATTCACCAGCATAAAGCCTACTAGGCAATAAAGCCTGATATCTTTCATCGGCACAAAGCCTGCTAGGCATTTAGCCCGATATTATACACCGACACAAAGCCAGCTAGGCATAAAACCCGATATCTTTCACCAGCACAAGGCTTGCTAGGCTCAAAGCCCAAATATCATTATTATAAAACTGTCTCACAAACAATACATATATCGAACTTTTCATATACTCCATATACCTCATACGGACTTTCAAATATTATAGCTCAATAGAACTAACTTCAAACACATTATTTCTATATTTATTCACATTCGACTAACTCAACATTAATTCCACAAATTCCAAATCAACAAATTACTAAGTTACATTCAAAATTAACTATGTTTAATTGCTTAAAGACTTACGTCGGATAACGACGAACGATGTAATCGGCTATTTAACTATTTTTGTTTTTCCCCGATCCAAGTCCGATTTCTTTGGTTCTTGATCTAAACATATTCAAATTAAGCTCATTCAAACATATTTTCATTCAATTTAGTCCAAAAACACATAAATGGGCAAATTACATTTTTACCCTAATATTTCACATTTTCACAATTTAGTCCCTATTGCACAAAACACAAAATATTCAAAATTTGACTACACCATGCTTAGGCCGGATATTCATTATACTCATACAAATCCATACATTTCATTTATTTCACATTTTAGTCCCTCAATTTATTATTTTTGCAATTTATTCCTAATTACTCAAAATCATCAAAAACTCCAATACAAAACTTGTTAATCTAAAACATTATCTTTAATATTTTATCATCAAACATTACAAAACACAAATATTCATCAATGGCCTAACTCAAATATGCATCAAAACCAGAAATTCTAGTATGGGTCGGATAGTATTCAAAGCAACAATCTCAAAAACGTAAAAATTATCAAAAACCGAGCTGAACACATACCTTGATTTAGCTTAGAAATGACTGAACCCCAAGTTTTCTTTCTCTTTTCTTTTGTTTTAGTTTCAGTCTTCAACAATAAAAGATGAACATGCATTTTTTTATGATATGTTTTCTTATTATAATACTTATATTCTAATTTACTATAATAACCTTATTTACATTTTATTTATCAACATGAACTAATGGATACTTTAGAACATAGCCGTCCACCATAATGTAAAATGGGATAATTTCATCGTTAGTACTTCCTTTTCAAAAGGCAACATCAATTTAGCCCATTTTTCAAACAACCACCAAATTTTCAATTTACGCGATTTAGCCCATTTATTAAATTGGACATCCAAACGATAAAATTTTTAAACGAAAATCTAATACACACAAATTCACACATTATAAACACCAAATAAAATTTTAAAATATTTTTCTGATTCGGATTCGTGGTCTTGAAACCACCGTTTTGATTAAGGTCTAAATCGGACTGTTACAAATTTCTTCAAGTATTCAATAGTGACAGTTTCTTAAAACTTTAAAAATTTTGCAAAATAGTACATAGGTCAGCTAAAACAAGCTCCTAGAATCTCAAAAACATGAAAATTAAAAGAAATAAATTGAATTGAACTCACCAATTAAAGGACCTAAACTTGGAGCTCAATGGTGATTTCGATGCTAGATGATGAAAAGAGAAATGCTTTTTCTTTCAATTCACTTTGTTCTTTTATTTTTATGTTTTAAAAATTATAAAATTTTAATATTAATACTCATAAAACATCACCCAATCATCCACTATAAACCAAAGTGGTCAAATTGTCATTGAAAACCCTTGCTTATTACTAAATAAGTCCTTTAGCAATTAAAAATCTATAGCGATTAACGTTTACCACTTTTATAGTTTAGTCCTTGTAACTAATTAACTATCCTCAGATCCTCGAGACTATTTGGTATCAGAGTCAAGGAGGAACAGGTAATTCTAAGTTTTGAAAATATTCAATTTTTTTTCAATATTTCTAAGTTCTAGTTTAATTGTCTTTCTTAATGTATCATTATTTTTGTTAAGTATTGATACACATTCCAGTTAGTCATGGGTTAGGTGTGTTAAGGATCCCTGTAGGCAATTGTAGTAATCCAGAAATTCTGATAGTAGAACCCATGTAACAACTCATTTTTCAATGGTGTCGAAAACGATGGTTTCGAGACCACAAATTCGACGAGTGAGTTCTTATCATTAGTATTTAAATTATATGAGTCAATAATAAATTCTATATTGAATTTTGATTTAAGGAATTTTAACTAACTGAATTAAAAGTTAGTATAAGTGCTTCGGTTCAAAAGTTAAGTGGTTATTGAAAACGAGGTATTAGGACCTCGTTTCCGTAATTTAAGGCCCTAAATATTTTTATTAAATATTTATAGACTCGTATTACATGTGAATTGAAGTTTGGTCCGGTAATTTTGATGAATTATTGCTTAATTACGGTAAAATGATTACATTGTAAAAGAGGTAAAAGTTAATTGTTATATATTTAAAACAATAAAGGGATCAAAATGGTAATTTAATCATGGTAAAAAAGTCCAAGCGGTAGTGGTTATGATTCACTAACTTTTGGGTTATTTATTCTTTTAGTCCTAATTAGTTTAGGGTTAAATTGAAATAAAGTTAATTAACTAATAAATTAAAACAATTGAAGGACCAATTGTATAATTAAACCCTTTTTTAATGGTAAATATACTATAGGTGATGATTGTGGATGGTAATGGGTTTGAAATTGTTAAAATCGAATGGAAATTAAAAGGGTAAAATGGTAATTTGATAATTAAACATAATGTAAATAAAATAAAAGCTAAAATAACTATCATCTTTTTAACCTTCTTCTTTCAAAAATCGAATAGCCATGGGAGGAGAGGAGCAAGCTTTCGACCAAGCTTAGGGTTCCTCATTTGATAGGTAAACCTTGGCCGTTTTCAATAATTTTTATGTTTCTGAGCTCGTTTTAGCTTGATTTAGCTAACATGAGGACTAATTTGTAAAACTTTCAAATGTTTTGGATTATTCCATTGATGAGTTATGAAATTTCTTGGAATTTTATGATAGATCATTGAGTTTGGTTGTTAAATAAGACTATTTTGTAAAGTAATTTTTAGTAATTTTAAGATTAAATGACTAAAATGTTATAGTGATTAAATTATAAGGACTTGATGTGAAATAACAGCAAGTATGTGCTGAAATGGGGTAGTATATAGTTTGGCTTAACTTAAATTTGATTAAAATTGGTTAAATTATAAGTTTTGAGTTTAGGGACTAACTTACATAAAAGTAAAATGTCAGTGGTAATTTTGCAAAAAATGACTTAATTGCATAAAATAGTTAATTATGTTGCTGGCAATTGATAATTGAATGAAATGATTATTTAGATCAAGGGTGAGCTGATAATCAAGAAAAAGAGAAAATTATTGAATAGGCTCTAAACTTTCATTATTGCTGTAATTAGTCTGGTAAGTTCGTTCGGTTTAATTTTAGTACATTTTTAAAGATATTATATGAACCTAATTACATAATTTTGGATTATATTTATGTGTGTAAATGAAAATGGAAATAATGAATTGATACAAAGTCGACCACTGATTGAGATACTCTGAACTGTTACTGCAAATTAGTCATGTAAGTGTGTTGAATAAAGTAATTGATTTAGTTGTTGTTCTGTGAATTATTGAATAATTTAAGTATATTGTATTTAAATTTTCTTGTATAGTAAATATTAAATTGTGGAATTGAATCAAATTGAAATGAAATTATAATTGAGGGCCATGATTGAAAGTGAGAAAAGAATATAATTGAATTCATGTGACAGAGAAACGCTTAAACGATTATATGATAATTAGTTAATTGAACTAAATTGCATTATTAGTTAATTCGATGTTATGTCTGATAAATAAGAACTATATGGATGTGTGCTCGTAATGGTATAATGTAAAGAAAGTTAATTGAAATGGACGTGGTATACGAACCGTATGAACCTCGTAAATACTTGAAACATAAAGGACAGGTCATTAGGGGTTATATAGTTTCGGGTGCTAGTCTTGGATGTCTTACCAATGGATAGTCTCTATACTTGAGTCATTACTACAAATAGGTTCTGTAAGTTCAATGTTCGTATTATATATATATGGTTAGATTTTATTCTTTATTATTGGATTTACTCTTTTAGCTTCAGTATTATAAAGTTGAATGTGATTGTCGGGAATATATAATAGAATTGAGTTGTTATGGCGGTGTATTGTATTGGGCTTTCGGCCTAGTAGGCTTTATGCTGGTGTATTGTATCGGGCCTTGAGCCTAGCAGGTCTCGTGCCAGTGACTTATCGGGCTTCAAGCCTAGCAGGCTTCGTGCCAGTGACTTATCAAGCTTTGAGCCTAGCAGGCTTTGTGCTGATATTTATCGGGCTTAAGGCCTGGCAAGCTTCATGCCAATGTAACGATTCGTATTGGGTATTGTTGACTTGAGATCTTACTAAAAGAGGACTTGAAATATGAATTAAACTAATGTACCATACAATACTTACTTGTTGTGAGCTGTGATTCACATGAACTTAGTTATTTAATCGTATAATTTGATCTGTTATGTTTAAATTTAGTAAGATTATCGTTTGATTTAACGAACTTACTAAGCTTCAAGTAAACTTATTCCTGTTTTGCGTTTGTTTTGTAGATTGTATTTTGTAGTTGGCAAATCGGATTGACTCAAAGAATCTCACTATCCCGGGGACTCTTTATGGTAGATTTTGTAAACATCTTGGCTTATATGGCATGTAATAAGGTAAATGAATATATGAAAATTTTCTAGATATGCGTTCGATTGGTATGACTTGGTCTGGGTTCCTATGTAATTGCAAAAAAATAAGATAGCATGATTTTGCTCATTTTTGGGTACATACAGCCTGGGACACAGTATACGAGTTAGTACACGGTTTGTGACACGACCATGTGAAATTATTTCGAAAGGTACATGGTTGGCCACACGGCCATGTATGGAACCACAAGGTCTGGGCTGTGCCAAATGGTCTGGCCATATGGTCGTGTGACCCCTGTTTTGAACTTTTTAAAATTTTCCTTGAACTTTCTGATTTGTTTCGAATTGGTTCATAATTGTTTCTAAACTAATTTTAAGGCCTCTAGGCTCGTTTTAAGGCCTATAAATATATGTATTACTCCAATTCGAATTATTATGAAATTCTGTTAATTAAATAGGCAACTTGATACTATCTATTATTGATTGTTCTGGATTGTACGGTAATACATTGTAACCCTAATCCAGTGACAGGTACGGGTTATGGGTGTTACAACCCCATTGTAGGAAATACGAAAATAAAAAGATGTTTCCTTTCCTTAGGAGAACCAATTCTTTTGCAAGCTTTATCTCTAACAACCCCAAGAGTGTGACCAAACTTCAAATAACACTGTTTATGAAAAAAAAGAACATTATGAAAATGTTCCCAAAGATTTGATAATTGGACTCTCCCAAGAGTTCCAACAAACCAATGTTTATAAGAAAACAACTTTTGAAACTTTAAATGCCTTATAAAAATAAAAGAAAGAAGTTTACCTATTCAAAAAGAATATGAAACAATCCAATTATTAGATAAGGTCTGTAACACTCTAAACCCAACCTACAAGTTTTGACCCTGATTTGGCGAGCTACTTTAATAGCCTGTTTTTCAGTGGTATCAAAAATAATGGTTTCAGGGCCACTAAATCCGACAAGTAAGTTCATAAATATTATACTTAATATTTACGAGTTAATTGTGACTTTGAGAAGGTTTTTGATATGGTGATTTTTGTTTTATAAGCGATTTATTAAGTTCAAGTGGTAAGACCCTAAGGTCAAGTGGTTTTAGAAAATGAGGTATTGGGGCCTCGTTTATAACACCCCTAACTCGTATCTTTCGCTGAAACAGAGTTACGGAGCATTACCAGAATAAACAGATCAAATATAGACATTTTACATCATTTCTCATTTATATCAGAAGTCAATTATAAAACAATCATATTGTCCCTTATATGAGCCCTCGAGGCCCAAAATATTCAATAGAAATAAGTTGGGACTAATTTGGGTACTCAGAGAACTTTTCGCAAAATTTCAATATTTTTCTAAGGGGTAGAGTACACACGCCCGTGTCTTAGGCCGTGTTGACATTTAAAATAGGACACACGATCGTGTCCCAGCCCGTGTCTGTACTCGTGTAACTCTCTAACTTGAGTCACACGGCTAAGTCAAATGCCCGTGTGCTAGGCTGTGGGTAGGTGCAGGGGTCACATGCCCATGTACCATGAAACACCCCTAACTCGAAACCATCGCCGGTACAGGGTTAAGAGGCATTATCGAACAATCAAAACAATTCACATCCATTTCATGACACAAAGTCAATCGTCAATCAAACATATTCAAATACGAGTATATAGTTCCTTTTCGAGGTCTACGAGACCTTAAACACGTGTTAGAAAGAGGTTGGGACTAAACCGAACACTTACGAAAGTTTTCAGAAATTTAAACATTCTTTAACACTGCAAAAGTCACATGTCCGTGTGGGCCGGTCGTTTTCCTTACACGACTACTAGATACACCCACGTGTCCAGGTCATGCCCAAACAAAGCAGAAATACTGACTTGTTCACATGGCCACTAGACACGCTCGTGTGCCATGGCCGTGTGAAATTAAGCTAGCTATTGAATTGATCACACGGCCACCATGCACCCCCGTGGGCTTCGATCGTGTAACCTGTCCAGGCACACCTAAAAGTGACTCTTAAACCACACGGCAGAGACACATGCCCGTGTCTCTTGGCCATGTATGCAAAATAGGCCATTTGTAAGGCCAATTTGCCGCTCATACAAGGGTCAACCAACAAGCTTCAAAGCAACATCAATTCATGCTTCTAAATGCATTCAAACATACCATTTCATTTACCCATTAACCATCAACAATACCATCTACTTCCATACCTAATATCATCACAAATGAGTCCATTCAAAGTAACAATTACACATCTCAAAACATATATATATATATATATATATATATATCAAGCATTATATAATCCATGCCATAATTCATCTTCAAACCACATCTTTCATCAACCACAAAATCATGATATATACCAAATTCATAGCTCTTTCATAAATTCAACATCATTCAACTTCCAAGCCAAATCACATGGCAAGGATTAAACATTTCAAAACATACCATAACTTCTAGGCTATACATGCCATATTTCAATTATATTCATCTTTCCAAAAGTACCAAAATAGATTGCCGATAGTGTGATAGAGATGCTGACGATCCCCGGATCCGAGCTAGCTTTGCTAACACTGTAAAAAAGATAAATAAATCACACAGTAAGCTTTCAAAAGCTTAGTAAGTTCGTAACATAATACATTATTCCAAAACAAACCATCATATAGATTAATTCACAATCACATGTACCATACCATCTAAAGCTAATATGTTCAATTAACCTTCCATAAACTCATTCATAGTTTCATCAACCACATCGGTTCCGAATGTACCTTAGCCAACACTTAGTTATCGATCACTTATGCTACTCAATACTCAATTTTTCATTTCGATCAACTTTCGTCACTTCTTTGATTCAATCGCAGACTTAGTGCCCAAATCAATAGCCGAAGCTTAATTAACATCGCACACTTAGTGCATCTAAATCAAACCGATCTTAAATCGGTATCGCACACACAGTGCCAACCTCAAAGTCGAAGCTTATATTATTTCGCACACACAGTGCTAATCATCTCGGTCACATTTCTGAATATGCACACTTAGTGCCACATAACTCGAGCCCTCACATAGCATTCACAATTCAATAATATCATACCATTTGTTTCATAAAATTAAACATAGTTAAATACACGTATTATATCCGAACTTACCTCAGAAGTTGAAATACCGAAACGGTCGATTAATTGAGCACTTTGTCTTTGCCTCGATCTCGATCCGAACCTCTCCTTTCTTGGTCTATACACATTCAAATTCAATCCATTCAATCACCAATTCATTCTTAGTCCACACACACTTATTTAGGGTATTTTACAAAATAGCCCTCACATTTTCACATTTCGACACTTTAGTCCCTAATTCATGAAATCATCAAATACACATAATTTGCTTGTACCCATGCCTAGCCGAATTCTTCCTATGCTAATTCAAGCCTACACATTTCATTTATTTCACATTTTAATCCCTCAATTTACAAATTTCTCAATTTAGCCCAAAATACCTAATTTCATCAAAAATCCAAATACAAACTATATTAACCCAACACCAAGTTTTCATATTTCACCAACTAACATCACAAAGCTCACATATTCATCAATGGCATATCTCAAATTCATCACCAATTCACAAAATTTAAGCATGGGTTTGGTAGTACACTAAACAACGACCACAAAAACATAGAAATTATCAAAAATCGAGCTCAAAACATACCTCAATCAAGATGAACAAGGGTTGAATATCATAAAGCTATAAACCCTTCTTTTTCTTCTTCAAATTCGGTGGAAGAGATGAGAATATAGCCATCTCATTTGTTTTGTTTAATTAATGTTAATTTATTAGTCATTTTACCAATTTGCCCTTAATGAATATTAATATTAACAACCAATGCCATGCTATCATATTCCACTAACCATAAAATGGCTAATTACAATATAAATCCTCCAAATTATAAAGACAACAACTTTTAAGTACTTATCAATCAGCACACAGCATTCTACACTTTATGTGATTAAGTCATTTCTAACAATTTGACACACAATCGATAAAATTTTCACACAACTTTCACACAGGCTCAATCACACATTATAAACATCAAAAATAAATTTTAAAATATTTTTTTGACCTCAGATTTGTGGCCTCGAAACCACTGTTCTGACTAGGGTCTAAACCGGGCTGTTACATACCAGGCCGTGTGCCACACATAGTTGAGACACATGCTCGTGTCTCTGCCCGTGTAAAAATACCTGAGCATTCTGCTTTGCAATTTTAAAGATGCAGGGGATACACGGCTGATCTAGACGCCCGTGCGCATGGCCGTTTTTCATACACGGTTGAGACACACGCTCGTGTCTCTACTCGTATGGACAAAATAAGGCCATTTCTAAGCCTTATTTCTCACCCATTTTGTCTTCCACCTATATTAACACTTTAATACATTCACCAACCAATTTAAGACATTAAAATCAAGCCAAAACTAAGTCTTATACATGACATATTATCATATATGTTCAGGAATTCAAACTTACCAAATACACATATGTGCATATAGGCATATTTTACTAGTTATGCTATCTTAAACCAATCATCAATGGATCTATGTACTTTTCACCATTTAACCATTTCAAACACATACATCAAACATGCTTAGGCCATATATTTACATATCAAAATATACCAAACACAAGCCATACCAATGGCTAGTTTCAACCAAATATTTATATGCCATCATTTGGCCAATTTGAACTATACATGCCATTATACCCAAAAGAAATTTTGCTATTTATACCAAAACGAGCTGAGGGATAGTGTGATGTTGCTCCGACCCACTTCCAACCTTTACAAGCTTCCGAATACTATAAAACAGAGGAAACAAAACAGAGTAAACTTTAAAGCTTAGTAAGTCTGTATAACAGGAAATTAACTTACCATTTATTTCACATTAAAGTAACCTAACTAAACATGCTCAAATCAATTTGGCCAATTGACTAAACACATATCATCATCAAGCATGTTAGTCATATAATTTACACAAATACCGAGAAACATGAATGAGCTCATCAATATTCAATTTCCATATACATGTATTTATCACTTCAAGTATATATGAACATGTACATATCATATCTTTGTATTTCAAATATTTCACATAGTACTTCATTTCGAATTCATATTATCTCGTGTCAGAACTTTACCCGTTGAATCATTTAAAATATCGATGGATACAAGGGTAGTACACATGAAGTGTACGAGTCTGAAACCTGTAACAATTCAGTTATGACCCTAGTTGGAATAGTAGTTTTGAGACCACAAATCTGAGTCAGAAAAATATTTTAAAATTATTTTCTGTGTCTACTGTATGTGATTAAGCATGTGTTAAAGTTTCGTGAATTAATATGTCCATTTGTGTGTTTAATTTGATATGAGGATCTAATTGTGAAAGATGCAAAATTTGTATGCCATATGTTTAAAGCACCAATGTGTTATGTCTTTATAAATGTGGTGGCCTTATGTTGTAATTTAACCATTAACATGGTTAATGGACATTAATGACCTTGTGTACATATGTTTTATATGTTATATCATAAGGGTAATATAGTAAAAGGTATATTATTATGTTAAATAAAATAAAAGCATGAAAAATAAGCCATTATCATCATCCATCTTGCTGAATTTATCAAAGAAAAAGAAAGAAATAAAGTTCCTAAGGTTCGGCCATTGAAGAGTTTGATTAAGGTATGGATTTTGATCGGTTTTTGATAATTTTTATGTTTTTGTAATAGTTGCTTTGTGTTCTTCAAAACTTATGCTTCAATTTTGTGAATTGGTGAAGATTTTGAAAAATGCCATTGATGAATCCATGAGTTTTGTGATGTTTTGTGATTAAATATGAAGTATATGTGTTAGATTAACATAGGTTGTCTTTGGATTTTTGATGAATTTGAGTAATTTGGACTTAATTGAGAAAATAATATTTTGAAGGACTAAATTGTGAAATAAATGAAATGTATGGATTGGTATGATTATAGTGAATATTCGGCTAAGCATGGGTATAAGCAAATTATGTGTATTTTGTGATTTTGTGAAATAGGGACTAAAATGTCAAAATATGAAATTGTGAGGGCTAATTTGTAAATTGCCCTAAATATGTGTTTTTGGATAGAATAATGAACTGGTGAATAAAAGAGTTAAATTTGAATATGTTTAGATCAAGAACCAAAGAAAACAGATTTAGATCGCGGAAAGTCGAAAGTAATTGAATAGATGAATTTGTTCGTTTACTCGAATTCGAGGTAAGTCTATATACAAATAAATGTATTTGTATTGATTTATGTAATATATGAAATTACATTGTGATGAATGTATATGAGATGACAAATATTTGAAATTCGAGAAAGTATTGACAAATGGTCAATATCCGAAAAGCCCCGTACGAACCTAGGAATAGATAGGATTACATATGTCATCAAACAGGTTTCTGATCAGTGATATCATGTAAGACCACGTCTGGGACGTTGGCATTGATTTAAGATTTCATGTAAGACCACGTCTGGGATGTTGGCATTGATTCAAGATTTCATATAAGACCACGTCTGGGACATTGGCATCGATATGAGATTTACGTGTAAAGCCATGTCTGGGACATTGGCATCGTATTGATTTGTGTAAGACCCTGTCTGGGATAGTGGCATCGATATTTGGTTACATGTAAGACCACGTCTAGGACGTTGGCATTGTAGGACTATTCTGAGCATTATGAGTATCCTATTTGATTCTGAAAGGTTCAACGGGCAAATCCGAGAAATGAAAGACTACGTGAAATGTATAAACAAGTCAGGTACGTTTGAAAGGTACACTATGTATGTGTACGAAAGGTAAGTGTATATATGAACTTACCAAAATGAATACGTGTATGGATTTAATGAGATAATATGTGATATATGTTGAATGTGCTATGAGCATAAGTGATACTTTAAGATGTGATATGTTAGCAATCTATGGCTAAACAAATGAGTCAAAGAATATGTTATGAAATTGCAAATGAGAAATATTAATGACATTGTATCAATGTGATTATGTGCATTTTATATTAAGTTTATTTGTATATGGCTTACTAAGCTTTTGGAAAGCTTACTTTGTGTGTGTTTGCTTTGTTTTATATATCTTCGAAGCTACTAAAGGCTTGAGAATCGTCGAGGATCATCACCACACTATCAGTTTCTATTTTGGTACTTTTGAATGTGTATATAACTAAATATGACATGTATAGGCTAGTTATTTTGGAATATGTTTGATATATGTACATGGCCATTTGATATGGCTAGATATATGGTTGTGTTATGAATGACTAGTTATGTCCTATGATGCTTAGTTTTGGTATAGCTTGATAGCAAATGAAATGGTCATATGAATGGTATGCTTATTGATGTATAGCTAGCATATTATTGATGGTAAATTTGTGATGGATTACGCTTTGAAGTGCTTGTGGTTATATTGAGTTAAATGACTATTAAGTTGGTATGGTTGTTAAGCTCATAATTGAGTAGAAATGATGCACAATTTGATATGTTTTGGTTGCCAATGATGTATGGAAAGATGCTTGTAGGATGACCCAATGTGTGGGTGGCATTATGGCCTTGCAAAAGGCCTATAATTGCCGACACGGTTGAGCACACTGGTGTGTTGCTCGACCGTGTCCCTCGTGGTTGTATTTCAAAACAAGTCAGACTCGACCACAGGCTAGACACACGGGCGTGTGACTGGCCGTGTGGTGCAAGTTAGTAGCGACCACGGGTGAGGCACACGGGTGTGTCCACGGCCGTGTGGACAAGTCAGTATGTATGTCCTGTTTTGACACGGCTTAGACACACGGGCGTGTCTGAGGCCGTGGGAGGCACACGGCCTGCCCACACGGGCATGTGACCTCTGTAACTTAAAAAAATTTTAAATTTTCAAGAATTTCTGTATATGTTCGGTTTAGTCCCGGCCTTATTCTAAAGTATGATTTAGGTCTCGTAGACATATTTAAGGGACACTTTGATGTGAATTGTCAAATCAAATTATGAAATGTCCGTAAAAGTTTTTGATTATCTGGTAATGCCTCTTAACCCTAAACTGACGATGGTTATGGGTTAGGGGTGTTACAAAACCCGTCAACTCATATTTGGGAATGCTCATTGAGCATTTAAATGGGAAGTTCTTCCAAGCCAAATAACAGAAAGCTCATGTGAGCTTGTAACGAGGAGCTTATCAAGGCTTAATAACAGGAAGCTCATAAGAGCTTAAATCAAAAAGCTCATGCGAACTTAATGGGTAACTCTGAAGAGCTATTATCAGGAAGCTCATGAAAGAGCTTTTAATCGGGAAGCTCCAAATAGTCATATATCAGGACGCTCATAAGAGCTGCGTTGTGTCCACAACACATGCATGATCATTACCGATCAAAATACTCATAAAAGTATATAAATGAGAAGCTTGGAAGAACCATGTATTAGAAAGCTCAAGAGAGCTTATAACGGGATGCTCATGTGAGCTATATCTGGACACTCTTGCAAGCTATGGTGTGTTCGCAACATATGCAAAACCACAACCACTCCGGGAACCCTGTATCCATCTAATTTCATTTGTTCAAATGGGATTTATTTTTTATCGGACATTGTCGGATATGTGATTTATTTTCATACTTAATAATTATACAAATCATACACATATAAATCAAGAATATCACATAAATATACAATTTTAGTTACACAAACTTACCTCGACAATGTTCGTGAACTCGTATGCTACTAATCCGTTACTTTTTCTTTACCTCGATCTAGCTCCGTATTTGATTTATCCAAATCTATACGAGTAATTTTAGCTCAATTTAATACAATTCAATTCAATTCACATCCTAGGCAAAATTACAATTTTGCCCATATACTTTTAATTAATGACAATTTTGTCCTTAGGCTCGGAAAAAGAAATTCATACAATTTAATCCTTATTCCAAGCCTAACCAATTTTTACATGTAACATTTACAACCCAAGTAATTCATAAAATTCATAATTTTTTCCATAAATTTCACATATTTACAATTTAGTCCCTAAATCACAATTTCATCAAAATTCACTTTACCAAAGTTGTTTATCTATCAACAACCTTTCATTTTCTACCATAAATTTCATAATTCATACATATTCATCCATGCAAAAACCCTAGTACTTTGATTACTTTACAAATTAATCCTCGAGATAGTTAGATTAAGCTATTACGACCTCGGAAACATAAAAAATAATTAAAAACGGGACAAGAATGCTTACCCTATTAAGCCAAATAAGCTTGCTTGAGTTCTCTTCTCTTATCTAGGGTTTCCAAAAAAAAAAAAATTGGGAAAGATGATGAAAAAGATAATATTTTCTTTATTTAATTACTTATCATCTTTTATTATTTTTACTTTCCAATTTAGTCTTTTTCTTTATCAAATTTTCCATAGATGAATCATCATACTTACCTACTAACTCCTCTTAATGGTCTATTTTCCATATAAGGACCTCCAATTTTGAATTCCATAGCTATTTGATCCTTTTAGCTACTAGATTCAACTTTTGCATTTTATGCAATTTGGTCCTTCTATCATTTAATCATGTAATCGATAAAATTTTCTTAACGGAATTTTTATACTATATCACTATCATAATGCAGACTATAAAATAATATTAAAATAAATTTTCTTTCGGACTCAGATTTGTGGTCCTGAAACCACTATTCCAATTTCATTGAAAACGGGCTATTACATCGCGCCGTAAATATTTTTATAAATATTTACGTAGTGTCATTAAGGTGTTATTAAAGTTTCATTGAAAAATTGTAACGTTTCGATGGTTAATTAATTTAAAAGGACTAAATCATAAAAGAAGTAAAATTTGATCACTACTTGATTTGAGTGATTTATTAGTTTATTGAATAAAGGAAAGGGGATGGAATTAGACAATTTAAGAATGTAGTGGACGATTTTGGGCAACTAAAAGCATGAAATTTTTATGTTTATCAAAGGGACAAAATGATAATTTGATAATTAAAATAAAATAAAAATAAAACCAAAATGTTTATCATCATCTTAATTTTTTCTTCACCGATTGGGAATGGAGAAAAAACTCCATGGAAGACTTGAAGCTTTGGGTTGCCTTGTTATGATGCATGTAAGTCTGTTTGTCCCGTTTTCAATAATTTTTATGTTTTTGATATCATTGCAACTAGGTTTAGCTAGCTCGTACCTTCGATTTTGAAACTGCTAAAGATTCTGAATGTAGCCATTGATGAAACTTGTGATTTTAGATGTTAAATGATGAATTTGAGATATTATTTGTTATTTAAAAGTATTTTATTAAGTGATTTTTGATGAATTTTCTGATTAGGGACTAAATTGTTAAAATAGTAAAAAGTGCAAGGATTAATTGTGAAATTATTGCATGAATGGGCTGTTTTAGATACCATGAACATTTGGCTAAGCTCAATTTTGGGTAAAAATGGTTAATTAGCATGTTTTGGGCTCAGGGACTAAATTGAATAAAAGTAAAACTTTAGGGGCAATTTTGTATAAATATAAAAGTGACCAAATTGCATGAAATGAATTTTTTTGTCTAAATTAATATGTTGAATGAAATTATTAATTTAGATCAAAATCGGGTGGAAAATCAAGAAAAATAAAAATTACTAAAATGCCATTGAACTTTGGTATTTTTGCAATTTAGCCAGGTAAGTTCGTATGAATTGTATTCTGTATAATTTTGATTCAATTGAATATTAATATGTGATTATATTGTGATTAAATCAATATATTTATATGTTAGTATGCAATTTATTGCATTCTATATAAACGACGTATGATGATTACATATGACGACGTAAATCCAACGGCGTATAAATTTCATATTTGAAATGAACTGATATGATTAAATTTTATACAAGATTAGTAAGCATTCATTTCTTATGTAGTTGTTTTCCTTTACTTTTCAGATTACTGGAAGCTCAATCGGATTGGAAGCTAGTCGGAGATCCATCACACTATCCATCGGCTCACTCGGTACTTTCGGTTGGTTTAAGTCTAGTTATATATGACATATATAGATTATTTTGACTAATGTTGGCCTATATGTTTTGTTGTGATTATAGCCATTTGATTTGGCTTGTGTTTTGGTATATTTTGATATAGATATATGTAGCCTTAATTTAGTTGAGGTGTGGCTTGATTGGTGGTTGAATGATGAAAGGTAAAATGATACTTATACACCCACATGGCCGTGTGACTCCTACATTTTGTAAATTTTCATCTTTTTCTGAAAAATTCTCTGAGTTCCCGGTTTAGTCCCGACTTGTTTCTAATGCGATTTTAGGGCCTCGAAGGCTCGTATAATGGACAATATGAATGATTTTGATTGGTTTTTTATATGAATATTGTTAGGATATGTAATGTTCAAAATTCTGTTTGTTTATACTCTATACTCCGGTAATACTCCGGAACCCTATTCCAACGATGGATACGGGTTAGGTGTGTTACAGCTACATTAGCCACCGAAGTGACTCTCCATTAAGTCCCAACCTAACCTCCAACTCACCACTTATACATAGCACACGAATGTAGTGTTAATCTTGAACAAAGTAGTGAAAATTACACGTACTCAAAATACAAGGTTAGCATGGACATAACATTAAAGAATATGATTATACGAAATAATATTTTCGAACATGTAGTTATTTCAATAGGTTCACATTGCACTTAATCACCACACAAAGCATTCAGATACGACTTGTATAAAAACTTAAGTTCACATGAAAATGTATGTTCGTAAGATCCGACGCACCAATCACACAAGACCCATGTAGGGTCAATTTTGGCAACAAAAATTCATCATCCATCAACCTAAAGCAGTTAATTTTGGCTGAGGAGAAAGGATACACAAATTAACTTAGTTTTAGCCTTAGTTTCTTTAGGTTTTCTCTTAGTTTTTTTGCAACCTTTTCTAGGGTTTATATTTTCTCTTGTCATTTATTAGTTTTAGGGTTTATTTTATTGCACTTTCTTCTTATTCTTAGTGTTTCTTCTTATTCTTAGTGTTCTTGTAGTTAGTTAAGCTAGTTATCACTGCAGCCTAGGTTTATTTGCACTTTTAGTCATTGTACTTTGGTTGTAATGACATTTTTAACTTTAGTTTGATGTATTTTAGTTTCGTTTATTTCAAATATATTCAAATTTGTTATTTTTATATTTATTGCTTTAGATTTTCTTATTGAATGCTTTTCGGTTCATGTTCTTTAAGCTTTCTTGCATAAAAAATCTCAACTTTTATATTTTCCTTAAGCTTTACTTTAAAGACTTCTTTGCTTTTCATTTCCATGGTTGTTAGTTGTGTTTCTAGCTTGAGTAGCTAAACCTTTAAGGGGGTTGGCTGATAGAGATGTGGTGAACTGATTTTTGGATGAAAGATCAAACCATAATAAATTGAATTAATTTGAATAAACCTAAACACTTAGGATTAACGCCCCTAAGGGAACATCTAGACAAGTGAGACATAGAGGTAATCTTGTTATGCACCAATTCATTAGTCCCGGGTTACCCGGTGAGATTGAGAGATAAATCAAACTAATTTTTCCAAATTGGTAAAATTGATATCGAGAGATAAAATTGAGCCACTTTAGTAATTTAAGTGATTTAAGTCCCTCATTCAAAGATCAACAAACCACATCAAAGTCAATCGATCACCGTTCTTCATTTATTAGTTAATTTCATAATCTTATACTATTCAGGGATTTAAATAGCGATGCATTCATCGAAATAGCGGTCGTTATATATCATTGTAAGCAGACTCGCATCAAACCGCCATCGCCAAAATCGCTATTATGTTTTACAATAAGTTGTGTGAATTTTTTTTAAAATTCATGACCGCGATACCCGCAGTGATCGCAATAGCATCCGTTGTGTCCGCAACCGCGATAAATGCAACACGACCAAAAACACGACCGTGACCACAATTCAAATCCTGGTACTATTTACAATTTGGTCCTTAGAGTAGCATGTTTAATTTCCTTGCACCATTTTCTTGTTATGATTTGTCGTACTATAAAATCGTACTAATAGCCGCTTAGAATCTAGAATGTATGCTAATTATTATTCAATTGCCATATCCTTAGGGTTCAACCCCTTGGAATACTCCGGTGTTCCATTGGACACTATAAGTATTACAGCTGACTTGTACACTTATAGTTAAAATCGCTCTTAAAAAAATCGTTTTCCAAAATTGTTTGTTTGAACGTGCACGCGTGCGGGTGGTCACTTCCTAGGGATGATTTTATTCCTAATTTTGTTTTATTTTCTCTTCTCCACCTTCTTCGATAGCTTGAAAAAGGAATAGCCATGGAAGGTTCTGTATGGAGCAAACTTCATGAGGTGGGAGATGGAAAAGTAGGAAACCAACAAGCGGGTAAGGTACATAGCCCTTCTGTGTACGTAGAATAAAGTTATGGACTTCAGAGCCATTTTAAGGGTTCTGTATGTTTTTGGAAAAATGGGTTTAAACTGAGAATATTGAGTATAACCTATAATTTTGGTTGAAATGCTTAGCTTCTAGGAGAACGGAAGCCCTAACGTTCGAGAAGGCTAAGTTATGGAGACAATGAAGCTTTAGGTGAGTTCTAGACTCTAAACCTACTGTATGATTTGCGCTGTTTGAATATGTCATGTTTGCATAATCCATAAAATATGATGATATGTGCATGCTGTAACACCCCTAACCCGTATCCATCACCGGACTAGGATTACGAGGTATTACCGGTCGAATCATAACATTTAAACAACCATTGCTCACACATCATCATATTATAGTTAATCAATAACACAAAGTCCCTTTAGAAGGTCTACGAGACTTTAAACATGCTTTAGAAGTGGTTCGGGACTGAACCAATCACATTTCAAACTTTCACAAAAACTTAAATTTTTTTTCTAAACAGGGCACACGCCCGTGTGCCTCACACAGCCATGCCTTAGACCATGTCTTACCCCGTGTGTAACACTGACTTGGGTCACACGGCCTGTCACACGCTCGTGTGTCTGGCCCGTGTGCAACATTGACTTGAATCAAATGGCCTGTCAAACGCCCATGTGCAAGTCTGATTCGTTCGAATTGGGACATTGAAGGACACGGTCGAGATACGCCCGTGTGCTCAACCGCGTGGGAAATTATAGGCCATTTACAAAGCCAAATTGCCACCCATTTTTGGTCATTCCTACAAGCATCACTCTATACTCAATTCATGCCCAATTAATGGTAAAAACCTTACCAAAACATGCACAATTCATGCTACAATATCTTCATTCATTTCCATATACAATACCATCTCAAAACATGTCCATTTCATGAATCAATTCCATACCAAAAGCATATGATTCACATCTCATTTCAAAATATTTCAAACATGCAATATATTGACCATCTCAACTACCAAATCAACTATAAATCATACTATTTCTATTTCACTAAAGCATACCATAATGGCCACTCACACAAGACCATATATACACATTCACAAACACCATTTTCACATAGCAAAACATATACCAAAATCAATACAAAGTCTATAACATCCTGAATTTTTGGGCCTATGCATTTAATGGGTGAATATGTTTAATATGTTAATTTAAGAAATAGGGGGTCCAAATTGGGCTCAGAATTAGGCAAAGGCCTTGGTTAAATTATTAGATTGGGCATTATAGAGTTAAAAGAGTGGTAATTATGTTTAAAATACCAACGTGGGCTTGTGGCCCAACAAAAGGTGACATTATAAGGGAATTAGAAGGTGACGCCACACACAAGGAGTTAGGGGCCCAAAATTTAGGTTTAATGAAGCCCAAATATTTTAATTTAAGTGAGTTAAATTTCGGCATTAAGACTTGATAAGTTGGACGACTACAAGGCTTAAAAATAGGAAGATATATTTGGATTCTATAATTGATAATATAGAAGATAAAACGGAGAAAAGATAGGAGCCTATCTACAAAGAAAGTGATGGCCGAAAATCCACCACTGAGAGGAGTAAAGAAATCGGCTACTGCATGGCAAAGGGGTGTCGAATTTTCAGTTTTATTTAGCTTGAATTTTAATTAATTAGGAAGGGCGTTTTAGGTTTTATATAGGAGGTGCCGAAAATCCTATAAATAGGGGGGGATAGCTCCTTGATTATGACACTTGAAACCTAATTCTCTCCTCATTCATTGTGTCGAAAATCCCTAGCCTTTTCCTCTCCAATTTCTCTTCTTCAATTTCTTCAAAAGCCGAAACCTTTTCTCCATTCTTCTTTCCCTTGTGCCGATTTCTCTAAAAAGCCAAAATCTCTATAGTTTTTCTTTATTCATCCTATTTGTGAGTTAAATCTATTCTTCCGGCATTTAAAATCTATTACTTTGGAATTGCCGAATCCTCTTTCTAGTGCTAGCCGAAATCTTTGTGTTAAGGTAAGTGTCGACTTCTGCTAGTTTCTCATATTTTATCCTAGTTTTTGAAAGGCAAAAGCCAAAAAAGCTAATAGTTTAATGGTTCTATGTTGGGCAGCATTCCAGGATTTGAAGGAAACTTGGTTGACTAGATCTAAAAGCCGAAAATCATTAGTCTCCAATTTCGGGATTTTAAGGTAAGAAGATTTCCCTAGATTTCTATTAGATTTGTTCATTGGATACAAGATCTTAACTGTATAATGAGGATTAACGATTAAATATTGTGATAGTAGCTCTGATAAGGATTTGTGATGGAATTAAATGTGGATCAGGCAAAGGATAGAATCCCTAAGTTTAAAAAAAACGAGCGGTGTCAGCAGTTTGGGATTGGCTAGTAGGTTATAGATCGGCATCCGAACAAAATTTTCGACAGATAGCAGTTTTAGCAACTTCTGATAGTGTCGACATAGAGAGTGTCGTCCTAATGGTAACCAGGTGTGTAACACTTTCACACCATTTAGATTGCCAGTTAAAATATGTTTATTAATCTGTTATATTCCTAAAAATGCCGAAATCCCGGCATAATGATTGAAACCCAAGGAGGGTAAAGGCTAAATATCAGGTTAGTAATCTCTGTCATTGCTAAGTGAATGTTCCTGTGAAGATGACATATGTTTATGCTGTTTTCTAATTGCATGGGGTTGGGTTTATTGAAAGGGGAAGTGTTCTGTTATAGCGGCTTCTGTCGTGACCTGTTCTGGTGGCTAATGCCATTTCAGCCTGGTGACTCTGTCACAACTCTGTTTCTGGTGGCTTTTGCCATTTCAGTCTGGTGACTCTGTCACAACTCTGACGATTAGCAGCATGACTGCCATCAATGGTGTGTAGCGGCGTGGGTTGATTGTAGAAACCCCCAATGGTGTGACTGGCAGGTAAGGGTGGCGTGTAGCAGATGGAAACCTAGGACTTGGGTTGGGCTTTGTATAATTTCTGTTATATTATATTCTGTTATATATTCTGTGGGGCTAAGGCCCAAAATCTAATGGTGCACGAGGGTTGCACACTGAGTCTCGCGACTCACCCTTTTATTTTTAATAATTTCAGGTAGCACTTAGTGCATCGGACAGGGCTGGAGAGGAGAGCAAGGTGACCATGCAAAAGAACATTTGGATTCAGCAAAAAGACTTTAGATTACTATTTTATATTTTTATTTAATGGGTTTTAAATCACGTTGTAATAAGGTCATGGGCCACTAGACTATTATTCATGTTTTGGGTTTTATGTTGGGCTTTTACTAATAGGCATTTAAATTTTATGTTTAAAATTAGTTAAGACATGAATCAAATTTAGTTTTCTAATAAAAATTTTCCAAGGCATTTTATAAAATCTACATCTTATATGAATTATTAAATTGTATAGTTTTCAGAAAAATATTTAAATCTGATAATTATTTTTCTATTCAAAGTGCTATATCTTTTTGTAAAATCACACAAGTGACATACCAGATCCGGTTGTAGTGTTTGGGCCGGGTTTGGGGTGTTACAAAGTCTCATCAGAGCCAAGTTCAAAACTCAGCTTTGGGGGTTTTGGGCTCAAAACATTTTCTAAAGATGGGTTTTGCATGTTTATAAATTATACAGGATGGTTTTTCTCAATATGGCACCTGCGTCTCCTGCCCAAGTCCACTAGGTAAGTATTCTGGACTCACTGTGTGATTATAAGTATGTGGGCTTGATGGGCTTTATGGGACGTAAATTAGTTAGATTAGAGCTTGATGGACTTTAGGCCTAGCTGAAACACTCCTAAAATCTCATAAGACTTAATTTCACTAAACAAACCCGTGAACGAGTCGCAAAACTAGGGTGTGGCAACAGGCATGCGCATGTCTAGGATTGGATCCGAAGAGCACGGTACTTAGCGAGCCCTAGTGACTCACCTCCTCTTCGCTGGAATCCTACCTGGTGCGTAGTGACTGTTCACCCTAGCCGCGAGGATTTGTTGACAGGCCAAAATCCATAACTAAAACCCGAAAGGGACCAGCCACCCTATTTTCACAAAATTGATAAAATACCCTTATTTTGAAAATTACCAAGATACCTATGATTTGCAAATATACCCCCAGATTTACAGAAATACCTTGATTTACAAAGTCAACGGTTTCTTTTAAAAATAAAAAAAACAAAAAAAACATACAACACACAACATCAGTCAAAAACCACAAACACTTGAACGCCACTATTATTCTTTTGAAATCAAATTCTCTAAGATACCCCTGTTTAAGAAAAAACCTTAGTTTCGTAAAATTTTTGAAAATATTTTTGATTTGTAAAAACTACCCAAATTACCCCTGATTTACAAAATGACCAAAATGCCCCTGATTTATAAAATGACCAAAATACCCCCAGATTGCAAAATTATCGAAATACCCCCAGATTGCGAAATTACCAAAATACCCTTATTCCACACAACCACAAGGAACCCTATTTTGGAAAATTACGAAAATACCCCTGTAGGATAAAATTACGAAAATACCCCTTGGTAGAGGAATAACGAAAATAACCCTAAGTGTTAAATGTAGGTGTATGGATGTTGTTTGTATGTTGCTTGTTGAATGTACTAGAACTAGGAGATGAGAACTTGAGACTGAATCGTAGTTATGATTGCGAATTCGAAAGAACCACATTTAAAACTTCTATTCATAAGACTGTCCGTGGTTAATCAGTGGGAAGAATTAATGATTCATAAAATTCTTAATCAGATAAACGCCAATCGGAAGAATGAGTACAAGGGGTCGAAGACATCCACTGCGTGGACGCGATAGGGGTAGAATGACTGTGTCAGAGCCAGTAGGGTCTGGCCATGGGTCAGGAAACGAAATGCCGGAACTGCCGGCTGTAGAAGGAGAATTTCGGGATGAGGCGCCCGGAGATGATGCTGTATCTCAGGCGATGTTGAGGGTTTTAGAGAGGGTTCCTGGAGTAGGCATGGGCACAGGAGCCCGGAAATCTGTGCCGGATCAGCTTAGGGCCAATGGGGCAGAAGTGTTTAGGGGAGTTTCTGGCGTAGCCTTTAACACAGCTGAGTATTGGATGGAAGTGACTGAGCGCATAATGGATGACTTAGATTTCACGGTGGAGGAGAAGTTAAAAGGGGTCGTGTCTCTTCTTCGAGACGAGGCTTATCAGTGGTGGCTCACGATGAAGGAGGGTACTGTCGCAGATCGGATTGGCTGGGACTTCTTTATGGAGTCATTCCAAGGAAAGTATGTTGGGGCCAGCTATGTGGATGCACAGAGGAAGGCATTTCTGAATCTAGTGCAGGGAAGTAAATCTGTGGCTGAATATGAGGTAGAGTTTCAGCGCTTGAGCCGCTACGCTCGAGGAATGATAGCAACCGAATATAAACGTTGCGTTCGGTTCGAGGATGGATTGCGGAATGAGTTAAGGTTTTGATAGCACCGCAGAGAGAGAGACTTCGCTGTCCTGGTTGAGAAAGTTAAGATAGCTGAGGAGGTAAAACTGACTGAAAGACAAGAAAGAGATAAAGATAGGAATAGGAATAAGAGGAATTTTGAGCAGTCGGGATCATCTGGAAATTTCCAGAAAAAGCCTAGGTCCGATGGGCCAGCTCGTGCTCCGACGGGCCAGAATCGATCATGTCCTTCTTGTGGGAAAGCACATTCCGAGGAGTGTAGAAGTAAAATCGTTGGATGCTTCAGATGTGGATCCACGGAACATATGATTAAGGACTATCCACAAGTGAATCAGGCTCAGCCAGCCGGACGAGGTTCTGATCAGGCTGGGAGAGGTGATCAACAACCACCAAGGGGCCGCGGACAAGCCAGGGGCGATAATGGTAATGAACGCGGTCGTGGAGCACCAGGTAGAGGTGTAGGTTATAGTAAGGTGAGGCAGCCAGCTTTGGTCTATGCAGCATATAGCCAAGGGGATGGAGACGTTCTAGATGTGAATACCGGTGCGTACTCTACCATAGTGTACTAAGTTGGGTTTAGAATTGGAGTGCGTAGTGAAAGCATGGTAGTGAGATTTAGGTAGTACGATTAATAGTTAGTTGGAAATTTCGAGGATGAAATTTCTTTAAGGGGGTAGAACTGTAACATCCTGAATTTTTGGGCCTATCTTGAATATGTTTCATATGTTAATTTAAGAAATAGGGGTCCAAATTGGGCTCAGAATTAGGCAAAGGCCTTGGTTAAATTATTAGATTGGGCATTATAGAGTTAAAAGAGTGGTAATTATGTTTAAAATACCAACGTGGGCTTGTAGCCCAACAAAAGGTGGCACTGTAAGGGAATTAGAAGGTGGCGCCACACACAAGGAGTTAGGGGCCCAAAATTTAGGTTTACTGAAGCCCAAATCTTTTAATTTAAATGAGTTAAATTTTGGCATTAAGACTTGATGAGGTGGACGGCTACAACGCTTAAAAATAGGAAGATATATTTGGATTTTATAATTGATAATATAGAAGATAAAAAGGAGAAAAGATAGGAGCCTATCTACAAGGAAAGTGATGGCCGAAAATCCACCACTGAGAGGAGTAAAGAAATCGGCTACTACATGGCAAAGGGGTGTCAAAATTTCCCTTTTATTTAGCTTGAATTTTAATTAATTAAGAAGGGCATTTTCGGTTTTATACAGGAGGTGCCGAAAATCCTATAAATAGGGGAGATAGCTCCTTGATTCTGACACTTAAAACCCTAATTCTCTCCTCATTCCTTGTGCCGAAAATCCCTAGCCTCTTCCACTCTAATTTTTCTTCTTTAATTTCTTCAAAAGCCAAAACCTTTTCTCCAATCTTCTTTCCCTTGTGCCGATTTCTCTAAAAAGTCGAAATCTCTATAGTTTTTCTTTATTCATCCTATTTGTGAGTTAAATATATTCTTCCGGCATTTAAAATCTATTACTTTGGCATTGCTGAATCCTCTTTCTAGTGCTAGCCGAAATCCCTGTGTTAAGGTAAGTGTCAACTTATGCTAGTTTCTCATATTCTATCCTGGATTTTGAAAGGCAAAAGCCGAAAAAGCTAATAGTTTAATGGTTCTATGTTGGGCAGCATTCCGGGATTTGAAGGAAACTTGGTTGACTAGATCTAAAAGCCGAAAATCATTAGTCTCCAATTTCGGGATTTTAAGGTAAGAAGATTTCCCTAGATTTCTATTAGATTTGTTCATTGGATACAAGATCTTAACTGTATAATGAGGATTAACGATTAAATATTGTGATAGTAGCTCTGATAAGGATTTGTGATGGAATTAAATGTGGATCAGGCAAAGGAGAGAATCCCTAAGTTTAAAAAACAAACGAGCGGTGTCAGCAGTTCAGGATTGGCCACTAGATTGTGGACTGGTATCCGAACAAAATCTTAGACAGATAGCAGTTTTAGCAGCTTCTGATAGTGTCGACATAGAGAGTGTCATCCTAACGGTAACCAGGTGTGTAACACTTTCACACCATTTAGATTGCCTGTTAAAATATGTTTATTAATCTGTTATATTCCTAAAAATGCCGAAATCCTGGCATAATGATTGAAACCCAAGGAGGGTAAAGACTAAATATCAGGTTAGTGATCTCTGTCATTGCTAAGTGAATGTTCCTGTTAAGATGACATATGTTATAAGTATGTTGTTTTCTGATTGCATGGGGTTGGGTTTATTGAAAGGGGAAGTGTTCTGTTGTAGCGGCTTCTGTCGTGACCTGTTCTGGTGGCTAATGCCATTTCAGCCTGGTGACTCTATCACAACTCTGTTTCTGGTGGCTTTTGCCATTTCAGCCTGGTGACTCTGTCACAACTCTGACGATGAGCAGCATGACTGCCATCAATGGTGTGTAGCGGCGTGGGTTGATTGTAGAAATCCCCAATGGTGTGACTGGCAGGTAAGGGTGGCGTGTAGCGAATGGAAACCTAGGACTTGGGTTGGGCTTTGTATAATTTCTGTTATATTATATTCTGTTATATATTTTGTGGGGCTAAGGCCCAAAATCTAATGGTGCACGAGGGTTGCACACTGAGTCTCGCGACTCACTCTTTTATTTTTAACAATTTCAGGTAGCACTTAGTGCATCGGACAGGGCTGGAGAGAAGAGCAAGGTGACCATGCAAAAGAACATTTGGATTCAGCAAAAAGACTTTAGATTACTATTTTATATTTTTATTTAATGGGTTTTAAATCACGTTGTAATAAGGCCATGGGCCACTAGACTATTATTCATGTTTTGGGTTTTATGTTGGGCTTTTACTAATAGGCATTTAAATTTTATGTTTAAAATTAGTTAAGACATGAATCAAATTTAGTTTTCTAATAAAAATTTTCCAAGGCATTTTATAAAATCTACATCTTATATGAATTATTAAATTGTATAGTTTTCGGTAAAAATATGTAAATCTGATAATTGTTTTTCTATTCAAAGTGCTATATCTTTTTGTAAAATCACACAAGTGACATACTAGATCCGGTTGTAGTGTTTGGGCCGGCTTTGGGGTGTTACAAAGTCTTATCCATTTTCAAGCCATATCACATGGCAAGATTTATACATCTCAAAACATTCCACAACCTCACTAGCCTATACATGCCATATACCCTAAATACAACTTTCAAAAGTACCAAAATAGATGTCCGATAGTGTGATTGAATCTTTGATGATACCTGGATCCGAGCTAACTTTAAATACCACTGTAAAACAGAGAAAGACTTCACACAGTAAGCTTTAAAGCTTAGTAAGTTCGTAATATAACATAATTAACTCGACAATTCAAATTCAATATGCAAAAATTAACTAACACTTAGTTCAATTCACATTACAACTCAATTTCATCCATGGTTATTACTCACTTTCATACCATATCTATTGGTTCATATACAAGCATTTATAATGCTATTCAATCCAACTCTTTGCATAGTTCATTCACATAATCTTTCATCTATCTCATACACAATATCATCAACCACATAGGTTCTGTACATACCTGTACCATCACGTATTTATCTATCACATTTACCACGTCAATGCTCGATGCCATAATTCATTTGATCCTGTTTAAACGTTCGATGAACTCGCACACTTAGTGCCAATTAATTAGCCAAAGCCATAATAATATCGCACACTTAGTGCCATCACATTAAACTAAATTTATCTCGGTATCGCACACGTAGTGCCAAATAATACGGCCGATGCTTTCTTTATCTCGCACACTGAGTGCCATTCATCACTGTAACAATTCTATTTACGCACATTTAGTGCCACATATCTTCGAACTCACATTTCACATTACCAAACTCCACAATCACATTTACATTCATCGTATCACATATAAATATTGTTTAAACAATACGTATTATACACGAACTTACCTCAGACTCAGAAACAACGATACTAGTTGATCAATCGAGCACTTTATTCTTGCCTCGATCTAGGTCCGAATTTCTCCTTTCTTGATCTATATAATATCAAATTCAACTTATTCAATCACATTTTCACTCAATTTAGTCCACAACACATAATTAGGGCATTTTACACATTTGCCCCCTAATTTCTATATTTTTATCAATTTAGTCCTTTTTGCATAAAATCACAAATTTAATAAATTTCTTAGCAACCCATGCTAGCCAAATTTATCACATGCTACTATCAGCCCATAAATTTCATTTATTTCACATTTTAGCCCCTCAATTTCTCATTTTCACAATTTAATCCTTAATAGGCAATTTCACCAAAAATCATTATACAAAACATAATATCAACCATCAAACAGTTAGTTTTCATCATCAAACATTACAAAACTCAATTATTCAACAATAATTCACAAAATCATCATCAATTCTGAAAATCAAGGTATGGGCTAGCTAGTACTCAAAGCAACATCACAAAAACATAAAAATTATCAAAAACCGAGCTCCAAACATACCTCATGCAAGCTCAACAAGTGCCGAATGCTCAAAGCTCATAAACCCTATCTATTTCATCAATTTTCGGTGATGAATGCATGAATATTTCATCAATTTTCGGTGATGAATGCATGAAAAAGATGAGTATTTGGCTTTGTTTTAATAATAATATCATGATTTATCAATTACCAAAATTAACCTTTCATAATCACATTAAAATCCACTAATATAAACCCGTTTTTGTCCAGCCAAGCTATTAATGGTCTAATAACAACATAAGGACCTCTCATTTAATAAGACATAGCATTTAAGAACTTTTAACCACTAGCACACAACTTTTGCATTTTATGCGATTAGGTCCTTTTTCACAAATCGACACACAAACGATAAAATTTTCACATAGAACTTTTACACATACTTTATCACATGCCATAAACATCAAAAATAATATTAAATTATTTCTCTAACCTCAAATTTGTGGTCCCAAAACCACTGTTCCGACTAGGATCTAAACCAGGCTGTTACACATGCATTGCATGACTGTGGGAAAAACCTCAATGGGATAGATGAAATTAGGAAGGGAAATAGAGATTGACCCTATTAGATACTACCTCGGGCGAAGCTCCAGGCCTTGCGGAGGGAACACTATGGTGTTTGAGCATCAAGGTTAGGCGATGTGCAGGAGGTAATGAGAGGAGGATTTGGGAAATCAAAATTATGGAAAGGTATTTACCGTGATGACGATATCTACGAGTCCTTCGGGGCGACACCGTGACGATGGTATATGGTGTAAAATCATAGATAAAAGACGCTATGGCAGTCTAGTATAAGGTACATAGCGTAAGACCATGAATGAAAGATACTATTGCAGTATGGTACAAAGTATAAGTTATATGGTATAAGACCATAGATAAAAGATGCTATGACAACCAGGTATGATGAGTAAGACCATGGATAAAAGACTCCATGAAATTATAAGATCGTACGCTATGATGGCGAATCGATATAAGACCATAGATGAAAGAGTCCATGGCATTCACAGAACAGGGATAGTCTGTTGGGACAATAAACACAGAATATAGATAATCCGCTGGGATAGTAAACACAGAATAAAGATAGTCTGCTGAGACAGTAAACATAGAAGAGAAAGTCCGTTGCGACAGTAAATATGGGGTAAGTCCAAAAGGGCAAGGGAAATAAGGTAAGAAGGGTGTAAGATCATAGCTCGGCTATGACAACCCATAGAGTATTCTAGGTATCAGACGCGAAAAGTTCATTGGGACCTCAAGTGAGGGATATAATGACAGTGTGTTAAGTACGAGAAACCACATAGGTGGAAGAAGAGTTAAGAGAAAACATATGTCTGGCAAGCGAAACATGTGGAATCTGCCAAAAATGATGAAAGTGGTAAGGATAGATAAGAAAATTAACAAGACATGGGGAAAGACCCTACAATACGTAGAGGAAAATAAGTTGTGCGAGAGCTGCTTAGTAACCTAAATAACTACTTAGTAATTTAAATAACTACTTAGTAATTGTTAATACAATTAGCATTGAAGAAGGATTATAAATATATTATAAAAAAATTTGTTAATGCATAAATTGTGTGAGGAGAAGCATGTAGTGATTAATAAAGTGATCCATATAAAACATAGAAATTAATAAACAAACATGCTTAATTGGAAGAAGCAATAAAAAAATAGTCTAAGACTGTGGGAAGATTGTGATCTGTTTCAAGTTTGAGATGTGTGAAATGGTTAAATTGTATAATGTAGTGTTTTTATTGAATGTAATTGTAATAAGCAATATATAAGCATTTTATGGGCAAATGAAATTCACAATACCTTTTGAAATAATAAATAAATTGAAAAAGTCATGTTTATATTAAATTGCAAATAAATAAAAGGACTAAATTTTTTAAAATAAATGTGCTCGCAAATAAAATTTTTAAATGAGTTTAAAATTGAATCTATATTTTAAAATATTAAATGTAAATAGATTAAATTCCTAAAATAAGAGTAGAAAGATTGAATTCAAAAAGAAAAAGTAAGCATTAAGAAACGGTTTTTTTTTTTTTTTTACTACCATTAGGAAAAATTAAAAGGGTTTTATTTAATATCATCTTAAAAATACAAAAATAATTACTAAAAAAGATAAATTTGTAAAAAGCGGCATCTTCTGCTAAAAACGTGGAGGGCTTTACTTGCTATTTACCCATGCACTATTTTTTTTGAAAGGATACGATGCATTTTTTTTAATAATTTCTTTATAAATTTTGATCATATTTGTTATTTTTGGTACAATGTCTAAAATTATTTATATCTTCTCTCTAATTCATAAATAGGAAGATAACGTATTTCAGCGCATTTAAACCCATATCCTTCTGCATTGACAACAATATTCATACCAATTAAATTAAAACTCAATCGACATACCCAAGCATTATTAGAATAAGAAAAAAAATCCCCTTAATTTTTTTACTACTTTTTTTTAATGCTACATACTTAATTTTCATTTTTTTTTTTTACATTTTGGTGATGATTTTTTTTGAGCCAACCAATAATCCTGTTACAATCAGGCAATGTAATAAATTATAAAATATAAAAAATTATAGGAAAGGATCTACAAAACAGATGTAATGAAATAAATTAAATTAATTGTAATAGGAGTTAAAATTCGAAGGTAATAAAGTTATTATGGTTTCGCGGAAAGCTGGACCGAAAAATTGAGAGGTTTGGGTAAAAATATAAACTTAAAAAATGAGCTTAGACAAAAAAATGCCCATTTAAAAAACGAGTCATGGCTCGGGTAAAGCTTTCTTGGCTTGAACTCGGCTTGAATATGAAAACAAAAAAAAAAACTTGCTGTTTTTTTTTACTATTTTTTTTATTTTCTTACTATTCTCTTGTTTTTGTTTTCACTATTTTGCTATCATCTCACAATTATATTATTACTATTTTGTTGTTATTATTTAGATATTGTATAACTCTTGTTTTATTGTTAATTTTATTACTATTTTTTACATTTACTTATTAAGTTACATTTATCTTAGTACTATTTAAGTATACATATATATCTTTTAATTTATTTTTAATTTGTTAGGAAATATTTATTTTAATATTTTTAGAATTTTTGATGTATTATATATTTTTAAAAAATATATAAAAATTAATATGGGCGGGCTAGGTCGAGCTCGGGTTTTAGTATTTTTATTTAGGCTGGGCTTGGGCAAAATTTTAGGCCCATTTTTATGCTGAGCCTAGCAAACGGGCCTAAATTTTTTGTTGGGCCTAGCCCAAACCTGACACATGGACACCTCTAGTTGTATATAAGTAGTATGTAATACCTAAATATAGGGTTGAGCAAAATTCGATTCGATTTGAAAAAATTGAAAAAAATTTGAATTTTGAGTTAATCAAATCGAGTTAGTCAAATTATCCGAGTCAACTCGAATAACTCGATTCAAGTTTCGAGTTCGAGTCGAGTTGGGTTGAATTTCACATTTCGAATAATTCGAATAACAGATTAGTATAAATATCTTTTTGGTCACTGTCAATTTTGAAAATAAGCAAATTGGTCTCTTTCTCAAGAAAATTACAAAAAAATTTAAAATAATATCTAAAATTCGAAATATTTATAAAAATTTCAAATTTTATATTTTTTTAAAAAATTATAAAAATTCTAAAAAGGATATAAAAAGTTAAAATTTTAAAAATATTCTAAAATAATAATTTTGGGATCTAATTAATGATTCAAATTTATCATACTCAAGTATCTTTTTTTTTTCTTTGAATTTTTTTCTTCATATATATACGGTTTCAAATTTATGTGCTCTAACCTAACATTAGTTATAATGTAACAATATTTTTATTTGATATGTTTAAATTTTTTAAATTTAATTCAAACAATTTCACTCGATTCGATTTGACTGGACTTGAATTTCATTTCATTTCACTTGACTCGATTTGAAAAAACTTCAAATTGAGTTAGGATGATAAAATAAGACTCGTAAACTCGAAATTTTTTCACTCGATTCGATCGAACGCTCTAGTTATTCGGACAATTTACTTGTAAGAAATGGTATACCCTAATTTCTAGGGAAAAAATAATTATAAACAACTATACATATATGTTTTTGATATGGTTTGGAAAAGATTGGATAAAAAATATATAATAATTTTGTACCTCCTCCTTGTTGGAAAAAGATGTCGTTGTTATGAAAATGAGGACAGTAGTTTTATTTACAGAATACACTTAATCAAGGACGTCAGCATATGAAAAAAGAAATATATAGATATAAATTGTATAAGTAAAGTGGTATAATATATGATGGTTAAATAAGATATAAATTGTATAAGTAACGAAATTTTGTGGTATGAAATCCAGAAGAGCAAAGAAGTAGAGAATGGCTGTTATGAAGGAATGTTGACCAAGCAATTTAGTGAGTGATTGAATGGCTAATTATGGAAAATGTAACATTTTTCAAACTCAAAAAGTTATCAATTTTATAAATATATGATATGATATGAGGTAAGTGGTTGATTATATTGTTGAGTTGAAATTAAGCTTGAAAAGCAATTGGAACCAGTCAGTCATTTGACTTTGAGAATTATTTAGTTTGTTTGGAGGAAGCATGACCATATGATTATTTCATCTAAATTAATAATAACAGCCTCTGATGAAACATCGGTTTCAAGTATCGATTATATGATTTCCATCAGATTATGAAACATGATCTTCAAAGTTTCCCATCACTTTTATAATCAATCTAATGGAAAGCATTTCAATGTTTCAACACTGAAATGCCAGCCTTTCACTTCATTCTCCTCGCTCTCAGCTTATGTTTTTCTTCTCTTCTCTCTTTAGTTACCGGTGATCATGAAACCCCACACCGAAACCTGGCTGATTCCATTTGTCCATTGGATTTCACTGTTGTCAGGAAATTCATTTTTGATGGTCCTAGGAGACCTTCATTTCTAGATGTTCCAAGAAAGTGTCAAACCCTCCTTCAAGGTATTCGTTTGGTTCGGTCCAACTATCTTCGAGTCACAGGAAACTTTTCCCTTCCTCCCATTTCCTCGGAGGTTTGTTTGGATGTGTATCAGAAGTTAGTCAATGAATTAGTACCCTGGTTGGATATTCGTTCCACTTGTGCCTTCGATGCCACTTTGCTATCAAAAAGTTGCAACAACATCACAACTCGATTCCAATTCGAAGGTCTTATTTCGAAACCGGAGTTGCACGAAGTTAACCATCTTTGCAACCGTTCTTTAGATGATGATTCTTCATGCACACCATGCCAGGGTGCCTTATATAGCATTTATCAATCATACTTCATCGAGAATGCATCAGATTGTTCAGGGTACCCCTTCATATACGCCGGGGCATTGGCTAATCGCGAGGGGCCGGCTGATTCAGGCACTGCAAAGTGCTTGTTCTCCCTTGATTACACTTCAACTAATGCAAACAACTGGAAGAAGAAAGCTATTCTTTGTGCCACCCCTATAGGCGCTGCTCTTGGCTTGATCATGACAGTTTTGGTGATCTGGTTTAGTTGGAGAAGAAAACAGAAATGGAAGAGAAGACAAAATAGTGTCGCCCTGAACGAGACAGGTGCGGGTTTTGGAATAGAAACGATAAGTGGAGATAGCAGTTTGGTCATGTTCACATTTGAAGAAATCAAAAAGGCTACAAAGAATTTCTCGAGGGAGAATATTGTAGGGAAAGGAGGATATGGGAATGTTTATAAAGGTATATTAGAAGATGGATCCGATGTTGCTTTGAAAAGGTTCAAAAACTGTTCTGCTGCAGGGGATGCAACTTTTGCACATGAAGTGGAGGTTATTGCAAGTATTAATCATGTCAATCTTGTTCCTTTCAGAGGCTATTGCACTGCCACGGTTCCTATGGAAGGTCACCAGAGAATAATCGTGTGCGATTTGATGAAAAACGGAAGCTTATACGACCATCTTTTCGGATCAGAAGTTACCAAGCTTAGTTGGCCTATTCGTCAGAAAATTGCCATTGGAGTGGCACGGGGACTGGCATACCTCCATTATGGTGCACAGCCTGCTATCATACATAGAGATGTTAAGGCTAGTAACATACTTTTAGATGATACGTTTGAGCCAAAACTGGCAGATTTTGGCCTTGCAAAGTTCACTCCAGATGACTTCTCTCATATGAGCACCAGGGTAGCTGGAACTCTAGGGTACGTAGCCCCGGAGTACGCTTTATACGGGCAACTAACAGAGAGAAGTGATGTTTACGGCTTCGGGGTTGTCCTGCTTGAGCTTTTAAGCAGTAAGCAAGCAGTTATTTCCATTAATGATCATCACACATTGCTTTTGACTGACTGGGCTTGGTCATTGGTCGAAGAAGGCAGAGTATTCGATGTTATCGACGAAAATGTGCTGGAATTAGGCCCTCCAGAAGTAATGGAGAAATATGTTCTGTTAGCAATTCTTTCTTGTCATTCACAGCTATACGCTAGGCCAACAATGGACCAGATTGTGAGAATATTGGAAACCGATATTCCAGTTCACTCAATTCCGAAACTTCCTTTCCAACAGAAATCAGCCAACTTCAGTTCGTCGCGCAGCATGTCAAGCGCCTGCGCTGATGATAAACATCCGTGTAACTGTAACGAGTAATGATTCAATCTTCCCTTTAACAAACTCATGACAGTTAAAACAAATTGTCTTCCATGTTTGATTATTGAAGTTTTCTGGCTTTGTCATCTTGTTTTTTGTTCTTGATATCCCTTTCTTGGGCAGTCATTGTCCCTTGTATCTACTTTCTTACAAGTTCTCCTAATTCAAAGCATTCAACATGAGAAATGGTCAGCTGGCCATGTCAACTACAAATATATATTAGGAAAGGAAAATGAATGGATGTTTTCTTGAAAGTTTCTTTCATAATCCTGGAATCCAATAATAATAATTTCATCTTTTTAATAAAAAAGAGGGAGATTTTGAAATTCAAAGAGAAAATATTTTTCTGGTCCTTATCAATTTTAAAATTGAGTAAATTAGTCACTCTAAAAAAAAATAAATCAATTTAGTACTTGTCAATTTCAAAAGTGAGCAACTTAGGATAATTAATTATAGCATTAATGTTTTTTTATTAATTGTACATGTTTTTTATTGGTATAATAACAAGTTTAGCCTTTAATGTTTATATATTATGTGTAATTGTTACGAGCTAAATTTATTAAATCATGACCAAATTAAAAAAAATGCATAAATTTGTGAACTAAATTTATTAAATCAAGATCAAATTGACAGAATGTGTAAATTTTAAGGGCTAATTTTTTTTTTATTATACCAATAAAAAGAAAGTACAATTGATAAAAAATATTATTACTGTGATTAATAGCCCTTAGTTGCCCACTTTTAAAATTGACTTGTTATATATATATATATATATATATATATATATATATATAAGTATCAATTTGTTCAATATTAAAATTGAGGGAGAAACCAAAGAAGCCTTTTCACTAAAATTAAAAAAATATAATTAATATTCAATAAATCTATATAAACTTGTATCTAACTAAGAAAAATTATTAATTTTAATTAATAAATTGATGATGAATGCAAAGAAGGACTTTTTGTATTCTTTAAAAAATTGGTTATAAATACTGGAGAAGTTGTGATAACTTATCGATAATAAACATAAAATTTGTTGATTATTTTTCTTGGTAATAAACCTCAAAAAATTCCTAGTATTGACAATATTAAAACTTAGAGACACCCTTATAGACACAATTGGGGTTTTTTAACCTAGATTATATTGCTCCATAACATAATTTGAACGCTTAAGGGTAGAAATGAAAAAAAGCCATATTAAAAAATTAATTAAGTAGTCATAAATTTTTTTTCATCCAATTGAACCCTTTAAGTTGAAATGTCAATTAATTAAGTCCCTCCATAATGTTGACCAAGTTTGACTTTTAATTTTTACTGACGTGATTAATAAAAAAAAGCAAATGACTACACGTGTGGCAAAATCGCACATAAACAAATATTTAAAATTTTTTAAAAAATAAATAAACATTATTTAAAATAATAAAAACAATTTGTGCATGTTTATTCAAAACTTGCTTTTTTTAATAATTATTATAATAAATATAAAATTATAGAGATTTATTAAAACTATTTAAAAAATTATTAAAATTATTAGAAATTAATAAAATGTTTTAAAAAACTACTAGCACTGCAAGTCCATAATGAATATGGACAATCATTTGTTCAGGTTAATTTTGGACGCAACTTTATAAATAATTATAAAAAAATATAAATTATAAAAAGTTATTTGAAAATTATTAGGAATTATAAGAAATTATAAAAAATTCTTAATAATTTTAATTAGTTTTAATAGTTACTCTTTTTTATCAATTATTGGTTTTTTTTTTTTACCACACTAACCCAAAAATATTAAATATTTACAAGAATAACCTAACTTCAAAAATAACGACGGGAATAACTTAAAATGAACAGTGTCATACGACGCTGGCACCCAACTCAATCATTCCTCAATAATTAGCTGCTGATTGCATGAGGTTTAAAAAATATTTTTTTTAGTGCTGACACTACATCGGCCGACACACATGTATTTTTTCATGTGTATAATTTATGTTTATGTTTCCATATTAATGAATGATAATGATATAGATTGATGCAAAATTCCAATTCGTATTGATTGGCATCCAGAATCAGCAATCAAATATTCATATATATAAATGTTACCATAATTATGTTAAATTCCTTACCAAATATAAATTAATATATGTATATAAATATTCCTTATCAAACAGGAATTATGGTTAATAATTTGATAATGTCTTTTAACAATTTTTTAAATGATATAATTTGAAAATTTCTGAATAATGTATTACTATTTTTTTATTGAATTTAAAAATCTTAAACAATATTCCTATAAGGCTATTAATTAACATTTTTAAGGGAAAAAAATATTTATGGGGATTAAAAATTAATTAAAGCACTTTAAAAAAGGTGATAGTGGAGAAAGAGGGGAAATTATTTTTTTCCATATACAATTTTTTTTTCCTATTGAAACTATAAAATTGCATTAAATTTGAAACCATAAAAAACACCATAAGCTTGGATGCAGCAAGTTCCTTCTAGGTTTTCACTAGATTGTCAAGCTCTTCAGTAAGAAGAGACTCTTTAACTTCGATATGCTTGACTAGCCTTGTGTTCTCCTCTTTCAAATGGCCATTTTCTTTTTGACAGTTGAGTATTCACATCACATACCCACTCCCATTTTCTTAGCATAATCTTGTAAGTTTTCAAAATTTCTTCAGAACCACCATCAAAATCTTCATCTAAATCACTTTCAGATCTTTTGAATGTACTAGTTGTAAATGCCACATAGTTGTTGAGATTGTTTTTATCTAAATCTGAGTTGCAGGATGAATCTTCAACACTCCAAGTCATACAAAGTGACTTTTTCTTCTTCTTCTTTAGAGTGTTAGTCAACTCATTCTGGATGTGATCATATTCTTTACACTCATAATACTGAACACCTTTCTTCTTATCTTTTTTCAAATTCTTCTTTGAAGATCATCCCCTTGGATTTTTTTCTTGGAACATTTGTGTTGGATTCAAAATTCTTTGTCTTCCTTGATTGCTTCTTAAAGCTTTGTTGAAGTTCTGTGAGTAATGTGATCTACTGTTGAAGTTATTCAATTGCAGTGGTGTGGGAAGTTGGTACTTCTTCCCCCACTTGAAGAGCAATATTTTTCTCCCTTTGTCCTGTTGCATTTGGCATCATCAAGATTCATTTCAAAGATCTGCAAAGAACTAATGAGTTCGTCAATTGTCAGGCTTTCAAGGTCTTTCGCTTTCTCTATAGTAGTAACCTTAATAGAGAATCTCTCAGGAAGATATCTTAGAACCTTCCTGACTAGCTTGGTATTGGAGTATTCTTCCCCAAGGCAAATGCCTGATTTGACAGATCGCAGAGTTTTATGTAGAATTCACCTATGGTCTCTGAATCTTGCATCCTCAAAGTTTCAAATCTAGTGGTCAACATTTGCATTTTTAATTGCTTGACTATATTAGTTGCTTCATGTGCAATATGTAGAATATTCCATGTTGTTTTTGCAATCACTTTGCAATTCTCTTGAACACTTGCAGATCCAGTCCATAAAAAATGTCATACAATGCATTAGAGTTAGCATTGGCAAGTAGTTTCTCATCAGTTGTCCATTGTAGCTCGGGTTTAGCCACTCTTCCTACTTCAGTCTCAATCATATAATGCTCCCGTCTTATAAGAATTGAGTGTCAAGTCTTCTCACCAATGGATTTGAAGTAAATTTTTATACGTGCCTTCCAGTAAGCATAATGACCAATCTCCAACATTGGGGGGATCTGTAGTTGATGTTCCTTCCATAACCTATAATTAACAACACCAAGAATCCCTAGTAGTTATGTTAATGGGATACTCTGGTACCAATTGTTGACCTGAAACAATTATTAAGTTAATAAGAAATAGAGTATGAGCAAAACTGACAATAGAAATGGACACTTTTATAATAACCATGACAACCACAATGAAAATAAGGGACCACAAAGTTGTTTATGCAATTCGACTTTCTTACGTTTGTGATGAGATGAATTCACTATCTTTAAAATGAATACAACTAGTGATACTAGTTCTAACACATTCCAGTGAAGAATCCTTACTCTTGCATTTCAAAAACTAGATCTCTCACTACTAAATTCCCTTACGAGAACTTAGCTTGTAAAACCAACTACACATGTTTTACAATAAAAAAATTTACTCTTACAAATAATGTCTTCAAAAAACTTGCTCAAAAAAAAAAAAGTGTTTTCAAAAAACACTTATATATTCAAAAAAACAATACCAAACCTTTACAAAAAAAAAAAAAAACAGTACCTAACCTTTACAAATCTCTTTGATTATATAACATTTTTGAGACTTGCTAACATGATAAAGATCAATCATCATCCCTTCTAAACAATAGCTAAAATAGTTAAATGCAATATAATATTCAATGACTAAAGTACAATAGACCGTTGGCAAATTAAAGTATCCAAGTTTTGATCCGATCCAGCTATATATCTTGATCTAAGGGATTCAATATAAACGATTTGATTCGATCTTCTAGATATGTTTCTTCAAGTAAATGATATTCATTGATGGGCTTGAATTATTCCATAATATCAACATAGTCCAAAGATTTGATTTCATAAATTGTTAATCTTTCAAATATGACAAGTTGTTTTGTCACAATAACAAAGGAAATGAAAGCTTCCCTTAGCACAATGCAACCGCTTTAAATTATCTCAACAATCTCCCCTTCTATAAAAATAAAAATAAAGTTAAATAACCATAACGGTAAAAATCAATAAATAAGAATTTATGGAAGAGAACCAAAGTAGATAAAAATAAAAATAAACTCTTATCTCTCTCTCCCTCTTTCTTTTTTATGTTTCTCTCGCAAACATTATATTACTGTTCAAATTCTTTAAATTATTAAAAAGAAATACAAATGATATAATATCCTAATTTCATACAATTCTTTCTCTTCTCAAATATGTAAAATAAAATCATACTAAACACCCAAACTCCAAATTTAATTTACTTTCACTTCTTCGGTCCATCTCATAAAATTCAAAACATAAGTGAAAATACAATAGTTAAACATTTTAATCGGAGAACATTATCATTTTTATAGCAATTATGCAACCTATCAAATCCGACAATGAACGATATCAACTTTCAATTTTCTTTTATAATTTAACATAGTAAAATTTCCTAGGTATGAATTAGTCTTAGTGCCAAAAATTACCTTTTAAAGTATAGTCTAATTTTGTCAGTGTCGAAACCATTTTTTTGTTTGAAAAACTGGCCGACTTTAAAAAGAAATACGGAGTCGCCACCAATCTTTTTTAAAGTACGATTGGGTCACTTTAGAAAACATTTTGGTCTACGAATTTTAAGAAAACGGGTCCAGGAGTCGGTTACGTACGAGGAAGGATTAGCACCCTCGCAACGCCCAAAATTGGTACCTTATTGATTGTTTAATGTCCTAATATCGAAAATTAGAAGAGATTTTAAAATACGAATCATTTGGAAAATGTTTGGGTAATTCGAATTGGATATCGAAATTCTCTTGTTCCGAAAGGATGAAATATCACATCCAGCACGTTAGGATACGATGTTTCAAACCTTTAACACCAAGATCATTTCATGATTTCCAAAATTCATGCATTGTCATTTTAAAAATGGTATTTCATTACTTGGCCAAACAAAAGAACCGAAACCCAGCACGTTAGGGCACGATTCCTCAAATTTCCAAACATGAAATATTGCCTTATTTTTAAAGTTGAGAAAACACGATCAAAATTTCAAAAGGATATTTAGTCCTTTGGATGAGCGGAAAATTAAAACTCAGCACGTTAGGGCACAATCTCTCAAAACTTCCAAGCACAAAATATTGCCTTATTTTTAATTTTAGAAAACATGGACATAATCCAAAAGGATATTTAATGATTTGGTCAAGCAGAAACGAAACCCAGCACGTTAGGACACGATTCCTTGAATTTCCAAACACAAAATATTGCCTTTATTTGAAAAGAATTATATATTGAGTAAAACCAGTGTAACACGAATTTGTGAAAATAAATCGCAACATTGATATGTGTAACGGGAATAAGATGGTCAAAAACATAATAACAATGATAGAAAATAAAAATAATAGTAATAATGGTAGGAGTAATGAAAATAATACTAAAAATAATTGTAAGTATAATAGTAGTAATAGTAATAGTAAATGTAATAATAATAAATAAAGTGATAGTAAAAATTAAAATAGTATTAATAATAGAGTAATAGTAACAATATTAAAATAATAGTAGTATTAATAAAAGAAATAGTAAAAAATAAAAGTATATTAATAATAATAAAAATAATAAGTATAATAGTAAATATATATAATAATAAATATAATTATAAGAATAATAATATAATTAATGATCATAAGGTGAAAAAGTGGTAATAATAAAGTAATAATAATAAGAAATGAGTATAATTACAATAACAAAGTTAATTATAAATAAAATAATAAAAAAATAATAGTAATAATATTAGAAATAAAAAAGGTAGAAATAATAAATAATGATATAATGAACGATAATAAAAAATAAGGAATATAAGAAATACGATTAGTAACAATAATATTATATACAAAAATGATGGTAAAAAAAAAATAACAATAAGTATAATAATAAATATTAACAATAATTATTTTGAGAATAAAATAAAATAGGCGAAAAAGGGACTAAATTGGATTAAAATCAAAATATTTGGGCCAAATTTAAAATGAAAGAAGATAAAAAGACTAAATCGTAATAGCGCGTGACATAGAGGGACTAAAATAGCAGTTAATCCCACCCTCTGAAACGGCGCCATTTGAATGTGGACTAAATTGAAACGGGGAAAAGTTATCGGGCAAAAACGGGAATATAAAATCCTTGATTGTAAAACCATGAAAAAAAGGAGGGGCTAAATGCGCAATTAGCCCCTCCCTATAAAAAAACATGCGAATCCTTACCCCTATGCGGGTTGGGTCATGGGTCAGAGGCCCAAAATGACATCGTTTTGGCCTCTGACCCCCAATCGCAAAATGGTGCCGTTTTATGAGGGGCATAAAAGTCAAAATTTTTTTAAAACATTTCATTTCAGCAGAGGGGAGGGAAAAAAAAATTCTGAAATGCTCTCTCAGCCCCACCTGTCAAGCCACAGATCCGGTGAAGCCCCGACCGACCGACCGCCGCCGCCGGCCACCGTGGAGTTTCAAAAAAAGTGAGTTTTTTTTATATTCTAATATATATATATATGTACACAGCTAAAATAGTAGAAAAAAATTGAAAATCTTTATATAACAACAATATGCTGAAAAGGAAATAAAATGAAAAATGTAACCTTTTCTGAAATTGTATTCAAGCTTTTCGTAAGGATTTCGAGTCTTTTTTCAGTGTATATTTCCTATCTATCTCAGATCCCTCTTACAATAGTTTTTGTTTTCTTTTTATAGTCGAAAAAATCCCAAGAATAAATAACCCAAACACGATCTGTTTTTACTGCGCTGGATTTCCTTCTTTTTCGTAGATGGATGGGCGCACGACGCGGAGAGGAGACGTGCGGCATTGGGGCTACTGGCGGTGGCGCGAATCTGTGGCTAAGGTTTCTGCCAAAGTTTAGGTTGTTGGGCCATTTAGGTTTGGGCCTTAGGTTGTAGTGTAAATGGACATTTGGACCGTTTGGTTTATTTTGGGCTGTTAGTACTAGGCTCGGGCAATCAAAAATTGGGCTCTACAATTTCCCCTCTTTGCTCGTTGTCGTGTAACGAGAATAGAGCAAAGACTTTAAGAAGACCAATTTTTGCCTGGTCTTGCTGAGTTTTGATTTCTTGAAACCTCCTTTCTTCAAGTAGCCCTGCTTTAGTCCGCTGCATATTCGGGAATATAGGAATTTCGTTTCAATATGCTCCACTAATGCTTAGGGGGATATGATCTGTAATCTTTAGTCTGCTCTATTGTCGATACATAAAGATAATACTTGTAATTTCTGATTTGCTCCACTCCTGCTCAGTGGAGATAATATCTGCTATTTTCAACCTGTTACCCTACTGCTTAGGGGATTAAGGCTTACTGTCTTCGATCTGCTCTACTCCTGCTCAATAGAGATAAGATCTACTTTTTCAGCCTGTTACCCTACTGCTTAGGGAATTAAGGCTCATCGTTTTCGATCTGTTCCACTCCTGCTCAGTGGGATAAGATCTGCTATCTTCAGCTTGTTACCCTACTGCTTAGGGGATTAAGGCTCATCGTTTTCGATCTATTCCACTCCTGCTCAGTGGGATAAGACCTGTAATTTTCGGCCTGCTACCCTACTGCTTAAGGAATTAAGGCTCATCGTCTTCGATCCGTTCCACTCACCTCGCCGTGGGATAAGATCTCGCTCTCTTCTTCACTGTTACCCTACCGCCAGGGGATTAAGGCTCATCGCTTTCGATCTATTCCACTCGCCTCGTGGGATAAGATCTCGTAATTTTCTACCGCTACCCATCGCTTGGAGAATTAAGGCTCATCGCCTTCGATCCGTTTCACTCTCGCTTTCGGTGGGGTAAGATCTCGCTATCTTCACTGTTGTTCCTACTACTTAGGGGGTTAAGGCTCATCGTTTTCGATCTATTCCACTTCTGCTCAGTGGGATAAGATCTGTAATTTTCGGCTTGCTACCCTACTGCTTGGGGAATTAAGGCTCATTGTCTTCGATCTGTTCCACTCCTGCTTAGTGGGATAAGATCTGCTATCTTCAGCCTGTTACCCTACCGCTAGGGATTAAGGCTCATCGTTTTCGATCCGTTCCACTCACGCCGTTGGGATAAGATAAGATATAATTTTTGGCCTGCTACCCTACTGCTTAGGGAATTAAGGCTCATCGTCTTCGATCCGCTCCACTCCGCTCAAAGTGGGATAAGATCTGTAATTTTGGCTTGCTACCCCATCGCTTCGTGGAATTATGGTCGATCGTCTTCGATCCGTTTCCACTCTGCTCAAAGTGGGATAAGATCTACTATCTTCAGTGACTCCAATCAATTTTGCTACATTGTCCTCTGGGGAACCTACCTGTAGAATTGATTTCATGGGGTTTATGCTTATGCCAAATGATTAGGATGTCATGAAAAATGCTCCTAACCATATGTATTATGAATGTTATGAATGAATGCAAAATGTCATGAGAATGATCCATTTTTAACACTTGGGTTGTCGTTGCTTGCCGTTTATTAAGGTGATATCCCTAACGTATGTCTTCTTTGTTCAGCTGATACTTCTATCAGAGAATCTACAGATGTCATTACTACTTAGACCCTTATCTTAAATGCTCTGAGCCCTTTAAGCCTGATGAGTTCTAAATAATTGTCTTGTTTCAGATTCTTATATTATTTAGAGACTTTCAGAGTAATACGCAAAACTTCTTTTGTGAAAGCATTATTAGCCCTCTAATCGTTATTTCAATGAAAAATGCTTGAAAAAGATCATAATAATGGACAAGAAAGAAATTAATTGGGAGCATAGCTCGAAAGAAATAAGATAGAAAATACAATTAAGAAGGAAATTTATTGGTAGTGTATTTTGATACGAGCAAATTTAGAATGGGTAAGATGGAGATTAGGTGCCCCAGATATCGCAGCATGAGCTTCTCTGTTCAAACTTCTTGAGGACCATTTAAGCTCAATATGTGTTTAGGGGATCCGGAGTACTTTGTCGATGCCCTAAGACGTAACATACTTTCTCATTATTAATTCAAGCGTAGCAAAACTACTATATGCCTCATCACGATTTGAGCTGCCCTTTTCGGGTTTTCGACTCAAAGCCCGTTTGGTCTCAAAGCACCCTTTGCGGGTTTTCGCCTTGGCCTATTTCCTTCTTAAGCGAAGTGTTTCTTGACTAAGTTCACATTAACTGGATTTGGCAGACTTTTACTATCCATCTCAGCTAATATCAATGCTCTTCCAGAAAAGGCCTTCTTTTAAACATAAGGTCCTTCCCAATTAGGTATCCACTTTCCCCTGAAGTCCTTTTGCATAGGGAGGATCTTTTCAATACCAAGTCTCCTTCATGGAACACTCTGGAGTGGACTTTTTGTTAGAAGCCCGCATCATTCGCTTCTGGTATATTTAACCATAACGGATGGCACTTAACCTTTTTTCCTCGATCAGATTCAGTTTATTATATCGAGATTGAACCCATTCCGCTTCATCCAACTTCAGCTCTGACACAATACGAAGAGAAGGAATTTCACCTTCGATGGGCAGGACTGCATCCATCCCATAAACCAATGAGAAAGGTGTTGCCTCGGTGGAGGTCCTAGCCAACATTTGAGAAGTATAGAGGGTAAATGGTAACTAGTCTATGCCAATCTTAACAAGTTTCAATCATCTTTCAAAATCTTTTTGGATGGTTTCTTTCTTTTCTTTTCTTTTTCCTTCTCTTTTTTTTTGATTCGAACTTGAATTTGAAGTCTTAGTGAAATAATTAACAATCACGAAGATGAATAGGCGTCAACTAGATGCTTTTAACGAGATCATCCCTGTAACATCTATGCCCCACGTATAGGAAAAAAATAGAGGAAGCATATAAGTTATGTCTTCTCAATTTGGCATTTACGGCATAATTGATGCAATCTCCCTTTCATGGTAGATCAGCAGTACCCGAACCTTATAATCGACTTGGCTATCGGAAAACTCTTAGCATGTGCTTTTTCGAACACTCCATAGCCTTATCGTGCCTAGGCATATCTTGATGCTATCACGCAAAGACATCTTTGAATTCTTGGAATAACTCAATAACGTCTTGCTTTGTTTCTGTAGTGGGCAAGGCTTCGATCTTTACTCCTTTCTTAGCCTCGCAATGTCCATTGACCCTTTGTACGGTAGAGTCTATTTTCATTTTGTTCTAGCATCCTTAACAAATCAAAAGATAAGTTACAATCTCTGACATTTTCAAAATCCTCAGATCCTTTTACACCCATATTTCACTCAAAAGGGAGTCCGTAACAGCGTTGCTCATGTCTTGATATCTGGGTACCTATTGTAGGTATGAAGGCAAATTCCAAAGAATAAATGATTCTAAGGATGATTATTTATATGGTATTATTATGAATGAAATGAGAGAATGAAAAGAAAAAATTTTTCGGTATGAAACACAAAGATGCATTTTTTTATTGAAAATAATGATGTTTGAACATGAGCCTATTTCACAAAAGATTCTTATTGTTTCTAGGCTTAAAACAACAAGTGTTTTTTGAACATTACTCTATGTTAGCTCTAAAAACTACAGGAATTTCCTCCGCAGTCCAGTTGTTCAGAACACTTCCAAGCTAATAGGGGCGTATACCCGCTAAGTTTCCTTCTTTTGATCCCTCTTCAAATATAGTGTTGATGCTCACAGTTTTCAACATGTCCTTAGCCATTTCTTCATTCATGTTCGCCGATCCTGGATGGACAATTTCTTCCAATACGAATGCATTGGATACATAGGGAAAAGTCATTAATCCCCATTTGACCTCGGCGTCCTTCTCTACCGACTCTCCTCCTATGGTGCACACATTTTCTCCTTTAGGAGAGTCAAAGAACTCCAGCTCTTTGTTATCCATTAACCCTTGCACTAGGACCCTGAATTCGCTACATTGCTGGATCTCATGGTCCTTTTTATTATGGAACTCACAATTGTTCCTCGCATCCTGGGATTTGCTCCCCAACTCTTGCAAAACTAGACCCCTTTTTCATATTTCCTTCCAAATCTCCCTTAATGGGGTTCTTACTTCAGCAACATTTCGTTTGATTCTCCTCCCCATATACTCGACTATCGCGTTTACCCCTCTTTCGGTATGACTGGGTAACAGATTTCCCACACCTGGTGCGTCATCGAACTTTACAATACCCATTTTGATGAGCCTTTCAACTAGATTTTTTGAAAGAGAAGCAATTCTCTATCCGGTGCCCCACTATCCCCGCATGGAATTCACATTGAGTGCTTGCATCGTACTATTTAGGATATGGGGGTTGCAATGGTTTTGAGTAGACAGGGGCTACAATTGTGCATCGAGCAGAGTTTTATACAACTCCCTATACATCACGGGTATGGGAGTAAACTGGAATTTCTTAGTATTCTGCCTCATGTTAGGTTCTTGCCTTGGTGAGGCCTGCTGGCCTGCGACAACCGTTCTTGGTTGACTGATAGTAACATGCTTCGAATAACCCAAGCTCACATTACCTACTTCATTTTCCCGTTTCTTCGGAGCTGATCTTTTCGTGCTTTTCTCAGCCTCTATCTTTCCACACCTTATGGCATTTTTTATCATTTCGCCTGACATCACTATGTCTGCGAAGCTTTTAGTGGCACTCCACAACATATGATTGATGAAATGTGCTTTCAGGGTGTTAATGAAGAGCATGGTTGTTTCTTTTTCCAATAGTAGTTGTTGGACCTGAGTAGCGACCTCCCTCCACCTCTAGGCGTATTTCTTGAAACTTTCGCCCGACCTTTTCTCCATGTTTTGTAATGTGATCCTGTCGGGCGCTATATCGATCACATGGCCATAATGTTTCATGAAGGCTTATGCTAGATCCTTCTATGATTTGATTTGGGTACAACTCAGCTAATTGTACCATTTTGCTGCGGTCTCAGTCAAACTATCCTGGAAACAGCGGATCAACAACTGGTCGTTGCTGACATATCCCGTCATTCTCCGATAGAACATTGTAATGTGGGCCTCAGGGCAGCTGGTCTCGCTATATTTTTTAAATTCAGGCATCTTGAACTTTGGTGAAAGTACCAGATCAGGGACCAAACTCAACTTCTTAGCATCTACCTCGCATTGGTAATCAGCACCTTCCAATGCTCTGAACTTCTCCTCCAACCATTTGCATCGATCCTCAAACTCTTTTGGGAGCTCCACCTTTGCTTTTTTCTCCTTCAGCTACATCATCGAAGTCAGGGACCATTGGTTTTGCCAAATTATCTCCAGGGTTGGAGCTCGAGCTTGTCGGGAAGTTTACCAGTGCTGAGGTACCGGATTGATACTAAGGTCTGATATTGACAAACACTCTTGGCGGTTGTACTTGGGAATTTACAGGGGCCAAGCCTAGAGGATAAGCAGAGTCTTCAACATTGCCTCCAGTGTCAATCATAGGGCCTTTTCCTTTATCCTGCCTTACAGTCAACAATTGCATTAACTGGCTCATCATATTTTTCTGGAATTCCAGCATTTTATCCCTCATGTCCTGTTGGATCTTAGCCAACTGCTCATGCATCTGAGTTTGCAGTTGGTCTTGCATCTCCTTCTGTAGCTGCTCTAACTTTTCTATCCTCTAATCCATAGCTTTCGTTTTTTTCGAGTGTAGTAGCGGTGTTCCAGGATAACTATAATACGATCTCTAGTTAATAGGGCTCTTTTGTGATATTAAATGCATATGATGCGATGTAATGCAAATGGATGAAATACAATGCAAATGCATGGAATGAATGCAAAAAGAAATAGAGGCGTTGGTTCTGAATTCAATTCCATTAGAATAACTTTTCTAGAAAATAAATTTCTTCACATAAAATGGATTACATAAGCGACTTCGTCCTTATAGTCCAGGTGAAGACACCAAACTCTTTCTTTGTATCCGGATGTTACACTCGTGTCCCATGAACCTTCTCGATACATGCCTCTTCTAGCTCCTTGTTGATTGATCCAGGCCGTGACTCTTCACTCACTTATCCTCCGCGACGCTCATAAGCTTCTTTGAAAAAGTCGAGACGTGACAGCTCTTGAATAGTCTTTGTCGGCTTGAATCCTCGGGCAAAGTCTTGTATTCTTTTGCAGACTATCAGCCTTCTCTCGTGGTTTACCTGGACTATATTCGAACGACCGTATTATAACTCCCTTTATCAAGTAATCCATTTCCTTATGACAAACTCTTCTATTTAGCAATCGAATATGAATCAATACCTTATTTCTATGATGATGAAATGCAATGTAGTCATAACCAAAAGAAACATGTTAGTATCATATACAGATGGTAAAAAACAAACACCTACCCAAGTGACTGCTAGGGTTCAACATAGTTCTACCTAAGGTGGGGTCCTAGGGTTCACTATATGTGGTTTGGTTCTAAGGGAAAAAGGGTACCTGAACCAGCAGATTCCTCAGTCCTCACCCATTATAGCCTCATACGGACCGAGTTTAGTTCAGGGGAATACATTTCACTATGGCTGCACAGAGATGAAAATCTCACGAAGACATAGGTACAGACGTATCCCGAAAGTGATTCACTATCTTGCACAGAGGTGAAAACCTCACGAAGGAGTAGCTTCTTACTCTCATTTAAAGGTGTGACCACTAGGTCATGCAATATGATGCAAATGTATCCTAGACACTTAAATCGTAACAAACATATGACACGACCCAAACAAATGCGATGGAAGAATCAAAATCAAATTTTAATTTTCAACAAAAGGACATTAATCAATCAATTCTACGGCTTGACTCTCTTATTGTCCCCAGCGGAGTCGCCAAGCTGTCGAAACCATTTTTTTGTTTGAAAAACGAGCCGTCTTAAAAAAGAAATACGGAGTCGCCACCAATCTTTTTTGAAGTGCGGTCTACGAATTTTAAGAAATCGGGCCCGGGAGTCAGTTACGTATGAGGAAGGATTAGCACCCTCGCAGCGCCCAAAATTGGTACCTTATTGATTGATTAATGTCCTAATATCGAAAATTAGAAGAGATTTTAAAATACGAATCCTTTGGAAAATGTTTGGGTAATTCGAATTGGATATCGAAATTCTGTTGTTCCGAAAGGATGAAATATCACATCCAGCACGTTAGGATACGATGTTTCAAACCTTTAACACCAAGATCATTTCATGATTTCCAAAATTCATGCATTGTCATTTTAAAAATGGTATTTCATTACTTAGGCAAACGAAAGAATCGAAACCCATCACGTTAGGGCACGATTCCTCAAATTTCAAAACCTGAAATATTGCCTTATTTTTAAAGTTGAGAAAACACGATCAAAATTTCAAAAGGATATTTAGTCCTTTGGACGAGCGGAAAATTGAAACCCAGCATGTTGGGGCACAATCTCTCAAAACTTCCAAGCACAAATTATTGCCTTGTTTTTAATTTTAGAAAACATGGATACAATCCTAAAGGATATTTATTTGGTCAATCAGAAATCGAAACCCAACACGTTAGGGCACGATTCCTTGAATTTCCAAACACAAAACATTGCCTTTATTTGAAAAGAATTATGTATCGAGTAAAACTAGTGTAACACGAATTTGTGAAAATAAATCGCAACATTGATATGTGTAACGGAAATAAGATGGTCGAAAACATAATAACAATGATAGAAAATAAAAATAATAGTAACAATGGTAGGTGTAATGAAAATAATACTAAAAATAATTGTAAGTATAATAGTAGTAATAGTAATAGTAAATGTAATAATAATAAATAAAGTGATAGTAAAAATTAAAATAGTATTAATAATAGAGTAATAGTAACAATATTAAAATAATAGTAGTATTAATAAAAGAAATAGTAAAAAATAAAAGTTTATTAATAATAATAAAAATAATAAGTATAATAGTAAATATATATAGTAATAAATATAATTATAAGAATAGTAATATAATTAATAATCATAAGGTGAAAAAGTGGTAATAATAAAGTAATAATAATAAGAAATGAGTATAATTACAATAACAAAGTTAATTATAAATAAAATAATAAAAAAATAATAGTAAATAAAAAAGGTAGAAATAATAAATAATGATATAATGAACGATAATAAAAATAAGGAATATAAGAAATACGATTAGTAACAATAATATTATATATAAAAATGATGGTAAAAAAAAATAACAATAAGTATAATAATAAATATTAACAATAATTAATTTGAGAATAAAATAAAATAGGCGACAAAGGGACTAAATTGGATCAAAATCAAAATATTTGGGCCAAATTTAAAATGAAAGAAGATAAAAAGACTAAATCGTAATACGCGCGTGACATAGAGGGACTAAAATAGCAGTTAATCCCACCCTTTGAAATGGCGCCGTTTGAATATGGACTAAATTGAAACGGGGAAAAGTTATCGGGTAAAAACGGGAATATAAAAACCCTGATTGTAAAACCATGAAAAAACGGAGGGGATAAATGCGCAATTAGCCCCTCTCTATAAAAAACACGCGGACCCTTACCCCTGTGTGGGTCGGGTTGCGGGTCAAAGGCCCAAAATGACGTCGTTTTAGCCTCTGACCCCCAATCGCAAAATGGCGCCGTTTTATGAGGGGTATAAAAGTCGAAATTTTTTTAAAACATTTCATTTCTTTCATTTCAGCAGAGGGGAGGGAAAAAAAATTCTGAAATGTTCTCTCATTTCATCTGTCCGACCACGAGATCGTAAAGCCCTCGCCGACAAGTTGATGCGTCATTGCCACCGCACACGGTGGGTCGGAGTTTTCAAAAAAATGATTTTTTTATATTCTATATATATATATATATATATATATATATATATATATATATGTACACAGTTAAAAGAGTAGAAAAAAAAATAGAAAATCTTTATATAACAGCAAGATGCCGAAAAGGAAAAAAAAATAAAAAATGTAACCTTTTCTAAAATTGTATTCAAGCTTTTCGTATGGATTTTGAGTCTTTTTTCGGTGTATATCTCCTATCTATCTCAGATCCCCCTTACAATAGTTTTTGTTTTCTTTTTATAGCCGAAAAAATCCCAAGAATAAACAACCCAAACATGATCTATTTTTACTGCGCTGGATTTCCTTCTTTTTCGCAGATGGATGGGCGCAAGACGTGGAGAGGAGACGTGCGGCGTTGGGGCTACTAGCGGTGGCGCGAATCTGTGGGTAGGGTTTCTGCCGAAGTTTAGGTTGTTGGGCCATTTAAGTTTGGGCCTTAGGTTGTAGTGTAAATGGACATTTAGACCGTTTGGTTTATTTTGGGTTGTTAGTACTGGGCTCGGGCAATCAAAAATTGAGCTCTACAGTCAGGTTGTTTTTTTTTTATTAATAAAACCTCTACCTAAACCTCACATGCACGGCTTAGACTTTAATTCTTAGCATATTTTCTTAATCCATTGAATCCATTCGTCCACGGCATCTCAACAAACACAAAATTTCTAACTATATACCCATTAATGTTATTCGAATTTTTTATTTTCTTTAAAACATTCGTATTCGATATTTTATAACTGTTTATAATATCGGATCATGTTATTTAGATTTTTCAATTTTTTGGAAGTATCAGTTATATCCAATACATAATCGAAGATAAATAAAAAGATATAATATATGAAAAAGATTGTATTGATGTATGTTAAAGATTCTCTGGTCTCCACCGTTTAAAATTGGTTAAAGACTGGTTCCAAGCTCTAAGTTGCCGCCCATTACAAGCAGCCAAAACCGGCCAATGGATCTAATAAAAGGTTGATGCTGAAGTTATTGTTTTGATCAATTCCAGCGGAAAGTTAAAGATTGAAGGTTCCTTTTAGTGACATTGCAATGCCTTTATCTCTATTCCCTTTCTTTGCATTAGTAACAGTCTTAACCTTTTTGGAGATCGGTATTTCAACTTCATATTGCCAAAACCTCTCAAATGACACCCTTGGTAAAGCCTCTTGTCCTTTGAACTTTGGCATCCTTAAGAAGTTGGTAAACAAAGACCCTGAAAGCTCTACATTTGCTAACATTTCTACACACTGTCGAACCATCCTTGAAGGACTCGATTTGGTCCGATCCGAGTATCTCCGAACGAACGAGTACTTCGTTCCCCCTCCCACCACCTCTAAGGCATGCTGGGATTCCTATCAACTGCTAATAGGTGAGTTCATAAATGGTTTTGATATCGAAACTTCTTGCGGATATAATGCAGAATGGATTTCTAAACCCTGCATGAATATAAAATCTAGAGCACAATTTGAGAGCCTAATCCCCAGTACCGTATTGTACCAATTAAGATATTACTGTACTCAGTCTTTGGATGATAGTTTTACGTGTGAATTATGTACTAGAAAGCTGCTCCAACTTAGGAAAATTTACTTCGATGGCATCGGTAGCACTGCGGAAAACATGTCTGCTTGTTCAGGGTATCTTAGTATGTATGCAGCTGCATTTATCAACAATTTTGGTCCAACTGATAAAGCAACTGCTAAGTGTTTGTTTTCCATAGAACTTAAACCAAAGAAATCGAGCAGTAGCCACCATCGAAGTGCAATTGCTGGTGCCACAGCCGGTTCTCTTGTTGGTCTACTTGGGGCCTTTTCTGCAATTTTAGTCCTTCTGATGAGACGACATAGGAAAAATATAAAGGAGAGGAGTGATCGTGTTATGGAGAAGAACGATTCGGTTAAAGATGAGACTAGTTTGGTTTTCGGATTCGGATTGTATAGTAGAAGCACCGGTTTAAAGAAGTTCAAAATTAAGGAAATCAAAAGTGCGACAATGAATTTCTCGAGAGAGAACATTATTGGAATGGGAGGATACGGGAATGTTTATAAAGGGGTGTTACCTGATGGATCTGAAGTTGCCATAAAAAGGTTCAAGAATTGCTCACTTGTTGGAGATGCAAATTTTGTACATGAAGTAGAAGTCATTGCAAGTGTAAAACATGTCAATCTTGTTGAATTGAGAGGCTTCTGCACTGCAACAATTCCATTGGAAGGCCATCAAAGGATCATCGTCTGTGATTTGATGCATAACGGAAGCCTCTATGATCATCTTTTCGGATCCGAGAAGAAGAGACTTAGCTGGCCTATTCGTCTTAAAATTGCCCTTGGAACTGCCAGAGGTTTAGCTTATTTGCACCATGGACTTCATCCTGCTATCATTCACAGAGATATCAAAGCTAGTAACATACTTTTGGACGAGACATTCGAGCCGAAAGTTGCGGATTTCGGCTTGGCAAAGATCAAGTCTGAAGGAACGACACATTTAAGCACAAGGGTAGCTGGAACTCTAGGCTATGTTGCTCCAGAATATGCCTTGTATGGCAAGTTAACTGAGAAAAGCGATGTTTATAGCTTTGGGGTTGTGCTTCTCGAGCTTTTGAGTGGCAAAAAGGCATATGACAACGATGAGGGAAAGATTTTTCGGGTGACAGATTGGGCATGGGAGCTTGTGGAACAAGGTAGGGCATTGGATGTCCTTGAACAAGACATGTCGGAGATTGGATTAGCAGAAGTGATGGAGCAATATGTTTTAATTGCAGTTCTTTGTTCTCATCCCATATTAGATGTTAGGCCAACAATGGACCAAACTGTGAAAATTTTGGAATCTGGTCTTCCAGTTCGTTCCAGTTCCTAGGTCCTGCTTCTTGTATAACTCCTATAATCAATTGTATTTTCATTTTCTTGTAGTAAAAAAAGGGGTTTATTATAGATTCATTAAAAACAATTTAAGCATTTTCACCTTTTGAAAATAATTGCATTTTCTTGTAGAAAAAAAGTAATTAATTGATTTTTTAAAATATTAAAAAATATTTTTTTATAATTTTGATATTTGTTTTTCATAATTTTTAATTTTAAAAAATAAATTTTTTATTTTTTGAATCTTTAAATTTTAAAAATTAATTAATTGTAACAAACAACTCAAATTTAAGAGTTAAAATAGACAAAAAATTAAATGGAGAGCTAAAATAATTTTTTTATAAAATTAAAGGGCTAAATAAATTTATTACTCCTACATAAACTAATTATATCATAATTAAGAATTAAAAATCATATGAACACAAACTAAATTCAGAAATAAATTAAATTAAATTTGAGATAGGATTAAATTATATAAAAAGCTACTAATTAAGTACTTCAATGCAGAAAAATGCAAACTTTAAAAGGGATTAAACTAAACATAATTCATTTAGTACAAAACCGCATGAATCCAAAGATAGAAACAGTGGGCTGGACGTGGGTTTTGTGATGTACTCTTTTTTTTTTCCTTCTGTTTTAAGCTTTATGTCGCATTATCAAAAGAATTTCCATTTTTTTATCAAATTAATAAATTATGTCATTTCTTATGGGTTAGGTATGATATATTATCAAATTTATGTCATTTCTCATCTATTGTTGAAGGCATTAGGGCTTTGCTTAGGAGAGATTCCCACCCGCAGAGTTGATATTTAAGTATGATATTAATATATTATATCTTTATTTAAGTTCGAATTAACTTAAAATATAAATTTAAAATTTTATTTAAACCTGTACATATTTGTAAAAGATTAATTTAAATTTATTTTAAGTCTGCTCATATTATTTTTTAATTTTTTTAAAAAAATATTTATAGTATATTGTTTTAATATTTAATAAATTTATACATTTTTTATTTATCAAATTTTTTATATAGTCATTTTAGCATTATTTTACTGCTTATATTAGAGTAGTATTATATATTTTGTATAGATTTATTTTTTAATGTGTTTTAAATTACATAATATATAAACATAACATAATATAAAATATTATAAACTAAGAAATAGGTTGGGCCGGACTCAAGCGCTTGAGCCCAGCTCATATTTTAAACGACCTATTTCTTTTGTCAAAAATCTATTTTTCAAGTATAATATTTTTATTTAAATCCTTTCAAATTTTGAATAGACCTTTAGGTCTGGACGGCAAACCCTACCCATAGCAGGTAGCATATGTTGGAAGGGAAAAACATTTCGTAGCAGCTTGGCTTGCTAAAGGAAGTCTATTACTTAACAGGGTCTTGAGTGTTTACAATTAACTATTGAAGGCGACTGATGCGATTGGTGGTTAGTTACTAATTAATTTGCTCAGGTTATCCCTATTAGGAGAAATGAATAACAAACAGAATGACCAGCTCAGCTCATCTAATCCTCAGCAGATTCCAGCTCACCAGGCATAACAAATTCACTGTCCTTTGTCCTTTGTCCTTTACAAATCTGTTATATCTCTTGTATATAAGGCACACTGTAGCACATGGTTTTCTTATGAATGAGAGAACTATTTCCTTCTACATCATTATTCTAATATGGTATTAGCGTGAATTTTTTTCATTTTCACTCATGGATTCTGTTCTGCAGACTCAGTGAGTGCTATTGCAAAGTTCTTTAATCTTGTTGTGTCTGCTTCTCAAAAGGTTGCCATTCTTATCGATGACAGTAACTTCCTTGCCTAGAAGCAACATGTGCTTCTTGTAATCAAGACCTATCAGCTTCAATCTTACATTGATGGCTCGATTACTATCCCTACTCGAATGTTGACCAGCGATGATGGTGTTTCTGTGGAGAACCCAGCATTGATTCAATATGAGCAGCAGGATTCTGCTCTCGGCTTGGCTTCTTTCCACTGTTAGTGCCTCTTTGCACAATCAGTTAATTGGGAGTTCCTTGTCTGCCGTTGAACTCTGGCAAACGCTGACTCGAATATTTGGTACACAATCTGCTACCAAGGCTATGTGTTATTGCTCTCTCCTTCACAACTTCAAAAAGAATGAGCTTTCCATGTTTGCTTATCTAGCCGGTATTAAACATTTATGTGACTCTTTAGCCAATTGTAATCAACATGTCTCTTTGGAGGAACAACAGTCGGCTATTGTTAATCGCCTTCCACCAGAGTTTGATCACATCATCTCTATCATCACTACAAGTCAGGTTCCCTTTGATTTACAAGCTATTACTACAGCCTTGCTAGATGCTGAAGCTCGCCAACGAGCTCATCTTTCACAAGTTCAAATTTCTGCGAATTTAGCTATGACTAACCGCTCTATCCCGTCTCTTCCTGCTTATAGCTGTCACCCACCACCACAGTCATTTCACTCCACTCGGGCTCTTGAGTTTTCTCGTGGTTGTGGTCATGCTCGCTTTGGGGAGATGTCACGTCCGCAATGTCAGATTTGTGGCAAGATGGGTCACGTTGCTCGCAGGTGTTTTTACAGATATGATTCCACTTTTGACGATGAGGCAAATAATGGTTTGGTCTCTCTTTCTCTTGGATCCACACCTCCTGCAGGCACAAGGAATTTTTCTGCCATTTCTGTTATATAAACCACTTTGTTCTTGAGTCTTACCCACCTGGAACTCCGTTTGTGCCCACTACTGTTTATCAGCCCATTCTCCATCCACTTGCTGTCTCAAATGCATGACTCCAACTACTCTGCAAGCTTCTGTCGCTTCGACCAAAGCCACATCTAGTGTTGTCCCTGATCCACTATGGTACCCCATAGTGGTGCTACTGCTCACATGACTAGTGATCCTGTCAAGCTACCAACTGCAACTCCTACACCAGTCAAGATAAAGTTTTTGTGAGAAATGGTAGTTATGCTTCTATTTCTCATGTTGGTGACTCCTCTATTTCTTCTGGTTCTCACAACTTATTCGTTAACAACCTGCTCTTTGTTCTTGACATTCAAAAGAGTCTTTTGTCTGTTTCTAAGTTTGCGAAAGATAATCAGGTCTTCTTTGAATTTCATCCTTTGTGTTGCTATGTGAAGGATTTGGCGACTCACAGGGTTTTGCTCCACGACATTAAATCTAATGGGTTGTACCAGTTGTTGCCTGAATTTCCTACTGAGTTTGCTTTTACCGCTTCTAATAAATCGGCTCATTCCTTTAGTGTCTCCAGTCCGGTGGTTGTAGATTCAGGGGCTCAAAATAATACAATTACGATTGCTAGATGGCATCAACGTCTTGGTCACCCCTCTACTGATGTGTTGCTTCATGTCTTACGTGCTTGTAATATCAGTATTCCTCGTTCCATTATTTCCTTATTATGTAATGCCTGTGCACTTGGGAAAAGTCATAAATTACCCTTTAAGTTTGCTTCAACTATTTACTCTGTACCTCTTGAATTGATTTTCATTGATCTTTGGGGGCCTACTCGTTTTTCTGCTGGTTATCAATACTATATTTCCTTTGTGGATGCCTTTTCACGACATACTTGGATATATTTCCTCAAATCTAGGTCTGATGCCTTACAGGCCTTCCTAAATTTTAAGCAACATGTTGAGTTACAACTTGGAACTAAAATCAAACAACTTCAAAGTGATGGAGGAGGGGAATTTCGTAGTTTTGATATTCCTCTAAAAAAATTTAGCATACAACATCGTTTCTCATGCCCTCACACATCTGAACAAAATGGCATAGTTGAACATTGTCATCGCCAGATAGTGGAAACTGGTCTTGTTTTACTAGCACAAGCATCATTGCCTCTCTCCTATTGGGTTGATGCGTTTACATCTGCAGTCTATCTTATAAATCTAATGCCTACTAAGTCACTTCAAGGATTATCTCCTATGGAGAAATTATTCAATAAACAACCAAATTACAAGTTTTTTAAAGTGTTTGGTTGCCTCTGTTACCCTCTACTTAGACCCTACAATAAGCACAAACTACAGTTTCGTTTGTCTCTATGCACATTCTTGGGCTATGCTACAAATTACAGAGGATATAAATGTGTTGACAAGAATGGTCATATTTACATTTCCAAGCATGTTCAGTTTGATGAAGGTAGTTTTCCTTATGCCAAACTCTTTCCGGCTCCTCCTATTCCCAACTTAAATGCTTCAGAATCCTTGTCTACTCTACCAGTTATCATAATGCCTTCTCTTGGTACTCATCCACCCTCTCTCAACAACATGGCTCCTGATTCTACCTTGACTCCCTCGGTTGCTACTCATACTAAGAGTTCTCAACCACCGGCATCTACAAACTAAAATGATTTTGGTGACAATGATCAATCTCCAAATTCATTTATACCTGATACACACAACCTGCCATTCGATCCTATTTCTCATTTTTCTTCTAGCAACACTCATCATATGGTCACTAGGAGCAAGGTTGGCATTTTCAAACCAAAAGTTTATACTATTCCTGTCAGTTCTATCGAATCAACCACTATTCAAGAAGCTATGGTAATTACCTCATAGAAAGATGCTGTTCATGATGAATTACAAGCACTGATTCAAAGTAACACTTGGGATTTGGTGCCTTTACCCCCTGATTGCTCTCTTATTGGATGTAAATGGTTGTTTAAGATTAAAAATAACCCTAATGGGAGTTTTGCTAGAAACAAAGTTAGACTCATCGTTCAAGGCTTCTCCCAGAATGTTGGCTTAGATTATCACGAAACCTTCAGCGTTGTTGTTAAGGCTAACACGATAAGAACATTGTTTGCTTTAGTCGTGTCAAGCAAGTGGAAAATTCGGCAAGTGGATGTCAACAACGCCTTCTTAAATAGAGCTTTGACAGATAAAGTTTTTATGAAACAACCACCAGGTTTTGAGGTAGTTGATGATCATGGTAATTTGTTAGTTTGCAAGCTGAACAAGGCTCTTTATGGCTTGAAATAGGCCCCTCGAGCCTGGTTTCAAAAACTTCACAATTTTTTAGTTCTACAACTGCAGTTTAAGTCTTCTAGAGCTGATTCCTCATTATTTTCAAGAAGATTTCATCTGGGGAAATGTGTTTCTTCTTGTCTACGTTGATGATATCATCATCACTGGTAATTCTAATACTGAAATTGAAAAAATTGTTGATTCTTTACATAGTCAATTTTCTTTGAAAGATTTGGGACCCCTTAGCTATTTTCTTGGACTGGAAGTCACTAAGCATGGAGACAGTATGCATATTTCTCAGTAAAAGTATGCCCGAGAATTATTGGATAAAGTATATATGGGAAGTGCAATACCAATTTCTACACTTATGGTAAGCTCACCAACTCTATCCCCTTGTGTTGGTTCTCCCCTACATAATGGAACTAAATATAGAAAGAGTGTTGGAGGTCTCCAGTATCTCTGTATGACAAGGCCGGACATTACATTTGCTGTTAATAAGGTAAGTCAATATATGCATTTACCTTCTGATGTTCATTGGATTGCTATTAAAATAATTTTGAGGTACATTCGAGGCACTCTAGACTATGTACTACTGTTTCAACCTTCAGCAGTTAATTTAACAGGATTCTTTGATGCTGATTGGGCTAGTTCCCTTGAGGATCATAAGTCTACATCTGGCTTTTGTGTTTATCTTGGTGAGTGGTCGCTGTAAAATCAGAGATTTAAATATTTATAAAAGAATGATCAAACCTGGAGACTAACTCTGACAATGATTTTAAGGCAAGTGTACCTATCGAACAGTGGTATAGCTTAGGCAAGACCGGATATCGAACCTAAAGGAACTAAAAGTACTAATACTAACTTTACTTTTTATTATTTAGCCTTAAAAATATAGTGAAATTGTTTTAAACTATATTGGCGAAGACTAAATTAAGGAAATAAAGACAAAAAGATAAATTTGGAGATAACTTGAAAAAGACTCAATTGATTTTGATGATACCCTCGGGAAGAATCCACCTAGACTTCACTTATTATTTAACCCTAAATTATATGATTTCTTTTACTTAGCTTGATCCGTGAGACTCCCTAACCTATGTTAAACCCTCTCTCGAAGCGAATAACGTCTAATCTTAGGTTAATTAGTGGAACTCTCGTTTGCTTATAATAACCCCCTAGGAAAGCAGTAAATCGATCAATGGACTCCCATATTAGGTTTTACTGTAATTCGACAAAATCTCGTAACCCTATCTTTAGGCGCCCGATTAACTCCGCTTAATTATGTTAGATCTACTCTTAGGCAGGGTCTATTCCTCCTCCACCTAAGCACATTAGATTTGGATTAAGCAACATAATTAAGAACAAACTAAGTAATTTATCATATAACTTAAAAATTAAATAAAAAGATTCATCTAGGTTTCATCCCCTTCAGGTATCTGAAGGGTTTAGTTTATAGCTAAACAAGAAAACATCTCAAGAGAAAAGATAAAACAAAACATAAGAAAATCCTAAAACTCCCTGAAGGAATTGAAGGAGAATTCCGCCGTCTTGAGTATAATTCCGGCTTCTTGGGATGGATCAACAGGCTATCTTCGCATTATTCCCTAACTCTGACCTTCTTGGCTTGGCTCCTTGGCCTAGCTTTGACGCCCCCTCAAAGGTGGTACTTAGGGGATATATATAGGCTCTTGGAATGCGATTCTTTCTCCCTAAGTATCCTTTTTCGACTGAAATTGCTCTTTCCAGCGACAGAGGCACGGCCATGTCACACGCCCGTGCAAATCGAGCCCTGACAGTGTTCAGAGTTCTTTAATGAAGCACGGCCGTGTGAGTCGAGATCAGGCCGTGTTCTTGATGATCGCACAAACGACACGTAGTGTGGTCTTATGATCGCACAAAGACGGCGTGTGGTGGTCCTTAGTCTAGGCCGTGTCGATTTCGTGAAAAGGCCTATTTGCTCCGTTTTAAGCCTGTTTTATGTTGTTTTCATCCTTTGGTGCTTTTCTGAGTATAAGACATGAAAAAGAAAGGATTAAGAGCACCTTTTTACACAAATCAAGGAATAAATCATCCAAAAGCATATTAAATGTGGGCTTGAAATATGTTACTTTTATGGTTTATCAGTGACAACCTAATTAGATAGTCTTCTAAAAAAGAAATGAGTGGTCTCTCGATCCACATCAGAAGCTAAATATAGGAGCTTAGCAAATGCCATTGCAGAAATCACATGGTTTCAATCCTTACTTGATGAAATTGATATGCCTTTACAATGAGCTCCAGTAATTTGGTGTGAAAATTCCAACACAGTGTCTCTTGCAGCTAATCCAATGTTACATGCTTGAGTCAAACATGTTGAGCTTGATATCCATTTTGTTAGAGACAAGGTCTTGGATGGCAGGTTACAAGTGAACTATGTCCCTGGACATGATCAAGTAGTTGATATCTTGACAAAACCTTTAACTGCTGAAAGTTTTTTCAAGCTCCGAGATAGGTTAAATGTTGCAGCTCTCAAAGATTTTCAACTAGAAAATGTAGGGGGAATATTAGGAGAAATGAATAACAAACAGAATGACCAGCTCAGCTCATCCAATCCTCAGCAGATTCCAACTCACCAGGCATAACAAATTCACTGTCCTTTGTCTTTTATCCTTTACAAATCTGTGATATCTCTTGTATATAAGGCACACTGTAGCACCTGGTTTTCTTATGAATGAGAGAACTATTTCTTTCTATATCATTATTCTAATAATCCCTCTTGTAATTACCAAAATATAAATTTATGTAATATTTTTTATATAAAATATAAATTTTTTTGGGTGGATTAACAAAAGCGTAAAAAACATTGTTTATGGGTTCCAGTGCTAAGAACTAGTCACCTTTCGAGCCAGCAGGTATACCCTGTATGATAGCATGTGCCATGTTCGCTCCAATCATAGATGGATGGTGCGGAGTGTATCCCGGATGCCTGATTGCAATGGTTCCAGCTTCCAGTGAACTGTTACTTGGACATTAATCAAACGTGCATATGTCTAATCAGAGTGATATAATTGTACATGAGTTATACGTAATGAGTTCAGTTTCCTTAAAGCCTTTCCGATCAACAGAAGCCGACATTAGGTTTTGGAAATTTACGTGTAGGAAGCAGCAAGATGTAGATGGTTAGGGCAATATCCGATTAATGCAGCTACGATGCCATATCTTGTTGATACTCTATCTTGTACTAAAGCTATAAGCATTAAGAATGGTGCTGTCAGAGCAGCGAAGGGACCGTTAGCGGGAGGCTCTTGGGACGCGTTACCTGGAATATGCAATTCGCTTCTACCGGTGCAGTACTATAGGTTTTGTGGATCCCTATATGGACTTATTATATTCTAGGAAACATGTACACCACCAATAATGGATTTGGCTCCCCGTTGTTAAACAGTACTACATTGGGGTGCTTCGCCAAAGGTTTATTATCCAGCCATGAGTAACAGCTTTATGATCCACATCCATTTCACAACACTTGCTTCAAATAGAGCCAGAGTGTCACTTCGAATGGCCTAGGGTGTTCCAAACCAGATTGCCCTATGTTGAGATCCATGATAACTTGAAAGTAATCTTTTATTCATGCTTTAAACCAGATATCAAACTCTGGTATATATACACAAGCTGCCAAGACTAGTTACAACAATCTTAACTGCCACAACTACTAATGCTAACTTCTAACTGTTTAAACTATTAACTACCATATCAGTTTTATTCCTTAATATGCCTCCATCTCTTTAATCTCTGCTATTTGCTCACGTTTTGCAACTATCTTGAGACATGATCGAAACTTTGTAAAAATAGGAGCTGACAAAGGCTAAGTAAAAATGTCTGCTATCTGCTCTTGCACTGGAACATGTCCAACAGTTAATGTTCCTGTAGCAACTTTCTCCCTTATGAAAAATAGATCCAACTTGACATGTTTAAACTTTGAATGTAATACTGGATTAGCTGAGATAGCAACAGCTCCATAATTATCGCACTAGACAGCAGTCTTCCTATTCAGAGAAACATGTAATTAAGCTAAAAGTGATTCAAGCCAGACTAACTCAGTGACCGTATGAGCAAGCCCTCTATATTCAGCTTCTACAGTTGATCTAGAAATAATTTGCTACTTTTTAGACCCCCAGGCAATAGGATTGCCTCCAAGAAATACACAGAATCTTGTTGTAGACCGTCTGTCATCGACATCAGACCCTCAATTTGCATTCGAATAGCCAACAAGATCCAAGGTGATAGCTGGAGTGAAATGAAGACCATACTCAACAGTGTTTTGGAGGTAGCGCAGGATGCGTTTCACAGCTTTGAAATGTTGATCAACAGGTTTTTGCTTGAACTGACAAACTCTATTTGCAGCAAAAGTGATGTCAGGTCTTGTGATGACTATATACTGTAAAGCCTCCACAATATTCTTGTACTCAGACTCATTCTCAATTGTACTGCCAACAGATTGAGATAAAGTAGTTGAAGAAGCCATGGATGTAGGAGAGCCTTTTGCTTGATCCATGTGAGCCCTGTGTAAAAGCTCAAGGATATATTTTCGTTGGCTCAAAAACAAGCCATTAGTGGTGGGAAGAACTTCAATACCAAGGAAGTAGTTGAGAGAGCTCAAATCCTTCAAAAAGAACTTAGTATCTAAGGTGGCGACAAAATCATCAATACTACCTTGATGATTCCCACTGATAATGATGTCATCTACATAGACAACTACATACAGGAGCACACCCTCAATCTTTCGAACAAAAAGGGAACCATCAGATTTAGTCAAAACAAACAAAGAAGCAAGTAAAAAAATCCTTTAACTTTGAGAACCAAGCTTGATGAGCCTGCTTAAGGCCATACATAGCTTTCTTTAAGTGACAAACCAAGGTTTGTCCACCAATCTTTTGCTCAAAACCTGAAGGCTGCACCATGTAAATCTCTTCTAACAAATCCCCATTGAGGAAGGCATTGTTAATGTCTACTTGTCTTATTAACCAACCAAACTTCATAGCCAAGGATAAGACTACACGAATTGTAGTAGGTTTTACAACAGGGCTGAAAGTTTCTTGATAATCAATACCAACTTCTTGTAAGTATCCCTTGACAACCAGTCTACCTTTGTAGTGAGCAATAGTGCCACCCGAGTGTCTTTTAACTTTGAATATTCATTTTCAGCCGACAGTCCTTCTGTTGACAATTAAGGGAACTAAATCTGAAGTTTCATTCTTCAGCAACGCATCATACTCCTGCTGAGTTACCAGTTTCCATTCCTTGTTGGAAAAAGCCTGCTCAATCATGACAGGTTCAGGAACTTCGAGTTCAGCTGAAAATAATTTGGGTTTGAAAATCCCATTTTTGGACCTAGTTTGCATAGGAGGAGTGTTAACAATAGAAGCTGACAAGTGTTCAACAGGCAAGGGATTGTTGGAAGCCAATTGAGAGGTGAATAAGTCAGTTGACAAAACACCAATAGGAGATGGAAGAATAGAAGTTGGCGTATTGTCCTCTGTATTGACACCAAGCGATTTAGAATGCAGAGAAGTATGCTGTATAAGAACAGAATTAGAAAGAGCAGGAGAAAAAGAAATTGGCCTACTGGCATCTGACATTGCTGTCAATTCTGGTTGAAGGGAAGAAGCAGTCAGAGGTGAGACACCAGTATCAGATCATGGTAAAGAAGAGACGACAATAGGAACTCGAGCTTGTTGATGCTGAAACTGAGAGTGAGTCTGAGAACCACCGCTGGAGCTAGAAGAAGCAGTAAAGGGAAAAGAATCTTCATCGAAACCACATGTCTGGAGAAAAAACCTTGCCACTATCATCAACGCATTTGTATCCTTTGTGAGTTGAGCTATATCCAAGAAATATGCAAGGCTTGGAACGATACTCGATCATATAATTATTAAAGGGTCATAGATAGGGATAACACCTACAACAAAAACTTCTAAAAACATGTAATTGGGCTAAGTGTGATGCAACACTTCAAAAGGTGACCGTCCTTGGAGAACAGGTGTGAGAAGCCTATTAATGAGAAAAATAGTACTGGTAAAAGCATGAGCCCAAAAGTGTAGAGGTATGCTAGATTGAGCTATCAAGGTCAGACCAGTATCGACGATGTGCCTATGTTTTCTCTCAACTAGACCATTTTGCTCAGAAGTGTGAGGACAAGTTATACGATGATGAATTCCAAGCTGAGACAACACCTTTGAAAAAGACTGAAATTCTCCACACCAATCAGTCTGAAGAGCCTTAATGGAACATCCAAATTGAATAGTAATAAATTTTTGCAAATGGAGAAATTTTTCAAGGGTTTCAAATTTGCGTTTTATGAGATATAGCCATGTGAATCTAGAGTACGCATCAACAAATGAGACATAGTAGTAGGAGCCTTCAGATGCCATAGGGGTAGGTCCCCAAAGATCAGAAACTATGAGCTCAAAGGGAGCCGAATATACAATAGTAGATCAAGAAAATGGAAGCTTATGAAATTTTTCAAGCCGACATGCTGAACAAATAGTACTCAACTCACAACTATTGGAAACAACATTACACATCTGAAGAACTGTTGTAACAGTTTTATTACAAGGATGGCCCAAATGTTTGTGCCACAACTCAAAATTAGAGCAACTAGAAGCTGGAAGTCCCAAACGAGCAGTATGAACAGTAGCTGGTGTTGAAGAAGTAGATTTGTACCCCTGAGTGTCAGAAAGGTCAAACTGATATAAACCATTATGAATGCAGCCCACCAATAGGATGCTCCCTGTCTTGGTATCCTTCACAAAACAACGAAAAGTATGAAACTCAAAATAAACTTGGTTATCTTTTGCAAATTGAGCAACAGACATTAAATTTTTACAAATGTCAGGTACATGCAAAACATTTCTTAGATGAAAGATTCTACTGTCAGTTGTGAAGGAGCTGGAGCCAATAGGATCCACTAGAACTGACATGCCATTCCCCATAAATAGTTTGCTGTTACCTGTGTACTGAGTGACCTGTTGCAGACTTTTCAGATCATTAGTTACATGATTGGATGGACCGGAGTCTGGCCAAATCTTTGCAGTTTAGGAAATTGGAGAAAACTACTCTTTAACAGAAACCTTATTAGCTTGCAGACCAGAATCTTGTGTAGAACCTTTTTGAAAACAACAAGGATGACCACAAGAGGACAAAGGAGAAGGATCTTAGAACTGATGAAAATGTACCTTCATGGACTGATCAGAAATTCCTTCAAAAGTCTTATCGAACCGATAATAACACCGTTGAACAATATGACCAATGCGCCCACAAAGTTGACATTGAGGCTTATTATGCACAAATTTCCTACCTCGACCTCTGGCCCGAGATGATCTACCACTACCCCTGTAGGGTGGTCTGGATCCCCTATCAGACTGACCGCGACTACTACCACCGGAATCATGATGCTGAGCAACATTGGCTTGGAAAGACATGGTAGAAACTAGATCTTGTTGTTGAGTTTCACAATCATTGAGCATTTCATCAAGAAGCTCAAGAGGAACACTCATTGCATACGCAAGAATATGAATTGACTCAGAACACTCATTGCATACGCAAGAATATGAATTGACTCATACTCCACTGGTAGGTCTGCAAGAATGATACTAATCTGTTCTTGCTCAGAAATAACACTACCAGTAGCCATAAGAGTGTCACACAGATTTTTAACCTTGGCCAGATAATCTTTAATGGTTAGCTGACCTTTTTTCTGAGAATAAAGGGAATGTCTCAAAGTAGAAATCGTGAGAGTAGACTTAGAAGCAAAGCGTTTAACAACAGTACTCCATACATCAAAGCTAGATCGAGCATTAGTGAGATGAACAAGAATATCATCACAAATGGTGGACAAAATCCAGGAAGCTAACAATTTATCTTATTGTTTATGAAACAAGAAGTCAAAATTAGGAACAAGGTTACCATTGCTATCAACAATCGACTATGGAGGAACACTAACAATGCCAAGAACAAAACCATACAGCCCATAACCTTCAAGAATCAACAAAACTTGCTGCTTCCATAAAAGAAAATTGTGCTCTCCAAGTTTTACAATGTCATGTTTAGGAAATTTTTGGGTATTTCTCAACACATCAGGAGTCAAACGAGGAGAAGATTCACCTACTAGAGCACTTGAGTTGATGGACTGTCGATTTTGATCAGTATCACTAGAAACGACCTCTTTTGCCATGAAAAAAAAAATTTAAGGCTCAGATACCATGTTGAGATCCATGATAACTTGAAAGTATTCTTTTATTCATGCTTTAAACCAGATATCAAACTCTGGTATATTGATAAACCGTAATATATACATATTTTAATCCCACATTTGGCATACTTTTGAATGATTTATCCCTTGATTGTGGAATTTGATGCTCCTAATCCTTTAATTTCATGTTTTATACTTAGGAGAGCATAGGAGGATGAAAAGAACGAGAAATGGGCCAAAAATAGAGAAAATGAGCCAAAGTAAGAAATCCACACAGCCTGGAGTTCTTCACACAGCCGTGCCACTTTAGTAGACTCGAACACAGTCCTGGGCTCGATTCACACGGGTGTGTCCCTGCCATGACCTGTTTTAATTCCACTCGAAAAAGGATACTTAGAGGCAAAGAAAGACATTCCAAAAGCCTATATAAACACCCTAGTGGGCAACCTAAAAGGGGGCGTTCGAGAGTTCGACAGAAGGCCTCTGTCAGGGCTTTTGACAGGAGCAAAGCCAGAGAGAGCTGAAATTAGGGAATTACTCAAAGAGAGCCAGTTGATCCATCTCAGAAGTCGAAATCACATTCAAGACTTGAGGATCTTCCCTTCAATTTCCTTCAGGGGGTTTTAGGGTTTTTCGTTATGTTTTGTTATTTAATTCCTTCTGAGATGTATTCTTTTATAAACATGAACTAAACCCTTCAAATACCTGAGGGGGATGAAACCTAAGTCGGATCTTTTTATTGTTTTCTGAACTATATGATAAATACTTGATTTGTTCTTAATTATATGTTCTTAATTCTTGTTTTAATATTTCAGGATATTGATTCAAGTATTGATGTGCTTATTCAGAGGAGTAAAAGTCCCCGTTTAGGAGTAGATCTAGCATAATTAAGCGGAGTTGATCGCACTCCTAGAGATAGGACGACGAAAATCTGCTGGATTAGGGTCAAACCTAGTGTGGGAGTCCATAGATCGAGTTAATACAACACTAGGGGTTTTAATTAGAAAGAGATTTCGATTAATCAACCTAGGGTTAGACGTTAATAGCCTCCAGAGAGGTATTAATATAAATTAGGGAATCCTACGGATCAAGTCAAGTGAATAAATCGTCTAGTTTAGAGTTAAATAATAAGTGAAGTCTAGGTGGATTCTTCCTCGGGTATTGTCTTAATAATTGGTTTTCTGAAAAGTATTTTCCCAATTCATTCTCTGTGTCTTAGCATCCTTAGATTAGGAATTAGTTAGATAAATATCAATCTCCTTTATTTTAGGCTAAAAAATAGAAAGAAAGTTAGTACTAGTACTTTTGGTTCCCTTGGGTTCGACATTCCGGTCTTGCCACTAAGCTATATACTGATCGATAGGTGCGCTTGCCTCAATCGTGGTGATAGTTAGTTTCTAGGCTCGATCATTCTTTATATAAATATTAAAGCTTTCGGACACACGATCAAGTGTTTGGCACTGTTCTCGGGGAACTGAAATATTAGGAACGCTCAATTTTTATTACTTTAGCCATTTTCCTTTTATTTATATATTTATTTCTAATTTTTATTTTTAGTTTTCTAAATCTCTCAATTATTTGTTCTGATAGGTTTTTCTAGTTTATGACTAGGATGAACCCGTTAGGACCCTTGATTTTTGATAATGGTATAGAAGGTACAGTTTGCAAAAACAGAAGAGAAATAAGGCAAAGCTTACAATACATAGAAGAAGAGCAAGAGGACGATACCAATACTACCGAAGAGATGGTTGATAACAATCTGCTACCTCCTATGGTTGCTGCAAACCCGGTGAATCAAAATCCTGCTCCTCGTACTATCTATGATTATGCTAAACTTAATTTAACAGGAACTATGTCAAGTATTGTTAGACCTGCTATTGCTGCAAATAATTTTGAACTGAAACCTAACACAATTCTGATGATACAGCAATTTGTTCAGTTTGATGGTTTGCAGGATGAAGATCCAAACAATCACTTGGAGAATTTCTTAGAATTTTGTGATACTTTCAAAGTAAATAGCATTTCTAATGATGCCATTCGCCTCCAGTTGTTTCCCTTTTCGTTGAGAAACAAAGCTAAACAGTGGTTGAACTCGTTACCACGAGGATCAATCACTACGTGGGAACAAATGACCGAAAAATTTTTGTTAAAATATTTTTCACCGGCTAAAACGATTAAGTTGAGGAATGATATCTCTTCTTTTGTGCATATGGATTTAGAGACACTTTATGATGCATGGGATACAAGGATTTATTGAGAAGGTACCCTCACCATGGGTTACCCTTGTGGCTACAGGTTCAAACCTTTTACAACAGTGTGAACCCCTCAACCAGGCAGTTGATCAATTCAGCCGCCGGTGGAACCTTGAATAACAAGACTCCTAAAGCGGCTTATGAGTTTATAGAGGAGATGTCACTGAATAACTATCAGTGGCAAGTCACGAGGACCAAACCAACAAAAGCAGCTAGTGTCTTCAACCTCGAAGCAGTGACCATGCTATCAAACCAGGTAGAACTGTTAAATAAAAGATCGATGGTTTGTATGGTTCTTCGCAGGTATATCCAGTGATGCAGTGCGATACGAATGGAGGCGGAATGAGCAATACAGAATATCAATCCTATAATCCTAGCATAGAAAGCGGACAGATGAACTATAGGTATCAATTCTAGACCTCAAAATACCCTTATAGTAACACTTACAATCCATGTTGGAGGAACCACCCCAATTTCTCATGGGGTGGTCAAGGAAATCAAAGGCAACAACCCCTCCCAAGTTTTCAATAGCAACCCTACCCGCAAGAGAAGAAGCTGAACCTTGAAGAGATGCTGACAAAATTTATCACGGTGTCAGAAACTCATTTCCAAAACACCGAAACAACACTAAAAAATCAAAAAGCATCAATTTAAGGGATCGAGAACCAATTAGGACTGCTTGCTAAACTAATCTCTGAACGACCACAAGGTAGCCTGCCAAGTAACACTGAAACAAACCCAAAGGAGCAACTTCAAGCCATAACAGCTCATGATAGTGAAGGGTTAGATGCACCAAAACCGTGGCAAGAGAAAGTGGTAGAGGAAGGTAAGGATGGGGTCAGCCATGATAAACCAAAACTGGTAATTACAGAGTACCAACCTCCGTGCCATACCCCAATGCGATGAAGAAGGACCACACAGATGAACAATTCGGTAAATTCCTTAAAATTCTAAAGAAATTACATATTAACTTACCGTTTCTTGAAGCTCTTTCGCAGATGCCAGATTCAAGGAAATTCTTAAAAGAGCTTTTGACAAACAAATGGAAGTTAGACGAGGAGTTGCATGTGGAGCTAAACGCAGTATGCTCAGCAATTCTACAAAATAAACTACCATGAAAATTAAAAGATCCAGGGAGTTTTACAATTTCATGCTTAATTGGTAGTTTATCTGTTGATAATACTTTAGCTAATTTAGGGGCAAACATCAATGTTATGCCTTATAAAATGTTTAAACAGCTAGGTCTAGGAAAACCCAAACAAACTAGGATGAGCATTCAATTAGCTGATAAGACTATTAGAATTCCTAGGGGTATAATTGAAGATGTACTCGTGAAAATTGATAAATTTATATTCCCTGTAGACTTTGTCGTTTTAGACATGGATGAGGACAATAATATTCCTTTAATTTTAGGAAGACCCTTTTTAGTAACTGCTAGGACTAAAATTGATGTTGGTACAGGTGAACTCATACTTCGTGTAGGTGACGAGACAATCACTCTTCAAGCTCTTGACTCGGCTATGACATCAAGTAATAAAGGTGAGAAAATAAATTCTATTAACGACCATTCGATTAAACCTTCTTTTCAGGAAGCACCACGGAACTACACAACTGAGCCAGATCCTAGACCTCATGCCAACAAGGAAATAACTCATGAGGAACGAAGGGTTCAGATCGATGAGCTAGATGAGTGGAAGACACATTTTAAAGAGAAATTAGAAACACACGAAGCAGAACCAAAGCAAAACCATGTCAAACTTAAGGATGAGCCAAACCAATTTAAGATCGGAGACCAAATATTATTGAATAAAAGAGACCTTCAGATAGCCACTTCAGACCTTGATACAAACGAAGAAATCCCTTTTGAGGTACTGAATATCTTCCCACATGGAACAATCGAGGTAACTAATCCTAAATTCAACACCTTTAAGATAAACACTACTCGACTCAAACTTTAAAATGATCATAAAATTGATAGCATGAGAAAGGATTTTCAACTCCTCAAACCACCATGAATACGCGAATTAGAGGTAAGTCTAGCTTAAAACTTTAAACGAGCGCTTCTCGGGAGGCAACCCGAACACTAACCCCATTAATTTTCATATTTTTATTTTTATTTTTCCTTTTAGCACCTAACTATAAACTAACCAAAGCGCAGGTTTCTCTACCCACACGGCATTACACACGGGCATGGCTGTGGCCATGTGGACACCATGGATTTACACACCGGCGTGGCAAAGATCGTACGAACCAAGGATGAAAAATCTCCAAACCACGGGCGACGATTTATCAACATGTCGACACTGATTTATCAACATGGGCATAGTGAACACTACACGAATGTGGGAGAAACGAAAGAAGCACAACACAGCCATGCGATACGGCCGTGTGACCCAACACGCCCTTGGTACACGGGCGTGGGAAGCCACCAGATCCCTATTCCTACATAAACCCCCTTTTCTGCACACTTTCCCCACCAAGCCCCTTTCCTCTCAACCTTAGCCACCATAATTTCTTTTCCTTTTTCACCATCCTTACCACTGTCGCTCAATGCCCAAAGGCAAGGCCAACATTACCATTCCCATGTCGAAGAAGCGAAAGGATCGAAGCACAGTCTCCCCGTGCGAGACTGATTTACATGAGTTCATGCCGGCCGCTTCATTAATTCGCCAAGCCAAGGACATTTGAGTCCATTTAATTTTTCTTTTTCTTTTTTTTTCTCTTTTATTTTCCTTCCCTTTATCTTTCTTGTCTTTATTTTTTATTATTACATTTTGATTTCTTCGATTTAGGTTCTAAAGGCTGCTTGGGAATCACCACACCATGACCATTACCAACTCAAGAAATCTGTCCAAAATTCCGGAAGTTTCACTTCTCCCTATCTCTTTTAATTTTATGCTACATATCTTTGTACATTGAGGGCAATGTACATCTTAAGTGTGGGGGGTGAATTCTAAAAGTTCCTAACTTTTTGCATTATTCTCAAATCCCTAAATTTTTTTCCTTTCTTTCTCATATCACTATTAGAACAAATTCTGATTGATTTATGATTTTTATTGATATGTCTTGAATTAAAACATAGGCAGTTGTGCATTGATTGTTTAAACTTGAAGGCTTTAAAGAATCAAGCATGATAAGTTGATTTTTGAAAATTAAAAATTTGCTAGATTGTTTCCCCAAGTTTAGGTATTATCTTGAAATTTGAAGTTCACAGGATTGACATCAAAAACCATAAATTTTGTGAGATCTTGAGCCTTTAGAGCATACATTCTTTCGTGCTCACTTTTATTGTTGCTTTGAGTGAGTTAATATTGATCTGTTATTCTAGAACTTGCTTCGATTATACATGTCGAGACCACATTTTTGATTTGATATACTGAGATGATAAAGGGACCTAGGATTTAACCCACTTACTTCCCAAAAGGCCTACCTCCATAATTAAGCCCTAGTGAACCCCTTTGATCCTAAGTAACTGTTTCTTAATTTACCCTTAATATTAACCCAAGACTTACTCTTTTTGATTCATTAAAGAATTTTTCCTATTAACCTTTTTGTCGAGATTTGATTTGAGAAGTTTCCTAACTATATTTTTCATTTTAGTTGTTAAATTCTTATTATTGTACTTGATTTGTTCTTAAAAAAAGGTTGAAAGTATATCCATTAGTTCTATTTTTTTAAGAGCTTAAACAATAAATTTCACATCTTCAGAAGAAGCTCATATTATTAATGTAATTATTCATTATTAGTCTATTTTTCTAGTTAGGTAAATTGTCAATTCAATTTCTATTCTAACCCCCTCTTCTAGCCGATGACCACACCCCCTAACCAAGCCACATTACAACCCTTTTTAAAGACCTTTTGATCAATATATCATCTCAATTTATAGTGGTGGAGATTTGATTTTCATGCAAGCCTATGGTAATAACTTTTCATGTTGACTATTGAGTGCTTAATTTTTTTATCCCTTAAACACTTAGAGCGATTTGAGTGAATCCTTAGTGAAGATGTTAACTCTGTGATATTTTGAATCAAAGGTGATTACCTAGATGAGGGGGGATACCTATGTTTTTCATGAATAAAATGCTCAACTTGGATCATTTGAAACTCTAATGTTCTTTTAGTTGAATTCTCAATGTATGATTACCTATGGATTATTTTGAAACATTATTGATAAGAGTTATAAGTTGAGAAGAATGAATTTTAATTGTGAGTTGAGAATTTTGCTTGAGGATAAACAAATGCTTAAGTGTGGGGGTATTTGATAAACCGTAATATATACATATTTTAATCCCACATTTGGCATACTTTCGGATGATTTATCCCTTGAATTGTGGAATTTTATGCTCCTAATCCTTTAATTTCATGTTTTATACTTAGGAGAGCATAAGAGGATGAAAAGAACGAGAAACGGGCCAAAAACGGAGAAAATGGGACAAAGTAAGAAATCCACATGGCCTGGAGTTCGCCACACGACCATGCCACTTTAGCAGACTCGAACACGATCCTGGGCTCGATTCACACGGGCTTGTCCCTGCCATGACCTGTTTTAATTCCACTCGAAAAAAAGATACTTAGAGGCAAAGAAAGACATTCCAAAAGCCTATATAAACACCTTAGAAGGCAACCTAAAAGGGGGCGTTCGAGAGTTTGACAGAAGGCCTCTATCAGGGCTTTTGACAGGAGCAAAGCTAGAGAGAGCTGAAATTAGGGAATTACTCGAAGAGAGCCAGTTGATCCATCTCAGAAGCTGGAATCACACTCAAGACTGAGGATCTTCCCTTCAATTTCCTTCAGGGGGTTTTAGGGTTTTTCTTTATGTTTTGTTATTTAATTTCTTCTGAGATGTATTCTTTTATAAACATGAACTAAACCCTTCAAATACCCGAGGGGGATGAAACCTAAGTCGAATCTTGTTATTGTTTTCTGAACTATATGATAACTACTTGATTTGTTCTTAATTATGTGTTCTTAATTCTTGTTTTAATATTCCAGGATATTAATTCAAGTATTGATGTGCTTATCCAGAGGAGAAAAATTCCCTGTTTAAGAGTAGATCTAGCGTAATTAAGCGGAGTTGATCGCACTCCTAGAGATAGGACGACGAAAATCTGCTGGATTAGGGTCAAACCTAATATGGGAGTTCATAGATCGAGTTAATACAACACTAGAGGTTTTAATTAGAAAGAGATTTCAATTAATCAACCTAGGGTTAGACGTTAGTAGCCTCGAGAGAGGTATTAATATAAATTAGGGAATCCTACGGATCAAGTCAAGTGAATAAATTGTCTGGTTCAAAGTTAAATAACAAGTGAAGTCTAGGTGGATTCTTCCTCGGGTATTGTCTTAATCAATTGGTTTTCTCAAAAGTATTTTCCCAATTCATTTTCTATGTCTTAGCATCCTTAGATTAGGAATTAGTTAGATAAATATCAATGCCCTTTATTTTAGGCTATATAATAGAAAGAAAGTCAGTACTAGTACTTTTGGTTTCCTTGGGTTCGACATTCTGGTCTTGCCACTAAGCTATACTACTGATCGATAGGTGCGCTTGCCTCAATCATGGTGATAATTAGTTTCTAGGCTCGATCATTCTTTATATAAATATTAAAGCTTTCAGACACACGATCATATATATACACAAGCTGCCAAGACTAGTTACAACAACCTTAACTGCCACAACAACTAATGCTAACTACTAACTGTTTCAACTATTAACTACCATATCAGTTTTATTCCTTAACACCCTAGATATGGAGCATGTTTGAAAGAGGTGACTGACCAACATCCTCAGGTTGTTCCAAATAGAAGACATAGAAGGGGTTGACAGGTATATAACGTTTAAACAATTCATGGCAGAGCGGTAGACCATTAAGTAATATAATTAAAATAACTGTTGCTATAAATTTAGATATAATGAGAATTTAAAGCATGCAATTAATAAACATAAATATGTAACATTTTTCATTTTAATTTTTTATATGCATTTACACGTGAATTATTTTAAAGATTAGTATTATAATATTTTACTATAAAAATTTAATTAAGTCATGATTTAATATGGAAATTGAAGTAATTTCAAAATTTAAAAGTATAATTACAATATTATATTACGAAAAATCAATTTAATATTTTACTGTTTAATTAATTTTAAATTTACATAAATTAATAAAATTTATATATATAAAATTTATTAATTTTAATATTATTAATTATGTTTAAATAAAATAATTAAACTACATGTTTAACTAGGATAACTTTATTAGTTAAAAGAAAACATATTTGTAATAATTTCAAGTTTACATGAGATATTTTTTATATTATACACATTTTATCATTTACTTTCATATTGAATAAATAAATTTTTATATATAATATATAAATGTAAAATGGTACTATGTCAATAACGGTATTAATAATTTGTGAAAATTGAATAAAATTAAAAATCATGTATCACATTGTACCATTTAAAAGTTAACATGTAATTTTGATATTTATTCCAAGTTCACACTTACAATGATTAGTTTTAATGACATGTAATATAGTACCAAGGCCCCTTGTAGCATTAGTTAATATGGATTTAGATTAAACTGATTAATATTCAAGTTAGGAGTTTAAGGACTAAATTATGAAAAGTTAAAATAAGGGGTAATTTCATAATTTTACATAAATATAAATTATGGATTGAATTGAATTGAATACTTGAAGTACTTAACCGAATGAAGTTATCTATTTAGATCAAGATAAACAACAATCGAATTTAAATCGAGGAAAGACGAAAGCTTCGGATTAGTTTCAAATTCTACTTCTACAACCATAGTTATCGAGGTGAGTTCATATGAATTATAATCGTATTAATGTTTGCTAAATTGATTATTTACTATATTGTGAACTTGAAAATGCTTATGTATCGATATTTTGAGTAATTAACCGATAATGAATCCCATTTGAACTTTAAGAATTCTTAGGATACGAATGACATGTCATTAGGGATTTCATGTTTTGGGTGCTGGTATTGAATGTCTTACCGATGGCTAAAGTCCTGCATTTGTTGTGAATTCTCTACAGCTTGTGTGAGCAGCATCGTGTAGCTAACATTTTGACCCACACTCATGTGAGCAGGCCTATTTCATAGCTCGTATGAGCACTATTGAAAAGGAAATGTTATAGTTATATGGAAAGATACACTATGTGTGAGCATTCTCGAGTATCCGATGCAATTCTAGATGGTTCAATAGGTAAGTAAAGGAAATGTTATGGAATGTATACAAATGAAATGGTTCATGATTTTATGAAAATGTTGATGAGTTAAATGATGTATCTTATGAAATCTATTTATGATATAATTGAACTCATATGTATCATGGATGAACTTACTAACTTGTGAGTTTAATGGTGCTTGTATAAGATTTTACTAAGCTTATGATCTTGGTAATGATATTATGCTTATTCTATAAATTGTGCTAAAGAAATGGTAAGTTATGTTTGAGTTTATACAAGCTTACTAAGTGCTAGTTGCTTACGTAGTTACTTTCCTTAATTTTATAAATTATTGGAAGCTCGACCGGTTGGAGACTTGTCGAAGATCTATCACACTATCCAGTAACCATTTTGGTAGTTTTGAGTATTTTGTCTAAGGTTATAAATGGCATGTATAAGTCCCTTTTATTATGATAGTTCTTAAATGTGTAGTGGTTGATTTGGTATGTATATGCTTTTGAAGCGTATGTTTGGTTTGATAAATTTGGAGCTATGACAAGTTAGATCATTTTGGCCATTCTTAAATGCTTGTATATAAGATCCTTTTTGGTATGTTTGTAATGGCATGTAAATGGCCATATGTGATATCATTTGGTAGAAAAATGAACTAGGTTTTGTTCTTTAAGTAGGATTATATTGATTTGTTTGGTTAATGATGTTTTTATACAAATGTGGTGCCTTTGAATGACATATTGGTTAGATAAAATAGGATGTTTGAAATGGTATGTTTATAAGTTTTTGAATGATGCTTAAGTCTATTAAATGTGTACAAAAATGGGATGGATGGTTAGGTGTGTTTTGGTTTCGAAATGACTTGTTTTTAAGGTCAAATTATGGATCACACGGCTTAGGACACAGGCTGCCACACGACTTGGCAACACAGTCGTGTAAATTGTTAGTGTATCAAGTCAGTGTGTTACACGGCCTAGCACATGGCCGTGTGTCACAAGTTAAAGAGTTACACAGCCTGCGACACGGCCGTGTGACCCAACTCAGTGAGTTACACGGGTTGAGACACGGCCGTGTGTCCCTGAGTTACACGGGTTAAGACATGGCCGTGTGTTCCTTTATTTGATTGTTACACAGCCTGAGCTATGTCACACAACTTGACCACATGGCCGTGTGACCCCTCTTTTCAAATTTTGCAACTTTTTCTCAAATCTTCTGTTTTGTTCCAAATTAGTCTCGAATTGTTCTAATTTTTCTGTAATGCTCTGTAACCCTAATCCGATAACGGAGACGGGTTAAGGGTGTTACATGGTTGGTGTGGTTCGTAAAGTTTTAAATGGAGAGTTACTTCAATGGCTAATGTGATGTTTTGAATTGGGTTGGACCGTCCCGATTGGGTTTGAGGTGTCACAGTGAATTATGTTGGGTAGATTCATGGTGGCCACGTTTGGAGGAATGACGTACTGAAAGAAATTAAAAAGGCTACAACACGAGCGAATTGTATGCATCCAGTGTGTCACTCGCGTGAAGACCTATGGTTTCGTGTAAAGGAGTTAGACAGATCGAACCAAGGTATTGCCCGGGGAGCGTATCATGTACACTTGAGACAAAGGACATATGATTGGGGGTGATTTGACACACTTTTTTTTCCATGCGCTCATGCAATGGCAACATGTAACAAACAACGTTTGGATCCCATAAGCTTTTTGGACAAAGTTTACAAACTATAAAGCATTTACAAAGTGTGGAGAAACGTATTCCCACTAATCCCAAATGAATGTAGGTGGCCATCTGTATCAAGTGCTCCATTTAAGTTGTTACCTGATAGATCATTACATTGCAAACCAAAAGGTCACCAACATCGACTCAGATACACGACAACATTGATATCTAGGAGAAGTCAAATCAACCGACGTTATGTGGGTGGTGTAGGAACCCGGACCATACAATGTCGTCATGTCCACATCAAAGGGATGATACAAGTACAACACATTATTAACATCAATTTTACTGTAATCTGTAAACGCACATTTTTCGATATAATACAAATCAATAAATTATACAACTTTCTTCCATTGTTCACGTACAGTCTTGATTTAATATTATGAAATGATAACAAAGATCAACTTTAATGAAAAAAACTATATTTATCTAAAAACATAATGATGTGCAACATCGATGCAATAAAAACGTTTGATATTTATTGTAATGTTAATATGAGAAGTACAAAAATAATGTATATCAATCCAATCCCTAGTTAGAATGTGTGCACATCGTGTTGGTCAATGGTTGCAAGCCGGATTCCTTCTTGGTTCAATCTCTAGTATAGGTTGTGGTATTGGCCTCTCATCTTCTTCACCTTTGTCCGTGGTTAATTAGGATCGGTTGCTTCTCAATTGCCACTGTGCATCCTCCGATCTAGGAATAGGTGGTTAGGAAGATGATTCACCTTAGTACAACAATGATCTCAGAGTCGTCATCAGTATCATCGTCATCAAAAATGTCAATGGCATCGGTTTGTAATACACCGGGGATGAAAGTTCGAAAACAAAACCTAGCATCGAAGTAGAAGTACAAAAATGTGGTGGAATATATTGTGCTTGTATGAAAATGACAGGGTTAGTATTATAACACCACTATAGCCAATCCGACTATATGGACCCGGTATAAGACTATTACATTTGGTGCCAAAGCATTTTTGGCTAGACATTCTATAATTTAGTCATTCATAGATAGGGATTTAATTTATTTAACTAAAAAATTATTAATATAAACATTTGGGGTTATTAATAGATGTTTGTTTATGTTTGGAAATGAATTAAAAATTATTTTTATTCAAAACAGGGGCAAAACATCGATACTTAAACAAAAGGTATTGAAATTTTATGAAAGGTATCTATATTGCTACAGAAATATGATACCAAAATTGCATTCTGAAACTCTAAAAATTGAAGTTTTGATGAAAGTATTGATACTTTATGTAACACCCCTAACCCGTATCTGCCGTCGAAACAGGGTTGTAGAGCATTATCGAAATTTACAGAACAAATAAATAGATATTTCATATCATATAGCATTCATATCAGAAACCAGTCGTAATCAAGCATAATGTCCCTTATGTGAGCCCTTGAGACCCAAAATACAGATTAGAAACAAGTCGGGATTAAATTGAGTACTCAAAGAATTTTTCAAAAAACATTAAAAATTTTCAAAGGTGTCGGGTGTGGCTAGGCTGTGTGTCTCACACGGTCAAGAGACATACCTGTGTCTCAGGCAGTGTGGGTATTCGAAATAGGGGCACATGATCGTGTCCCAGCCCGTGTCCATACTTGTGTAACACTTTGACTTGGGTTGCACGGCCAAGTCACACGTCCATATGCTAGGCCGTGTTGATCATACTGTCTTGCACAATATTAAAGATACATGGGACACATGACCGTGTCACACACGGCTGAGACACACGCCCGTGTGGACAAAAATAGGCCATTTTTCTGGCCACATTTCTCACCCAATTTGGCATCAACCTAACTCAACATTTTTACACAACAACAAGTCATAACAAGGCATTTAAAATCAAGCCAAAATCAATACTTAAACATGTAATACTATCACATACAAACAATATGCCCTTAGGCTCTTTAAATGACAACATAACTCATATCAATCAAATAACCAATTTCACCTACATGACCAAATACATATATGCATAATTTACCAAATATACCTATTCAACCCAACCATCAATATACCTATAAGATTTCCATCATTCAACCATTTCAAACACACATCAAACATGATAAGGCCACTTACATACACATCAAAATTTATCCATCACAAGCCATTTAAATGGCTAGTTCCAACAAAACATTTATATGCCATCATTGGCCAAATTAACCTATACATGCCATTATAACCAAAATTAATTTACTAATTATACCGAAAAGGCTGATGGATAGTGTGAAGTTGCTCCGACCAGCTTCCAACCAAAATGAGCTTCTGAATTACTATAAAACATGGAAAATAACATAGAGTAAGCATTTAAGCTTAATAAGTTCGTATAACAAGAAAATTAACTTACAATTTAATCACATTTAAGGTAAGCATGCTAATATAACCAAACCAATTTGGCCAAAAGCCTAAACACATATCCTCAACATGTTAGCAATGTAACTGTAACACCCCTTACCCGTAGCTTGTACCAGAATCGGGCACGAGGCATTACTTGACTCAACTCACTTGGTCATATAACTTTGAGTTAACAGTTTCATTACCAAATTCAAAGATTTTCAATCTTACATCTAACTTCTTTATAATGGGCCTATAAGGCCCTATACTAACCACCAGAAAATATCAGACATAATTAGGAAGCTTTGACACATTTAGAAAAATGTCACCTAAACAGAGGTCACATGCCCGTGGACTAGATGACTCGCCCGTGTATCCTGTCACATGCCTGTGTTCAACGCCCGTGGTCGACACTAACTTGAGTCGCACGACCTGGACACACGCCCATATGGCTGGACCGTGGTTGCCTCTGATTAATCCACACGGCCTGGGCACGCCCGTGTGCTTCAACCGTGTGACCATTCAAATTCCAATTTCAAGATGCAGACTTCACACGGCCTGGGCACATGCCCATGGCTTGATCGTGTGTCACATACGGCCTAGACACACGCCCGTGTGCCTACCCATGTGGACAAGAACAAGGCTGTTTGCCAAGCTCTTTGCACCCCTATAGATTACACTACATGAAACCATTCAACATACTAATAAACATCTCATAATTTCAATATGAACTTCCATATATAATTTTTGTAATTTCATAAATGATAAGGTAAGCCATCAACCATGGCAATATACAAAATAGTTATTTTATCAAGGGTCACTACATTTTGGCCAAAATGACAAAATATCCTAACTAGTCTAGCCTCTATACATGCCATGTACAAAATCGTTAAGTCTAAGTATACTGAGGTGAGCTGACAGTGTAGGCGATCTTTTGAATGTCTTCGTATCTTGGCTTGGTTCTTAAACTCTATAAGATAGGGGAAAAAGAGAAAGGGGAGTAAGCTTTAAGCTTAGCAAGTTTACATGTAAACAATATAACATTATAACATGTATTAAACATTTATATAGCATTACATACTGAGCAAGAATAATCTACATTCATGATCATGCTTACTCATTTTCTCCATTCCCACATTCCAACCATGTCACAAGCTTAATGCATACATTCATTAACAGGTTCCCCTGCACTTAGCATCACAACGTCACATAGTACAACATATCACTATCTCTAATTCCATTACTCATAGTCACATTACTCGGTGGTTTCGCACTTAGCCTACCATCTGCCTTTATTAGGGTGGTATCGCACTTAGCCCACCAAAAAGATTAGTTATGGTGGTATTGTACATAGCCCACCAAATGAGTAAATAGACGATGGTATCGCACATATCCCATCGTAATTAAGCAACAAGGTGGTATCGCACTTAGCCCACCAACAAGTATCGTCATTACACAGTTATATGACTATTTCATCATTCACACAATAATTATTTCAAGACTACCACATTCAATCCACTTGAACCATACATGTTCTCAATCATGCCATACACTAATTAGCAATGTAATGTTTACAAAATAATATGTATTGTTTACACATAAACTTACCTCGGTGCAAAACGTGTTAACTAACGATTTAATCCGTCACCTAGCCTTTTCCAAGGTCAAGGTTGATTCCACGCTCTTTTTGATCTATAACAATGAAATTCAATTCGTTTAGATCATCCTATGATCATAATACATCAAAATCTATACTTGGGCAAAAATGACCATTTTGCCCTTATACTATGGCAAAATTATGATTTTGCCCCTAGGCTCGTAATTTATTTTTCAACACCTTTTCTCAATAAACGAGTCTAGCTGAACATTTATTTCTCTTGCAACTACTCACCATTCTCACCATTTCATGCATTTATGACACAAATTCATTCTTTGCATTTAAGTCCTATTTAGGTGTTTTCATGCAAAGACCTTTCACAAAAGTTGTTTATCATCTCCCTAACGTTCATTTTCTTTAATAAAAACTTGGCTAACAACATAAATACTCTCATGGCAAGTCCTTAAACTTCCCACCATATTGCAATTTAGTCCCCTCATTAGCTAACTTAAGCTTTGGGAGTTCCAAAAACACAAAAATCACTAAGAAAGACCTCTAAAATCATTTACTTGTAGGGAGATAACTTGGCTGAAATTTTAAAGCATTCAAAACCCCTCTAAGCTTGAAATTTTTGATGGAGGTGAAGAGTGAATAGTGAAAGATGATATCTTTCCTTTTTAGCATTTTTTATTCATCTTTTATCACCTAATGTCACCAAATTTGACTAAAATTAATGCTCTTGTCCCCCTAGCTTCCTATGGCCGGCCAACACTCTCAATATGGCCTAATTGCACTTTAAGGACCTTCAATTTAATATTCTATGGCTATTAGACACCTTTCGCACTTTATGCAATTTATTCCTTTTTCGCAATTATGTAACCAATCGTTAAAATTAAGGTACCAAAATTCTTATGCATCCCTATAAACATGTTACGACACATAAAATAATATCAAAATAATTTTCCTCAACCTCGGATTAATGGTCTCAAAACCACTATTCTGACTAGCTCCAAAACCGGGCTGTTACAGTAACACTTTCCATAACCAATAAACATGGATATACATAATCATTAGGTAAGTTTCACATACATGTATCATCCATTTCATATTTCAATATATCATGTAATATCATTTCTATGTAATTCAATTATATATCCGTAATTGTTCATTTCGAACTCATATTGTTTCATATAAGAACTTTTCCTGTTGAACCATTTAAAATATTATTGGATACACGGTAGTACACACGAAGTGTACAAATCTATAATATGTCAATTCATGTACTTGTATGCTTATACAAGCATGTAAATCGGAAGCTTTTCCAAGCCATATAACGAGAAGCTCATGTGAGCTAAGTAATGGGAAGCTCATATGAGTTGTATATCAGGAAGCTCTTGCGAGCCATAAATCGGGAAGCTCAAGAGAGCCATTAATCAAGAAGGTCGTGAGAGCCAAATATCGGGATGCTCAAGAGAGCTGTGGTGTGTCTGCAACACATGCAAGATCACAACCAATCCAAGAACCCTAATGACATGTCGTTTGTATCCATCTAATTTCTAAGGTTCAAACGAGACTCTGTACTTGTCGGATATGTGATCAATAATACACATGGAAATTTTTACAAATCACACACACAATAATATTCAATTCAGTTCATACAAATATACAATTTAGTTACATGAACTTACCTCGACAAGTATACGTAGAGTTGTAAGCTACTAATCCGATACTTTTTCTTTTCCTTGATCCAATTCCGTACTAGGACTATACGGATTTATACGAATGAATTTAACTCAATTTAATAAAATTCATATTCAATTCAATCCAATACACATCTTTGGCAAAATTTCTATTTTTCCCTATATTTTTAATTAATTACAAATTAGTCCCTAGGCTGAAAATATGAAATTCATACAATTTAATCCTTATTTCAAGCCTAACTGATTTTCATACATATCAATAGTAGCCCATATTTTTCATAAAATTCAGAACTTTTCCATATATTTTTTATCTTTTCAATTTAGTCCCTAAATCATAATTTCATCAAAATTCTTTTTACAAAAGTTATTTATCTAAAAATAACCTTTCATTTTCTACCATAAAACTTTAAAATTCAACTATACTCATCCATGGGAAACCCTAATACTTTAACAATTTTGCAAATTAATCCCGGAGATAGCTAGATTAAGCTATTACGATCTTAGAAATCATTAAAAACGAGACAAGAATGCTCACCTAATTAAGCAAAATAAGCTTGTTTATCTTCAAGCTTCCATGACTAGGGTTTCCATGTTTTATTTTTAGGAAAGATGATGAAAATGATGAAAATTTGTTTTATTTTTGTTCGGTTTAGATAATTTTTATGTTTTTGAGATCGTTGCTTTGTGTACTTTAAAACCCATGTCTCAATTTGTGATTTTGATGATGATTTTGTGTTTTTCCATTGATAATATCTTATGGTTTTTGATGTTTGATGATGAAATATGAAATATATGTGTTAGATTAACAAGTTTTGTCTTTGAATTTTTGATGAAATTGAGTAATTTGGACTAAATTGAAAAAATAAATTTTTGAGGGACTAAAATGTGAAATAAATGAAATGTGTAGGGTTGTATGGACACAAGGAATATTCGGCCCTTAGGGAATATAGTCAGATTTTGTGTATTTTGTGTTTTGTGCAAAAATGACTCAATTGTAAAAAGTGTGAGATGTTAGGGGCAAAATTATAATTTGTCCATTTATGTGTTTTTACTAAATTGAATAGAATGGTGTTTAAATAAGCTCAATTTGAATATGTTTAGATCAAGAATTAAAGAAATTAGATTTGGATCGGGGAAAGACAAAAGTGGTCGAATAGCCGATTTAATAGTCGTCGACGTCCGAGGTAAGTCCGTAAGCATTTTAAAGTTGATATAACTATGAATATATATTTGTTATGTATCAAATTGAATTATTTGAATTTATATATGCTATTTTCGAATGTAAAGATTGTGATTTGGCTAACTTCCAAGCTTGATTCGATTGAGTTTTGACGTCCGTAAGCCCCGTACGAACCTTAGGAATAGATAGGATACATATGTCATGACATAGGATATCTGATATGTGTTGTCGTGTAAGACCACGTCTGGGACGTTGGCATCGACTTGTGTTTACGTGTAAGACCCTGTCTGGGATACTGGCATCGATATATGATTACATGTAAGACCAAGTCTAGGACATTGGCGTTGTATGAGCTTCCGACTATCCGCGTATCCTCTTGAATTTTGAATGGTTCAACGGGCATGTGTAAGTGATGGCCAATGTGTATTTCGAACTAAAAGAACTCAGGTATGTATATAAACTGTGCTGTGAAAAGCAAGGTAAGTTAAATGTGTAGTTCGTTGTACAAAATCTAATGTTTGAGCATGTGAACTATATATATGTTTCTAATTTGATGTATTCAGTCAAACTTGGTTAAGTGTGTTTTGATATTGAATTTTAGTATGTATTTGTGTATGTAGGTCATTTAAAGTGCTTGTTAAAATTTTGTATATTTGATTTTGTTAAATTGGTTGCTATTAACTTGCTTATGACTTACTAAGCTTAAATAGCTTACTCTGTGTTTTCTGTTTATCTCTGTTTTATAGAATTTGGATATGTTACGAGCTCGGGGATAGTCAGCAAAGCTATCACACTATCAACAGTCTCCTTTGGTATTTTTACTAAGTTGATTTTGAGTATATGGCATGTATAGCATAGTAAAAGGTTGAATTCGAGTTAAGTAATTTTGAATGCAATTAATAGCCATGCGAAGATGGCTTATCTTCTTTTAATTGATTTAGTTTATATGTTTGTGGTTGGAGATGGTCTTTGAAAATAGGTTTATACTTATGCTTATTTGATTATGGTATATGTTCATAATAGGTAAGTACGTGTTAAGTTTTAAAACTAGAAATATGACTTGAATATGTGATTATTACTGGTACATTGGTTATGTTTGGTATGATAAATTGAATTAGTTAAAATATGGACTTGAACCGAATGTAAACATGGATATTTTGGCTATGGGTAAGTGATGATATTAGGGACATATTGAATTCGATTAAGTGTTATGTAGTTGTATATTTGTTATGCATTATATAAAGTTTGATTTACTTACTAAATGAAATATGGTTGAATGTGTCTTTGTATGTGTATATATATATCAATTGAATGATGTTAAATGAAATATATATGTAATAAATATCAGTAAGTATGTAAATTAATAAGTTGGGATTTGGTATTGATGATATGTATATATATGTTCAAATACAATAAATAGGTATGTGGTCATATCAGTCATCAAGTCTTGATAGTTGAAATTGAAATGATAAGGTTAAAATACATATGTATTCGACAATGTTGTGATAATATAATGGTTGAATGCATGTGACACAAATGAATTTGGTTTTATAATTTGTTTATGAAATTGGTGAATACTATATGTAATTGTGGTTTGTAAAATAATAGATATGTTCATGATCAATTTTAATTTATAATGTGACAGAATTTCGAATAGAAAAAATCATGTAGGCATGTGTATGTGCAATCGGCTTAGGAATGTGACTAAGAAATTATGTTGTGTTTGCATGGATATTCGACTATACTTGTTTAAAACATTTAATTGTTGATAATGGTTTGTTCTTTATGGGATAGATGATAAATGATGGAAAAAAAATGATTATTATGTTATATAATATTTTGTGTGTATTAGCTCTGAAATGGTAACGTAATTAGGTATATCATCTGCCTTTTTAAATGATTGGTATATATAATAGATTATTTAAGTTGTTAAACATGATATTTGAATGTCACAAGGAATGAGTGACTAAACATGTGATTCATTTGGTTAATGATGTGTAATAATTTGATTATGCATAATTTGAGCTTGATACTCGTTTAATAAATGAAATAGAAATATTGAATGTTAAGTATGTGTATATGATCTGTAAAATTTAATATATATATGCCTATTTTGAGTTATGTTTTATTCAGTAATGCCTCGTAACCCTAATCTGGCGACGAATACAGGTTAGAGATGTTACATTTGATTGGTATCAGAGCTACGGTTTAGTCGATTCTAGGACTAACGTAGCGCGTATGAGTTTAGCTATATATGCCATATTTTATACTGTGACAGTGTGACGACTTCTGACATTTGAAAATGTGTTTTTGTATAGTAATGGATCCCGATCGAGCCATAACTGATGATGTCGAGAGTGTAGTGCCTGCTCCCGCGCAAGGTACAGTGCCAATAGATTCTTGACCTACTTCGAGTAATCTAGAGGGGGAGGCTAGATAAGCCTTCTGCAAATGATGAATGATTGGTTTACACAGTATATTAGGACTAATCTGGCTGCACAACAACCTCCACCCCCTATTAATCCATTTGCAGTGCCTATTATACCTTCGGTGAGTGATCCGATGAGATTTTCAAAGCGATCTGTTGATAAAATAAAAAAACATCGAGCCGAGGAATTCAGAGCCACTGATGATGATGATGCTGAGCGAGCTGAGTTCTGGCTTGATAATACCATCTGATTATTTGATGAATTATCCTGCACCCCTTATGAGTGTTTGAAATGTGCTATATCTCTGCTACGAGACACTGCATATCACTAGTGGAATAAACTAGTATCGGTTGTTCCAAAGGAGCGAGTGACCTAGGAATTCTTTCAGACAGAGTTCCGTAAGAAATATATCAGCCAGAGGTTTATTGATCAGAAACGTAAAGAATTTCTTGAGCTAAAAAAGGAGATGACAGTGACAGAATACGAGCGGAAATTTGTTAGACTCAGTAGATATGCCAGAGAGTGTGTTTCATCTGAAGTTATTATGTGTAAGAGATTTGAAGATGGGCTGAATGAAGACATTAAACTGTTAGTTGGCATACTAGAGATAAAAGAGTTCATTGTACTTGTTGAGCAAGCCTGCAAAGCTGAAGAGATTAGGAAAGAGAAAAAAAAAGTTGATTATGAAGCTAGAGGTTCATGCAAAAGACCATTTAGTAAGCCATTTCAGTCGACTTCAAAGAAATTTCGAGATGATACTAGCCGTTCGAAGAATACTGCGGGTCATTTCAGATGAGATGGAGATAGACCACCTATGAGCTCGAGAGCTACCTCTATAGCTAGTGTGGGTAATGTCAGATCAAATCAACCCGAGTGTGAACATTGTGATAAATGACATCCCAGTAGTTGCAGATTGCATGATAGAGCCTGTTTTAAATGTGGATCCAGAGATCGGTTTATTCGGGAGTGTCCAGAGATAGTTGATCGAAATTTGGCTCAGAATACTAGATCGGGTAATACTGCAGCTCGAGGTAGACCACCCAGAAATACGAGTATTATGAGTGGAAGTCAGAGAGGGATTAAAGATTCAGCTCTTAGATCTGAGGCTTGCGCATCAGCTAGAGCTTATGCCATACGTGCACGTGAGGAGGCTTCATCCCCAGATGTCATTACTGGTACTTTTACTCTCTATGATACTACTGTTATTGCTTTGATTGATCCTGGTTCGACTCATTCCTATATGTGTTAGACTTTGGTGTTTAGTAAGGCTTTACCTGTTGAGTCTACTGAGTTTGTAATTAAAGTATCAAACCCCTTAGGCCAGTGTGTCTTGGTTGATAAAATATGCAAGAATTGCCCGTTGATAATTCGAGATTCATGCTTTCCAGCTGATTTGATGTTGTTGCCATTTGATGAGCTTGATATAATTCTGGGTATGGACTGGTTAACTCTGCATGATATTATCGTGAACTATAAACAGAAGACTATTAATTTGTGATGCCAAAATGATGAGATTATTTGAATTGAATCTAATGATCTGAATGGTTTACCAGCAGTGATAACTTTTATGACAGCTCAGAAATATGTGAGAAAGGGTTGTGAAGTTTATTTTGCTTATATGCTTGATTCTAAAGTGATAGAAAAGAAGATTGAATCAGTACCTATTATATGTGAGTATCCAAATGTGTTCCCTGAAGAATTACTGGGTTTGCCACCTATTCGAGAAGTTGAGCTTGGGATTGAAGGGGATGACTCCGATTTCTATAGCTCCGTACAGAATGGCACCTACAGAATTAAAAGAATTGAAAGCACAGTTGCAAGAGTTGACAGATAGAGGATTTGCACGACCGAGTTTCTCTCATTGGGGAGCACCAGTTCTGTTTGTGAAAAAGAAAGACGGAACCTTGAGAATGTGTATTGACTACATGCAGCTTAGTAAAATGACCATAAGAACAAGTAGCCGTTACCAAGAATTGACGACCTATTTGATCAGCTGAAAGGGGCTACAATGTTTTAGATGAGCTCGAAACTAACTATTATTTTGACAAAGGCAAACGCACCTATCGAACAGTAATATAGTTGTGGTGAGTCCGAAATATCGTATCCTCAAGGACTAAAATGACTAGTAATAACTATCTTTTTATTATCTAGCCTAATAATTAAAGGGATTTATTTTTAATCTAAAATTAACTAACTAATTTAACTAACTAAATGACTATGAACGCGATAGAGGATGAATTGGGAAAATACTTTTAGACAACTTATATGAGATAGGAAATACCTAAGGAAGAATCAACCTAGACTTCACTTATTACTTTTGATTCATATGATTTATTTACTTGATTTAATCCATAGAAATCCTTGATTTATGTTAATATCTCTTTAAAGACTAAAAACAATTAACTCTAGGTTGATTAATTGAAATATCTTTTTAATTAAAACCCTTATTATCGCATTAACTCGATCTATGGATCCCCTTATTAGATTTGACTCTAATCTGGCAGATTTTCGTGGCCCTATTTCTAGGATTGCAATCAACTCCGCTTAATTGTGTTGATCTACTCTTAAACAAGGACTTTTGCTCCACTAAATAAGCACATTCGACTTGAATCAATAACCTGAATTATCAAAACAAGAATAAGAGCTCACAATTAAGAATAAGAATAAGTATTTATCTTATAAATCAAACAATAATAAGATCTGTCTTAGGTTTCACCCCCTTAGGTATTTAAGGGGTTTAGTTCATACTGATAGAGGGAAACATCATATAATAGGGAAAAAAACAAAACATAAGAAAACCCAAAAACTTCTAAAGAACTTGATGGGAGATCTTCAGTCTTGATGGAGATCCTTCTCCTAAGCTATTCCCAACGGCTGTCTTGGAGTATTTTGTGCCTTCTACTCGACGTCTGTTCGACGTCCCTTTTAGGTTGCCCCCTTAGGTGTTTATATAGGCTTTTGGAACGCCTTTCTTGGCCCCCAAGTAACCTTTTCCAAATAGAATTAAACCTAGGGTCGGCAGGGACACGCCCCTGTGTGATGGTTTGGGTCGTGCTCGACTCTGCTCGCCACACACGGCAGTGTGGTCTGCCCGTGGACGATAGTCCAGGCCATAGTTGATGCTTGCTTGTAACACACGGTCGTGTCCAATGGTCCAGGTCGTGTTGATTTCCTAAGAAGGCCCATTTTCCCCCTTTTTGGCCCGTTTCTCGTTCTTTTCGACTTCCTAAGCTCTCCTGAGTAGAAAACATGAAATTAATAGATTAGGAGTATCGAATTCATCATCTAATGGAAAATCATCCAAAATTAAGCCAAGCATGGGGTAAAAATATGTATAAATTATGGTTTATCAATTTTCAAAGATAGATTTGAGATCGGGATACTATCAGTTGCTAGTTAAAGACTCTGATGTGCCAAAGACTACTTTCTGTACGAGGTACGGACACTATGAGTTTTTGGTTATGCCTTTCAGACTCACTAATGCACCTGCTGCTTTTATGGATTTGATGAATCAGATTTTTAGACAGTATCTGGATCGGTTTGTGGTAGTATTCATAGATGATATTCTGATCTACTCCCGAGATGAAACCAAGCATTCCAAACATCTGAGACTTGTGTTACAGATTTTGTGGGATAAATAGTTGTACGCAAAGTTCAGTAAATGTGAGTTCTGGTTATGTGAAGTCAATTTTCTGGGCCATGTTGTATCAGCATCGGGTATTCGGGTTGATCTGAGTAAAATTTCAGCTATACTTGACTGGAAACCTCCGAAAAATGTTTCTGAAGTTCAAAGCTTTCTGGGACTTGCTGGTTACTACGGGCGATTCATGAAGGGTTTCTCTATGATTGCTACACCATTGACAAAGCTGTTACAGAAAGATATTAAGTTTGAGTGGTCAGAGAAGTGTCAGAAAAGTTTCGATAAGTTGAAAGCTCTTTTGACCGAAACTCCAGTGTTAGTTCAGCCTGAATCGGTTAAAGAATTTGTCATTTATAGTGATGCATCTTTGAATGGTTTGGGTTGTGTTTTGATGTAGAAAGGAAAAGTCATAGCTTATGCCTCGAGACAATTGAAGCCACATGAAAAGAACTATCTGACACATGATTTGGAACTAGTAGCTATTGTGTTTGCGTTGAAGATTTGGCGTCATTATCTATTCGGTGAGAAATGTCATGTTTATTCTGATCATAAAATCCTGAAGTATTTAATGACTCAGAAAGATTTAAATCTGAGACAATACCGATTGTTAGAGCTGTTGAAATATTACGAGCTAGTGATTGACTACCATCCGGGAATGGCTAATGTTGTTGCTGATGCTTTAAGTCAAAAATCATTATTTGCTTTGCATGCAATGAATGCATATATGGTTATATCTGATAATGGTTTGATAATAGCTGAATTAAAAGCAAGACCTTTATTTGTTCAACAAATTTATGATCCTCAGAAAGTTGATAACGATCTAATAGCAAAGTGAGTTCAGTGTGAAATGAATGTTGAATCTGAATTCCGAGTTGATGAAAATGGTTGTTTGATCCGTGAGACTCCCTAACCTATGTTAAACCCTAAATTATCTAACCCTAGACTTCACTTATTATCTAACCCTAAATTATATGATTTCTTTACTTAGCTTGATCCGTGAGACTCCCTAACCTATGTTAAACCCTTTCTCGAAGTGAATAACGTTTAATCCTAGGTTAATTAGTGGAACTCTCGTTCGCTTATAATAACCCCCTAGGAAAGCAGTAAATCGATTAATGGACTCCCATATTAGGTTTCACCCTAATCCGGCAAAATCTCGTAACCCTATCTCTAGGCGCCCGATCAACTCCGCTTAATTATGTTAGATCTTCTCTTAGGCAGGGTCTATTCCTCCTCTACCTAAGCATATTAGATTTGGATTAAGCAATATAATTAAGAACAAACTAAGTAATTATCATATAACTTAAAAATCAAATAAAAAGATCCACCTAGGTTTCATCCCCTTCAAGTATCTGAAGGGTTTAGTTCATAATGAATAAACAAAACATCGCAAGAGAAAATATAAAACAAAATATAAGAAAATCCTAAAACTCCCTGAAGGAATTGAAGGAGAATTTTTCCATCTTGAGTATAACTCCGGCTTCTTAGGATGAATCAACTGGCTATTCTCGCGTTTATTCCCTAACTCTGACCTTCTCGGCTTGGCTCCTTGGCCTAGCTTTCAAATGTGGTACTTGGGGGATACTTATAAGCTCTTGGAATGCGATTCTTTCTCCCTAAGTATCCTTTTTCAACTGAAATTGCTCTTTCCAGTGACAGAGGCACGGCCATGTAGCACGCCCGTGCAAATCGAGACCTGACTGTGTTCGGATTTCACTTATGGCGCGGCCGTGTGTGGTGGTGATGAGGTCGTGCTCGAAATTCTTTAATGAGGCACGGCCGTGTAAATCAAGATTAGGCCGTGTTCTAGATGTTTGTCGAGACACGGTCGTGTGGTCCTTGGCCCAGGCCGTGTCGATTTCGTGGAAAGGCCCATTTGCTTCGTTTTAGGCCTGTTTTGTATTCTTTTCATCCTCGGGTGCTTTTCTGGGTATAAGACATGAAAAGAAAGGATTACAAGCACCTTTTTATATAAAACAAGCATAAATCTTCAAAAAGCATAATAAATGTGGGATTAAAATATGTTACTTTTACGGTTTATCAAATACCCCCATACTTAAGCTTTTGCTTGTCCTCAAGCAAAATTCTCAACTTACAATTAAAACGAACTTTCCATGATTCATAATTCCTATCAACAAAGCCTTATCCTAATTCATAAATAATTTATACATGGATAATTCAACTCAAAGATTCCTAAAGATTCACTCAAATCACTCGAAAACATAGGTGTTTCCCTTCATCTAAATAATTACCTTTAATTCAGAACCTACAAGGATTGACATCCTCACAAAAGATTCACTCAAATCACTCGAAAAGTGTTTAAGGGTCAAAATTAAGCACTCATAAGTCGAACCTGAAAAGTTAATCCCATAGGCTTGCCTGAAAATCAAATCTCCACCACTGTAAAATGAGATGATAAATAGATCAAAAGGTCTTTGTCAGGGTTGTAACGGGGTTTAGGTTAGGGGTATGCATAAAGGCTGAAATTAGAAGGTTAGAATCGAGATTGAATTGATAAGTTACCTACCTAAAAATTTCTAAGTTAATAATTACATCAACTGAAAATAATAAAAATCCTACTAATATGAGCTTTTTCTTTTGGGAAATAGTCTTTGATTGTGTAAGCTCACTTTCCATACTAATTTTTTTTATTAAGAACATACTAAATACAAGATAAATTTAATTACCAGAATAATAAACTTAGATAACTGGCTCAAATCAATTCTCGATTAAGGGGTAGTCAGAATAAAGGGTGATAACAAATACAAAGGGTTTTGGGTTTAAAATTAGTGGGTAAGTCAATAAAAATGGTTGTTAAGCTCAACGGGGTTCACTAAGGGTTAATTATAAGGGTAGGCTATTTAGTGGAGTAAGTGGGTTAAAACCCAAGTGCCTTTATCATCTCAGTATATCAAATCATAACTGTGGTCTTGACATGTATAATTGAGGCAAGTTCTAGAAAAATAGTTCATAGTTGACACACTCATAATCAAGAAGTGAGCATGAAAAAGAATATATGCTCTATAAGGCTCAAATTCTCACAAAAATTATGGGTGTTTTTGACATCAACCTTGTAAATCTCAAATTTCAAGATAATATTCAAATTTCGGTTGACAACCTAAAATTTTAATTTTTAGAAAATTAGACTTATCTTGTTTGATTCCCTAGTATTCTTCAAATTTAATCATCAATGCACAATTAACTATGACTTATTCCAAAGCATATCAATAAAAATCACAAATCATTAGAAATTTCATCTTAATTAGTATTATGAGAAAATTACTTTAAAACAAGATTAAATTCAGGGTTTTGAGAACAATGCAGAAAGTTAGGCATTTTTATTCTCAGGGTTTGAGAATAATGAAAAAAAATTAGGCATTTTCTCAGAATAACTATTAACCCCCTCACACTTAAGATGTACATTGCCCTCAATGTACAAAGATAGATAATGACATTTTAAAGATAAATGAAAAGAGAAGGGGGAAGAATTACTCCCTGATTTGTGGATGTTTTCCCGAATGACTGTCTTTGGTGGCGGTGATGGTTAGTCAGGATAACATTCCTGCGCTAGATGAAGAAATTGGGTAGCGCTTTGAGAAGTAGCCAGGCTTTATTAGGACCTAATAAAAATAAATTAAATATATAAATAAAGACAAGAAAGATAAAGAGAAAGAGACTAAGAAGGAAAATAGACTAAGGCTAGGAGATAAAGGGGCTTGAGAATCCTTATTGGTAGGTGGTTCGCGAGGTGGGTGTGACTTCTAAGGCGACGGAGTGTTTGGCGGTGGTATGAAGTGGCGTGATTCCCAAGCAGCCTTTAGAACCTAACACTACGAAACTAAAATAAAATAAAATAAAATAAGCATAAGATAGTCAAAAAGAAGGAAAATAAAGGAAAAGATAAATGTGAAACAAAAGATAAATGGTCTCATAGGTCCTTGGCTTTGTGTTGAGATGAAGCTGCTGGCATGAACTCATGTTGATCATTCTCCTTTGCGGAATGTGGCCTTTTACGCTTCTTTGGCATGGTGTTGGCTTGCTCAAGGATCTAGAGTCTTCGTAAGTGGAAAATCTGAGATGGAGGAGAGTGAAAAACAAAGAAAATAAGGATGAAATCAGATTGGGGAAAGGGGAAGAGGTAAGGGGTTTAAATAGATGTTCAAAATCTCTACTTCCACACGGCCGTGGTCCCAGGGTGAGTCGCATTACATGGCCTCCTCACACGGTCGTGTTCTAGAGGGTGTTGTCACCCTGTGCCCGTGTTTGAGCCCTCCATGCCCGTGCTCGTGATGTTTTTCTGTTGGCACGGTGGTCTGACACAGGCGTCTCTTACCCGTGTTTGATAAGTCAGTAACCTCAGTAATTTCACACGAATGTGGGCATGGACGTGTGCTGCCCGTGGTATGGAAGTTAGTAGCCTCACACTGTTGGTGCCACGACCGTGCCATATCTGTCGATGCCCGTGTCGAGAGTGGTTGGATCTGTGATGTTGGTTTGGTGATTGGGTTGACTGCACAGCCTCTACCCTATCAGTGTGGCGGTTTTGGTGGTCCACATGGCCACGGCCACGGCCGTGTGGTCTGTAATCCTGCACTTTTGGTTAGTTAAAAAGGGAAAGAAAAAGAGGAAAGAAAATAAAGTGTAAAAGAATGCAAAAAGAAATAGGGTTAGTACTCGGGTTGCCTCCTGAGAAGCGCTCGTTTATAGTCTTAAGCTAGACTTTCCTCATATTTGAATGTTTTAGGGAGGTTTAAAAGTTTGAATATCTTCCCTCATGTCTACAGTTTTAGTTTTATGAAAAAATTAAAGTCGAGAAGCATTTACCTTGAAAGTGCCAAATGTTGGATTACCTCAACTATTTCTTGTGGGAAGATATCGTGTACCTTATGAGGGAGTTCTCTCTTTTCCTTCAGGTTTGTTGTGGTGATATGAGGCTTGGTTTTATCTAACAGAACCTGGTCTCCTATTTTAAAGTGATTTGATGTCCCCACGAGCTCTTCTGGTGGTTCCTCTGGTTTTACCTTGTGTGGATCCGACTCTTCTTTGACCTGTGTTTTCTGTTCTTCCTTGTGTAACCCTAGTTTTTCCTTGAAGTACGTTTTCCACCCGTCTAAGTCAGTGGGTTGAATTCTTTGCTCCTCGTGAGTTATTTCTTTGTTGGCACTGAACTGAGGATTCAGTTCAATCGTTCCCTTTTTTGGAGGTTCCTGAAAAGAGGGTGTAATTGAATGATTATCAAAAGAATTTTCTTTCTCACCTTGATTCTTTGATGACCTAGCTGAGTCAAGGGCTTGAAGACTAATTGAGTCATCACCTACACAAAGTATGAGCTCACCTGTGGCAACATCAATTTTAGTCTTGGCAGTTGCTAGAAAGGGTCTTCCTAAAATTAAGGGGATTGAATTATCCTCATCCATGTCCAAAACAACAAAGTCTACTGGGAAAAAAAATTTATTGATTTTTACGAGAATATCTTCAATAATGCCCCTAGGAATTCTAACAGTTTTATCAGCTAATTGAATGCTCATCTTAGTTTGTTTTGGCTTCCCTAAACCTAGTCGTTTAAACAATGTATAAGGCATAACATTTATGCTTGCCCCTAAATCAGCTAACGCATTATCAATAATTAAAACTACCAATTAAACATGGAATTGTAAAACTCCCTAGATCTTTTTGCTTCTGTGGTAGTCTATTTTGTAACATTGCTGAGCATGTTGCGTTTAATTCCACGTGGTGCTCTTCATCTATTTTGCGTTTGTTGGTCAAAAGCTGTCTTAAAAATTTCCTCGAATCTGGCATCTAAAAAAGAACTTCAAGAAGAGGTAAGTTAATATGTAATTTCTTTAAAAGCTTAGGAAACTTACCAAACTGCTCCTCTGAATCGTCTCTTTGCAATGCTGCGGGATAAGGTATGCGAGGTTTGTACTCCTTGACTACCGATTTTGGCTTTTCTTATACTACCTCTGTTGTACCTTCTCCCACCTTACTTTCTGGAGTTGGGTTGGGTGTATCTAACTCCTTGCTGTCCTAGACTGTGATGGCTTGAATTTGCTCCTTAGGGTTAATTTCGATGTTAATTGGTAGGTGTCCTTGTTGTCGTTCAGACATCATCTTCACAAGTTTTTCAACAGCATTGCTCACTTCCTTGATTGACTTAGCAATTTCATCAATTCGGCTTTCGTTGCTTTTGATTGTTCTATCAGCTTCTTGGATGCGTTCCTCGATGGTTGGCTTCTTGTCTTATGGATAAGGCTGATTTCGGGAGTTCTGGGGGGGTTGTTGCCTTTGATTTCCTTGATTGCCTTGTCCTCCCCATGAAAAATTTGGGTGGTTTCTCCAACCTGGATTGTAAGTGTTACTATAAGGATTATTATTAGATCGGAAATTATTACCTATATAGTTCATCTGTTCATCTTTTGCTCCTGGTTGGTAGGGTGGGTACTTAAGATTCGCCATAGTTCTACTAGCGTCACACTGCATGACTGGATGTATCTGTGAAGAACACAAACTATCAATCTTTTTATTCATCATCTCAAGCTGCGTTGATAGCATGGTCATGGTGTCGACGTTGAAGACTCCTGTCGATTTTGTCGGCTTGGTCCTTAAAGCTTGCCATTGATAATTGTTTAATGACATCTCCTCAATGAACTCGTAGGCTGTTTCAGGAGTTTTGTTGTTCAGCATTCCACCAGCAACTGAATCTATCAGTTGCCTCGTTGAGGGGTTTACTCTGTTGTAGAAGGTTTAGACTTGTAGCCACAGGGGTAAACTATGGTGTGGGCACCTCCTCAAGAGATCTTTGAACCTCTCCCATGCGCTGTATAGTGTCTCTAAATCCATCTACACAAAGGAAGAGAAGTCATTACTTAATTTGGCCGTTTTGGCCAGTGGAAAATATTTCATCAAAAATTTTTCGGTTATTTGATCCCATGTAGTGATTGACCCTCGTTGTAACGGGTTTGACCACTATTTAGCTTTATTTCTTAATGAAAAAGGGAATAACCGAAGACGAATGGCATCATCAGAAACGCCATTTATTTTGAAGGTATCACAGAACTCCAAAAAGTTAGCCATATGCATGTTTGGGTCTTCATCCTACAAACCATCAAATTGAACAAACTATTGAATCATTTGTATTGTGTTAGGCTTTAATTCAAAATTGTTAGCAGATATAACAGGCCTAACAATACTAGATTCTACTCCTGTTAAATGCGGTTTCGCATAATCAAACATTGTATGTGGAGCATTGTGATCTCTCACATTGCGTAGTGGTGGGTTGTTTTCGCCCATCCCTTCAGTAGGATTGGATTTGTTTTCTTCCTCTCTTTCTGTCTAATCTAGGGCTCGCTTGGTTTCCCAGCGATTCCTACGAGCAGTTGCTTCGATATCACTATCGTATACCAAAGGTCCTCTCAGATTCCTTATAGTCATAAACTAGAGGTACCTAGAAAAAAATAAAAAATAAAAATAAAAATCAGAAAAATTAAAATTTAACCTAAAAAAACAAAAGAAATAAATTGCGAATAAAATAATGGCTAAAGTAATAAAAATAGAGCTTTCTTAATATTTTAGTTCTGCAAGAATGGCGCCAAAAACTTGATCATTTGTAAAATCGAGTTTTAAATATTTATAAAAGAATGATCAAACCTGGAGACTAACTCTGACAACGATATTAAGGCAAGTGTACCTATCAAACAGTAGTATAGCTTAGGCAAGACCGGATATCGAACCCAAAGGAACTAAAAGTACTAATACTAACTTTCTTTTTATTATTTAGCCTTAAAAATATAGTTAAGTTGCTTTAAACTATATTGGTGAAGACTAAACTAAGGACACGAAGACAAAAAGATAAATTTGGGGATAACTTGAAAAAGACTCAGTTGATTTTTATGATACCTTCAGGAAGAATCTACCTAGACTTCACTTATTATCTAACCCTAAATTATATGATTTCTTTACTTAGCTTGATCGGTGAGACTCCCTAACCTATGTTAAACCCTCTCTCGAAGCGAATAACGTCTAATCCTAGGTTAATTAGTGGAACTCTCGTTCGCTTATAATAACCCCCTAGGAAAGTAGTAAATCAATTAATGGACTCCCATATTAGGTTTCACCCTAATCCTGCAAAATCTCGTAACCCTATCTCTAGGTGCCCGATCAACTCCGCTTAATTATGTTAGATCTTCTCTTAGGCAGGGTCTATTCCTCCTCTACCTAAGCATATTAGATTTGGATTAAGCAACATAATTAAGAACAAACTAAGTAATTATCATATAACTTAAAAATCAAATAAAAAGATCCATCTAAGTTTCATCCCCTTCAGGTATCTGAAGGGTTTAGTTCATAATGAATAAACAAAACATCGCAAGAGAAAAGATAAAACAAAACATAAGAAAATCCTAAAACTTCCTCAAGGAATTGAAGGAGAATTTCACCGTCTTGAGTATAACTTCGGCTTCTTGGGATGAATCAACTGGCTATTCTCGTGTTTATTCCCAAACTCTGACCCTCTCGGCTTGGTTCCTTGGCCTAGCTTTCGCTCCCTTTCAAAGGCGGTACTTGGCGGATATTTATAGGCTCTTGGAATGTGATTCTTTCTCCCTAAGTATCCTTTTTCAACTGAAATTGCTCTTTCCAGCGACAGAGGCACGGCCATGTAGCACGCCCGTCTAAATCGAGACCTGACCGTGTTTGGATTTCACTTATGGCACGGCCGTGTGTGGTGGTAATGAGGCCGTGTTCGGACTTCTTTAATGAGGGATGACCGTGTAAATCGGGATTAGGCTGTGTTTTAGATGTTCGTCGAGACACGGCCATGTGGTCTTTGGCCAAGGCCATGTCGATTTCGTGGAAAGGCCCATTTGCTTCGTTTTAGGCCTGTTTTGTATTCTTTTCATCCTCGGGTGCTTTCCTGGGTATAAGACATGAAAAGAAAGGATTACAAGCACCTTTTTATATAAAACAAGCATAAATCTTTAAAAAAGCATAATAAATGTGGGATTAAAATATGTTACTTTTACAGTTTATCAACACCAAGCAAGAAAGATACAATCTGGGTTATTGTGGATAGATTGACTAAATGTGCTCATTTTGTTCTGATTTGCACAGATTATTCACTTGATAAATTGGCTGAATTATATGTTTTTCAAATTTTGAGATTACATGGTGTGCCTATTTTTATTGTATGCAGGAATAATTTATCCTATTTCTGACAGTACTTGGGTAAGTCCTATACAGGTAGTTCCAAAGAAAGGAAGAATGACAGTAGTGCCCAATGAAAAGAATTAGTTGATTCCTACAAGGACAGTCACAGGCTGGAGAGTGTGCATAGATTATAGAAAGTTGAATGATGCCACCAGAAAAGATCACTTCCCTCTACCTTTCATAGATCAAATGTTGGAAAGATTATCCGGGCATATGTACTACTGCTTTTTGGACAGACTCTCCGGCTACTTTCAAATCCCCATAGCTCCTGAAGATCAAGAAAAGAAAACATTCACATGTCCATACGGTACGTTTACTTATCGTAGAATGCCTTTTGGATTATGTAATGCTCCTGCTACTTTTCAGCGTTGTGTGTTAGCAATCTTTGATGAACTCCTGGAAGACATCATGGAGGTATTTATGGATGACTTCTCGGTATTTGGTAATTCTTTCCATCTTTGCCTTAAAAATTTAAAACGAGTGTTAATGAGATGTGAGGAAACAAACCTCGTTTTAAACTGGGAAAGATGTCACTTTATGGTGAGAGAAGGGATTGTGTTAGGACATAAAATTTCTAGTAAAGGGATCGAGGTAGATAAAGCAAAGGTTGAAGCTATAGAAAAACTACCCCCTAGTTCTGTCAAGGCTATCAGAAGCTTTTTAAGACATGCAGGGTTCTATAGAAGATTTATTAAAGATTTTTTCTAAAATAGCTAAGCCTTTGACAAAATTACTAGAAAAAGATGTTCCTTTTGATTTCAATCATGAATGTTTAGTTGCATAATATCCTTAAAGATAAACTAATAAATGCTCCAATTATTATTGCACCTAATTGGAACTTACCCTTTGAACTAATGTGTGATGCAAGTGATTTTGCAGTAGGTGCAGTTTTGGGACAATGAAGAGACAAGCACTTTCAGCCAATTTACTACGCTAGTAGAACATTAACACCCGCACAAGAAAACTACACCACCACAGAAAAAGAACTGTTAGCTGTAGTTTTTGCTTTTGATAAATTTAGACAGTATCTAATAATGTCCAAAGTCATCGTTATAATCGATCATTCAACTCTTCGTTATCTTTTAAACAAACCTGATGCTAAACCCAGGCTCATACGATAGATTTTACTCTTACAGGAATTCGGCTTGGAAATACAAGATAAGAAGGGAGTCGAAAATCTCGCAGCAGATCACCTTTCTAGACTTGAAAATCCACACACCAAAGAGCTCAATGAAGGTGAAATAAATGACTCATTCCCCGAGGAACAACTCTTTTCTATAACACATTCTGAAATACCATGGTTTGCGAATATTGCGAATTATTTAGCAGCTAACATCTTGCCAAAAAAATTAACACATCACCAAAAGAAGCGATTCTTTGCTGATGCGAAAAATTATTTTTAAGCAGATCCCTTTCTTTTCCGCATTTGTGCAGATCAGGTCATTAGAAGATGCGTTACAAAGATAGAAGCAAACAAGGTTCTGGAACATTGTCATTCGGGACCATCAGGAGGACACTACAGTGGTATCAAGACGACACACAAAATACTCAAATCAGGTTTTTTCTGGCCTACTCTATTTAAAGATGCCAATAGGTACATTACCTCATGTGATAGATGCCAACGAACAGGTAATATCTCTAAACGAGACGAAATGCCCCAAACATATATGCTATCATGTGAAATATTTGATGTAGGGGGTATTGATTTCATGGGACCATTCCCTAATTCATTCGGAAACAAATACATCCTAGTAGCAGTCGATTACGTGTCAAAATGGGTAGAAGCAGAAGCTTTACCTACTAATGATGCTAGGGTAGTAGTCAAATTTCTCAAGAAACTCCTTTCTCAATTTGGCACACCGAGAGCGATTCATTAGCGATAGGGGTACGCACTTTTGCAATACTCAGTTTGAAAAAGTCCTAAAAAAATGGAGTATATCACAAAACAGCAACCCCATATCATCCTCAAACCAGTGGGCAAGTTGAGGTGGCAAACCGAGAACTTAAGCGCATTCTAGAAAAAACCATTGAAACAAATAGAAAAGACTGGGCATTAAAATTAGATGACGCGTTATGGGCTTATAGAACAGCTTTTAAAACAGCTTTAGGACATCCCCATACAAGCTTGTATATGGGAAAAGCTATCATTTACCGTTTGAATTAGAACACAAAGCTTTTTGGACAATAAAATTTTTGAATATTGATCTCAAAATTGCAGGAAAGAGAAGAATGATGCAGATGAACGAGCTGGATGAATGGAGAATGGAAGCCTATGAGAACTAAAAGCTGTATAAGGAAGCAATGAAGCAACGCCATGATACTCATCTCAAAAGATCGAGACAATTCAAAGTAGGAGATCTGGTTCTATTATACAATTCAAGGCTTAAATTATTTCCGGAAAAACTAAAGTCAAGGTGGTCGGGCCCATTCATGATCAAAACAATTTTTTCATATGGCACTATCGAGGTAACCCATCCAATTAAAGGCACATTCAAGGTAAATGGTCACAGACCGAAACTTTATAATAATACAGATGTTGGAGATAAAAGAGAGGAGCTTACGCTCCATGAGCCGACTTTTAGAACCAAAAACAGGGAGAGTCTAGCTTAAGACTATAAACAAGCGCTTCTCGGGAGGCAACCTGTGCACTGACATACTAACATTGTATTTTTATTTTTTATTTTCCTAACATCGCATTAAAATGCAGGATTGTACACACGCTCTTGAACACGGCCGTAACACGGGCCGTGTAGAAAACAGGGGAAGGCACACGGGTGTGCCACGCACCGTGCTTAAACAGGGTAGAATTTTTTTCACAATAACACGGGTTGCACCTCCTGAACACGGCCGTGCCCCATGGCCGTGTGAAATTATTCAAGCTACTGACTTATAACACACGGGCACCACACGGCCGTGCCACACAACCGTGTAACATTTTTGAGGTTACTGACTTGTTATACACGGGCTAAACACGGCTGTGGGACCTCGCCGTGCCTACAGTTTACCTTACCAAGCACGGAAGTGCCCAATATACACACGGCCATGCCATGAATTTTGAAGGTTCCTAATCCTGAAAAACATGAAAAACACGGGCGAATTCAAAATGACACGGGCATGCCGACAGACTGTGTCCCCCTCCCTATAAATATAAACTAATCGTCATCTTCCCCCAAAACAAACCCTAAAATCAAAATTTTCACCCCCAAACCTCAAAATCCAGCCACTCAACCAGTCTACCCCATTCCCACCACCGTTTCTCCTCAAAAATCTTAATCCAACCACCCACACGGCCACAACACAATCGTGCATCCAAGCCCCACGCCCTTAACAGCGCCGTAACCATGCCACAAACCCAGCAACACCACCGTGCGCGTCGCCCGTGCCCGTCATTCACCACCACTGCTGGTTCATTTTTTCCTAAAATCTTCCTCCCTTTCTTGCATATTTAACCTTTATGTCATTTTGTGTTTAGAAATTTGATTAATCTTGTTTAGTTTAGTCAATTTCTTGTTTAGTTCACAGAAATTTGATTAATATTCTTTGTTTTCATTTTTCTTTGTCTTTATGTTTACTTTATTATGCTTATGTAAATTGCAAGATTTTCAATGTTTGATTCATCTTTTTATTAATGCATGATAGAATAGTTTGTTGCTTGATTATTGAATTAATGCTTTGATAAAATGCAATTGGGAAATTTTGCAAAATATTGGTTGAACTAGAAAATTTTGCATTTGATTTGCATGAATATGTCGTCATCATGAATTAAAAGAGCCGTCCCAAGCAAGAAACGTAAAGGACCCGGATCCTCTTCTGCAAGTGCCGAACTTCGACACCCATTTCTCCGTTTTCCACAAGACGCTCAGGAGGACCGATACAAAGCCATGAGGGATAGGCCAATAGGCACTGGTCGCCAAATTAATTGGGAAGCTGTCAGACAAGTAGGGCTCGCTACTGATATCCAAGCACTACTGTCGACTGATCCATAAGAAACCTTCTTCGCAATTAATGAGCCTACATACCTCGAGCTTACACTCGAGTTCTGCTCCACATTCACGTTACAAACGGTGATGGCTCAATTTGACGATCCCGGCACCATACAATTCCGTCTTGGGGGTGAGGTATGTCAATTGAGCGTACCCCAATTCGGAGCAGCCCTTGGCCTCTATACAGTGGAATTCATCGCAGAAAACACATTAGCAGGTCTAAACCGAGAACCTCACAGCCTCCCGTACGACTGCTGGCTCAACCTCAAACCAACGACGGCTATTTACAACCCTAGTAAATCTAAAGCAACAGCCCTTCCTCCCGCCTTACAATACATTCACGCCATACTCGTGCATACCATCACAAGTCGAAAGGAGAGCACCGGCGTCGTCAACAAACACGGCGTTTAGTTCCTGCCCTGCATGTCTGAAGGACATGTGTTTGACTGAGCATACTTCATTGCATGCGCGATGCAGCATCAAATCGAAGCCCACAGGAAGGGAATTCTGTCAATGGGACCATACATTACGAGGTTAGCTCGGCACTTCAACCTCCTCAACTCCGACGAGCAGATCTCCTCCCTCACACTGATGGGGAACATGGTTCCTCAAGGCATCCAAACCGCTATACATGAGGATGATAAAACAACGTCGAGGGACCAATCCTCCGCAGTACATACTAAAGCCACCATCCATCGAGGAAGAGGATGAAAACATTCCTAATGATGTTCCACCACCACCAGAGGAGGCAACGAATTCGAGCCAGTATCCACACCGTGCGGCCACATCATTAGCAGACATCTCTGCTCGACTTGACCGATTCGAGATGCATTTTGCTGAAAATGCCCAGCGCTTTGACGGAATAGAGGCAACGCTCCAACAAATATGTCAGCACCTCCACATTTCGTCATCAGCACCGCCACCGAATCTAACTAATGATGAGGGCCTCTGAGTTTTTTTTTTTAATTTGTTTACTTTAATTTTATTTAGACTTCTTCATTTTTAAGATTTTATTTTATTTTATCCTGTTTAATTTGAACTTTTATTGCAATTTTTTATCATTGGCTATTCAATTCTTCAAAACATCCCTAACAAATTTTTTCATCGAAAAGATCATTAACAAGTGACTTTGCAGAATAAATCATATATATTCCATCTACACAAAAGCACAAATAGGCGATATGCGAAATGTCACCTGATGCCACACACTGTCCACATCCTCAAGGAACTCGTCCGAATATACAGGAAGTACAATTCTTCCTCCTCTTTTGATTTATCTTTAAAATTTCATTATCTATCTTTGTACATTGAGGGCAATGTACATCTTAAGTGTGGGGGGGTGAATAGTTATTCTGAGAAAATGCCTAATTTTTTTTCATTATTCTCAAATCCTGAGGATAAAAATGCCTAACTCTAACCTTTTTTTAAAGTAATTTTCTCATATTACTAATTAAAATGAAATTTCTAAGGATTTGTGATTTTTATTGATATGTTTTGGAATAAGTCATAGTTAATTGTGCATTGATGATTAAATTTGAAGAATACTAGGGAATCAAGCATGATAAGTCTAATTTTCTAAAAATTAAAATTTTAGGTTGTCAACCGGAATTTGAATATTATCTTGAAATTTGAGATTTACAAGGTTGATGTCAAAAAAAAAAATGCCCATAATTTTTGTGAGATTTTGAGCCTTATAGAGCATATATTCTTTTTCATGCTCACTTCTTGATTATGAGTATGTCAACTATGAACTGTTATTTTAGAACTTGCCTTGATTATACATGTCAAGACCACAGTTATGATTTGATATACCGAGATGATAAAGGCACTTAGGTTTTAACCCACTTACTCTACTAAAAAGCCTACCCTTATAATTAACCCTTAGTAAACCGCGTTGAGCCTAACAACCATTTTTATTGACTTACCCGCTAATTTTAAACCCAAAACCCTTTGTATTTGTTATCACCCTTTATTTTGACTACCCCCTAATCGAGATTTGATTTGAGCCAGTTATCTAAGTTTATTATTCTGGTAGTTAAATTTATCTTGTATTTAGTTTGTTCCAAAAAAAAAAATCAAGTTTTCAATATTAGTAGTATGGAAAGTGAGCTTACACAATCAAAGACTATTTCCAAAAGAAAAAAAAAGCTTGTATTAGTAGGATTTTATTATTTTCGGTTGATGTAATTATTATCTTAGAAATTTTTAGGTAGGTAACTTATCAATTCAATCTCGATTCTAACCTTTTAAGTTCAGCCTTTATTCATACCCCTAACCTAAGCCCCATTACAACCCTGACAAAGACCTTTTGATCTATTTATCATCTCATTTTATAGTGGTGGAAATTTGATTTTCAGGCAAGCCTATGGGATTAACTTTTCAGTATTCGACTTATGAGTGCTTAATTTTGACCCTTAAACAGTTTTTGAGTGATTTGAGTGAATCTTTTATGAGGATATCAATCCTTGTCAGTTTTGAATTAAAGGCAATTATTTAGATGAAGGGAAACACCTATGTTTTTCGTGCTACAACTGTATGACTTATCTTATTTGAATCTTTAGGAATCTTTGAGTTGAATTATCCATGTATAAATTATCTATGAATTAGGATAAGGCATTGTTGATAGGAATTATGAAACATGGAAAGTTCGTTTTAATTGTAAGTTGAGAATTTTGCTTGAGGACAAGCAAGAGCTTAAGTGTGGGGGTATTTGATAAACCGTAAAAGTAACATATTTTAAGCCCACATTTAATATGCTTTTGGATGATTTATCCCTTGATTTGTGTAAAAAGGTGCTATTAATCCTTTCTTTTCATGTCTTATACTCAGGAAAGCACTAAGGATGAAAAGAACGTAAAACGAGCTTAAAACGAAGCAAATGCGCCTTTTTACGAATTGGACAGGGCCTGGGCCAAGGACCACACGGCCGTGTCTCGACGAACATCTAGAACACAGCCTAATCTCGATTTACACGGTCGTACCTCATTAAAAAAGTCTGAGCACGGCCTCATCAGCACCACACACGGCCATGCCATAAGTGAAATTCGAACACGGTTAGGTTTCGATTTGCAGAGGGGTGCTACATGGCCGTACCTTTATCGCTAGAAAGAGCAATTTCAGTCTAAAAGGATACTTAGGGAGAAAGAATCGCATTCCAAGAGCTTATAAATATCCCCCAAGTACCACCTTTGAGAGGGAGCGAAAGCTAGGCCAAAGAGCCAAGCCGAGAAGGTCAGAGTTAGGGAATAACGCGAGGATAGCCAGTTGATTCATCTCAAGAAGCCGGAGTTATACTCAAGACGGTGGAATTCTCCTTCAATTCCTTCAGGGAGTTTTAGGATTTTCTTATGTTTTGTTTTATCTTTTCTCTTGAGATGTTTTCTTGTTTAGTTATGAACTAAACCCTTCAGATACCTGAAGGGGAATCAAACCTAGACAAATTTTATTATTTGATTTTTAAGTTATATGATAAATTACTTAGTTTGTTCTTAATTATGTTGCTTAATCCAAATCTAATGTGCTTAGGTGGAGGAGGAATAGACCCTGCCTAAGAGAAGATCTAACATAATTAAGCGGAGTTGATCGGGTGCTTAGAGATAGGGTTACGAGATTTTGCCGGATTAGGGTGAAACCTAATATGGGAGTCCATTGATCGATTTACTGCTTTCCTAGGGGGTTATTATAAGCGAATGAGAGTTCCACTAATTAACCTAGGATTAGACATTATTTGCTTCGAGAGAGGGTTTAACATATGTTAGGGAGTCTTACGGGTCAAGCTAAGTAAATAAATCATATAATTTAAGGTTAGATAATAATTGAAGTCTAGGTGGATTCTTCCCAAAGGTATCATAAAAATCAACCGAGTCTTTTTCAAGTTATCCCCAAATTTATCTTTTTTGTCTTTGTGTCCTTAGTTTAGTATTCGCCAATATAGTTTAAAACAACTTCACTATATTTTTAAGGCTAAATAATAAAAAGAAAGTTAGTATTAGTACTTTTAGTTCCTTTGGGTTTGATATCCGGTCTTGCCTAAGCTATACTACTGTTCGATAGGTACACTTGCCTTAATATCGTTGTCAGAGTTAGTCTCCAGGTTTGATCATTCTTTTATAAATATTTAAAACTCTGATTTTACAGTGATCAGTTGCTTTGTGTACTTCAAAACCCATGTCTCAATTTGTGATTTTGATGATGATTTTGTGGTTTTCCATTGATGATATCTTGTGGTTTTTGATGTTTGATGATGAAATATGAAATATATGTGTTAGATTAACAAGTTTTGTCTTTGAATTTTTGATGAAATTGAGTAAATTGGACTAAATTACAAAAATAAATTTTTGAGGGACTAAAATGTGAAAAAAATGAAATGTGTAGGCTTGCATGGGCACTAGGAATATTCTGCCCTTAAGGAGTATAGTCAAATTTTGTGTATTTTGTGTTTTGTGCAAAAAGGACTAAATTGTAAAAAATGTGAAATGTTAGGGGAAAAATTGTAATTTGCCCATTTATGTGTTTTTAGGCTAAATTGAATAGAATGGTGTTTAAATAAGCTCAATTTGAATATGTTTATATCAAGAAGTAAAGAAATCAGATTTGGATCGGGGAAAGACAAAAGTGGTCGAATAGCGGATTTAACAGTCGTCGACGTCCAAGGTAAGTCCGTAAGCATTTTAAAGTTGATATAACTATGAATATATATTTGTTATGTATCAAATTGAATTATTTGAATTTATATATGCTATGGCCGAATGTAAACATTGTGATTTGGCTAACTTCCGAGCTTGATTCGATCGAGTTTTGACGTTTGTAAGCCCCGTACGAACCTTAGGAATAGATAGGATACATATGTCATGACATAGGATATCCGATATGTGTTATCATGTAAGACCACGTCTGGGACATTGCCATCGACTTGTGTTTACATGTAAGACCCTATCCGGGAAAGTGGCATCGATATATGATTACATGTAGAACCACGTTAGGGACGTTGGCATTGTACAAGCTTCCGACTATCCGCGTATCCTTTTGAATTCCGAATGGTTGAATGGGCATGTGTAAGTGAAGGCCAATGTGTAATTCGAACTAAAAGAACTCACGTATGTATATAAAATATGCTGTGAAAAGCAAGGTAAGTTAAATGTGTAGTTCGTTGTACAAAATCTAATGTTTGAGCATGTGAACTATATATATGTTTCTAATTTGATGTATTCGGTCAAACTTGGTTAAGTGTGTTTTGATATTGAATTTTAGTAAGTATTTGTGTATGTGGATCATTTAAAATGCTTGTTATAATTTTGTATATTTGATTTTGTTAAATTGGTTGATATTAACTTGCTTATGACTTACTAAGCTTAAATAGCTTACTCTGTAACACCCCAAACCCAGCCCAGATGTTATGGCTGACTTTGGGAATGTCACATCAAAGGCACAATTCAAAACAATTTTGCGAAGTTAAAGTTTAAGGCCTAAAAGCCCAAAATCCTTGAATTTTGTTAAGTAATGACAAAAGCCCATTTAATTATTTTAAGTATTCCGAAAACCATGTTTAAACATAAGAAATTACTCAGGTTTAATAATTAAGTAAATAGTTGAAACAACAAAACTCAAAATCCAAAGTCAAAATGGAGTACAAGGCCTTATTACATCTAATGGAAATAAAGCAATTAAAATCATGTCTTTTGAAACAAATAAATAAAACTTCTAAAATATCTTATAGTGTGGCCATCTCCGAGTCCTCTCCTACGTTGAGCCGTTTACTGAGGATCACCTGAAACATTTAATAAAAAGGGTGTGAGTTTCGAAACTCAGTGTGTACGACCCTTGGCAGTCAAATCAACATGCAAATATTACATTGGGCCTAAGCCTTATCAAAATCAGTGGTCTTGGGCCTTAGCCCACAATGACCACATACCACATCAGAGTCACATGAATGCAATGCACCCATCCCAAATCCAACCCTGCACACCATTTACCTTCCAACCCTACACACCTGTGGGGATATAAATATCAACCCACCCATCCCTACACACCAAAGGTAGCATCAATAACGGCACTACTCAAACGTTGCAACGAAGCTGCTATAATGGGCTTAAAGCCACAGGTGGATCCACGGTCGTCAAGCGACTATGCGATCCTCAAATCTTCCTCCGTACCATCAAAACCCACCCAAGTGCAACATATACTTCATGAATGCAACATATACATTTTCACACATTCGGCACTTAGGGGTATTTTAGTCATTTCACTACCTAGGGGTATTTTTGTAAATTTACTCTACAAGGGTATTTAGGTAATTTTGCAAAATAGAGGTGTTTTGGAAATTTTGTAAATCAAGGATGTTTTGGTAATTCTACAAGTCAAGGGTATCCTGGTAATTCTTCAAATCAGGGGTATTTTAGTAATTTTATAAATCTAAGGATATTTTGGTAATTTCCAAATTAGGGGTATTTGGTCCCTCTCGGGTTTTAGTTATGAACTTTGGCCCATTAACAAGTCCTTGAGGCTAAAGTGAATAGACACTATGCACCAGGTAGGATTCCAGAGAAGAGGAGGTGGGTCGCTAGGACCACTTAAGTACCAAGCTCTCCCTAGATCCTTTCCTAGATATGCATATGTCCATTGCCACACTCTAACCCAGCGACTTGTCCACGGACATGATTAATTATTAGATTAAGTCTTATGCGGCTTAAGAGTTGTTCAGAACTAGGCCTAAAGTCCATTAAACCCTAGCATACTTGTCTACGTCCTCATAAAGCCCATCAAGCCCAAATCACGTTCTTACGACCCATTAGGCTCAAATCTCATCCATATGGCCTATTAGGCCCAAAACAATTCCAGATCATGTACCATGCATGACTAACCCAATTCGTATAACCAACCAAACAATTTCATCAAACTTAGCCTCAGGGCCCACTGGGCCCATTTAGCCACTTTCGACTTTTCCGCTTTTCGGCATTGCCGATATCGTGTGTGTGTGTAGTGTTTTTTCACACCTGGTTACTGTAACGTGCTATCCTATCCTTAGCCTTGAACCTACAACCAACCAACCTTCAATCAATCACTAAATTAAAAAATTTACCAAAAGCTGAAACCTTACCGTAACCTTACCGTGTGCCACCGGGTTCTAATAGCCTTTCTTTAGCTACTAATCAGGAGTATCCCCTAGATTTGCACTCACACATACACCATCAAACTCCGAGTGACTTATAATCCACACAAGTCACCCCTATAGATCATATGCACATTCGGGCATTTACTTAAACCACAATCAAGTTGAGTACACTTACCCTTGCTAACGATCCTACCACGCTTGCGATCTTTGAACCTTATCCTTATTATCACAGAGTTAACGACAGGACAGTTAGATAGCCTTTTGGATTTTAGCAAAACGCACAAAAGAGGTTAACCGAATACTTACCAAATCCACTTTCGATCCTACGGCCTAAATTCGGCTTTTAACCTTGACTGATAGTAGATAATAATCGATTTGTGACGGAGGAAACAGCAAGGGTTTGGCACAAATAAGAATTTTGGCAAGGAAGGCTGATGGTAATTCGACAATAAAAGAGTTTGGCTATGAGAGAATTCGGCAAAAAGAATTCGACTATAGTAGATTTCGGCACTAGAGAGAATTTAGCTATAGGAAAACCGATTAAAGGGGGAAAAGAAAAACTAATGAAAGCTCAAAGAACCTTTCAAAGCATTTAGTCCTCTCCTTTTATAGCCACAAGCCTAATACTCCTTTCTCCAGAGTCCCATTCGGCACAAATTCTTCCCCTTCCTCATCTCCTAACTTTCCTCCCTGATAACACCTTAGCCTTATCTGAATTTCCCTCCATTACCAGTTCTCCTTACCGCTCAAACACTCTAACGCAAGAGTTCATATTCAACACAACTCTGGCCGTCCACCTATGCAAAATAAAACACTCCAAAAATACCACTCCTAATGCTCGAACCTTGGACCTCCTCAGCTGACAACACGCCACCTTATAGCTCCCCAAGTGACGCCACTTGCCACTGGACCACAAGCCCAATTGTGTCATTTTTCTTCTTCATTTGTTTAAAAGGTCTACTAATTGAAGTCACAGTTCCCTTGGGCTAAAACCAAAATTTTCCTATACCCTTACTTGATCCCAGAACATCTCCAACACCTCTAAACACTCCAAATTGATTAACCCTCAAAGCCCACATGCCAATTGTCCTTTTCTTTCTCACTTAAAAAAAATTCCTGAGACCCAAAGCCCAAAGCCCAAAAGGCCCAATTCTACTAGGCCCAAATTCGGGGCGTTACATTCTCTGTGTTTTCTGTTTATCTCTATTTTATAGATTTTGGATGTGTTACAAGCTCAGGGATCGTCAGCAAAGCTATCACACTATCGACAGTCTCCTTTGGTATTTTTACTAAATTGATTTTGAGTATATGGCATGTATAGCATAGTAAAAAGTTGAATACGAGTTAAGTACTTTTGAATGCAATTAATAGCCATGCAAAGATGGCTTATCTACTTTTGATTTATTTAGTTTATATGTTTGTGGTTAGAGATGGTCTTTGAAAATAGGTTTATACTTATACTTATTTGATTATGGTATATGTTCATAATAGGTAAGAACGTGTTAAGTTTCAAGACTAGAAATATTGAACTTGAATATGTGATTATTACTGGTACATTGGTTATGTTTGGTATGATGAATTGAATTAGTTAAAATATGGACTTGAACCGAATATAAACATGGATATTTTGGCTATGTGTAAGTGATGATATTAGGGACATATTGAATTCGGTTAAGTGTTATGTAGTTGTATATTTGTTATGCATTATATAAAGTTTGATCTACTTACTAAATGAACTATGGTTGAATGTGTCTTTGTATGTGTGTATATATATATCAATTGAATGATGTTAAATGAAATGTATATGTAATAAGTATCAGTAAGTATGTAAATTAATAAGTTGGGATTTGGTATTGATGATATGTATATTTATGTTCAAATACAATAAATAGGTATGTGGTCATATTAGTCATCAAGTCTTGATAATTGAAATTGAAATGATAAGGTTAAAATACATATGTATTCGGCAATGTTGTGAAAATATAATGGATGAATGCATGTGATACAAATGAATTTGGTTTTATAATTTGTTTATGAAATTGGTGAATACTATATGTAATTGTGGTTTGTAAAATAATGGATTTGTTCATGAACAATTTGAATTTATAACGTGACAGAAATTCGAATAGAAAAAATCATGTAGGCATGTGTATGTGCAATCGACTTAGGAATGTGACTAAGAAATTATGTATGTGTTTGCATGGATATTCGGCTATACTTGTTTAAAACATTTAATTGTTGATAATGGTTCTTTCTTTATGGGATAGATGTTAAATGACGGGAAAAAATGATTATTATATTATATAATATTATGTGTGTATTAGCTCTGAAAAGGTAACGTAATTAGGTATATCATCTGCCTTTTTAAATGATTGGTATATATAATAGATTATTTAAGTTGTTAAACATGATATTTGAATGTCACAAGGAATGAGTGACTAAACATGTGAATCATTTGGTTAATGATGTGTAATAATTTGATTATGCATAATTTGAGCTTGATATTCGTTTAATAAATGAAATAGAAATATTGAATGTTAAGTATGTGTACATGATCTGTAAATTTTATATATATATATATGCCTGTTTTGAGTTGTATTTTATTCGGTAATGCCTCATAACCTTAGTCTGGCGACGGATACAGGTTAGGGGTGTTACAATATATGCATGCATATATTAAGCTATTATAAATTCCTTTCAAAATCTAAGAAAATATGCCATTAGATCACCAAAATAACAAGGTTTACAAAGTTTGCATTTTAGTTCATCTAACATTCACCTATACCAAGAACCTGTGTACATGCCATACTAATGAAACACTCCCACTTTTACCCACGAGCTGAGGCAGGATCTGTATGTTCCTTAAGAAAATCGGTGCCAAGTCCTTTATTACTTAGAGAATATTGGTGTATTTTTAGAAAACTGTTCATTTTGGATTGGGCTTAGGTTAAAGACCCGTTTATTTAATTTAGAAATCATTTAATTAGGGTGAAAAAATAATTTAGGGTGTAAATGTAAAGACATAAAATTTTAATATCATAAATGTAAAGTATTTGAAGCATAATAATTGCAAGTAAATAATGGTAATGAAAAATAAAACTATGGCTTTTTAGGCCTTATTACATCAATAATTCCCAAACTTAAAATTTAAAGAACTTTATAAAAATGAAGGTCCAATTCATAAATATTTTCTTTGCTACGCATGGCCACCTTTAGCTCTGCCGACCCGGTCCATTCTCGCTCATCACCTAAAAATAGTCCTCAAAGGGTGAGTCAATGACTCAATGTGTACACCAACTAACAAACAATATTTCAGGCATACATATTCATATCGAACATATACATATCAAAATGATGCAACCCAAACCCAAGCCTAATTATCCATCCGCTACACACCACCGTGCACCGCCCGGTCACACCGTGGGACTACTAAGTCAACCCTCCTTCCGCTTCACACCATAGAAGGCGATCATTTGCGATCGACGTGCTCATCGCCCATATACGTTGTGTCATTAGACACTATGTTGAATAATGTAACCGAGTTACCATGTTCACTTAATGGGGGCGTAGCCACCATATTTCGTTGGTGAGACCGAAGTCAACACCTATTCTTCCCCTTTCACATATATCCCATATGCCCCAAATATTTATATCATGCATATCTTATTTCTCATTCATATTATATATTCAAAAATATATATATCGTATTTGTAATCCTATCGGAAGTAGGAAACGTGCACAGGTACTTTTACCTCATTTGTGGCACTTAGCCACATTCTTATTCGCATGCACATTCATATATATACATATAAAATAATTGCCGTAATATATTGGGAGTTAGTGTGGGTACACACCTTATTCGCTTAATGGATTCCTTGAATTCCCAAAGTGAATCGATCATGATTCGGACTTTAGATCCATTAACTCCTATATTTGGCCCATCATATATAAACATATTAATACCCTTTTGATTTTAAAACCAAATCCTACTAGGAATAGAATTACTAACACTTACCTTGTTTGCCAAATCAAATCCCAAAGTTGTGGTATTCCTCTGCGAATTTTCGGCTACCCACTAGATCCATCGATTTGATAAATCTTTGATTAAAACGAATAGATCTAATTATTAAAGAGATAACCTAGGCGAATATAACTTCTTACCTTGAATCCTGAGTTCCGAAAATATTCCTTTTCTTGTATGTCCATTTGAAATCGATAAACCCCTTGTATATTCGGCCATTCACAATAATAAGATTAGTACCCTGATTTTGGTAAAAAGAAAAAGGAATAGAAATTGATTGACCACAGATCTTACCCCTTTTGATGTTGTAGTTGATTGCTCCTTTACTTAGAATCGACAAAGATTCGGCTTTGATAGTAGAAACAGAGAAGAAAATAGAAGAAGAGAAGATGGATTTTACTTAAGGAAAAATTTAATGAGAGAGGGGAGAGCTAGGAAATTTCGACAGAGCGAGAAAAGAAGCAAAGCGAGGAGTAGCCCTCCTTCCTTCCTTTTATAGACAAAGTTATTAGCCCAGAGTCCCTTACTTGGCCACCACTCCACATATGTGATAATATTATTCAAATAAAAAATATTTAATCCATCATTTATCTCCTCAAATAATCCAAATTTAAAAATCTAAAAAGAAATTTCTTATTTATCACTTAATAGCCGAATTTTAAAGAGAATAAACCTTTTTTTCAAGATGCTTGCCGTCCACTCCTTGTGCTTCGGAAACAAAATTAAAACCTTCATTTAATTGCTTCCCTTGTGACTCGAACCAGTGCCCATGCCTTTTGCACATGGCGCCATTTTCCTTAGCCCTAAGTGCCATCTTGAGCCACTTTTCCTAGCCCGTTTGTGTGTCAAAACTTACCAACTTTTTCTTTTAAGGCCCTCTTGCCTTGATTTCCTATTTTAAACTTTAAAACTCATCATTTTAGGTCATTTCCAAGTTTCCTAAAATTTTCGATCAAACTCTGTTTACTTGCCATTTTCTTACATTTCCAAGTTTCCTAAAATGTATACTTTCCATTTTGGATCATTTCCATTTTCATTTCTTAGTTTCCAAAAATGTGTACTTTCCATTTTTGAACCATTTCTTACATTTTAGGTTTCCTAAAATGTTCATATCCTAATGCATTTCCAAGTTTCCAAAAATGTTCACTTTCCTCTTTTAAACTTAACATTTCCATACATTTTCAGGACATTTCCCTACATTTCCAAGACAAGACATTTCCTTACATTTCCTTACATTTCCTTGCATTTCCTTACATTTCCTTGCATTTCCTTACATTTCCTTACATTCCCATACATTTCCTTACATTCCCATACATTTCAATACATTTCCTTACATTTCCTTACATTTCCTTACATTTCCATACATTTCCTTATTTCTAGAATTCACATAACACATTCATACATAATTCATAAAACATGCTATTTTACCACATGGTTCCTTGTGTCATGCTTCACACGGAGTTTCTTTTCAAACCTCATTTACCTAGCTCCCCTTTTTACTTAAAAACCAATAATTTTCCAAAGCTTTCTTCTTCCATCCTAAAATTCTAAAAACCCTTAATACACTTCCAACACTACCAAAACCTACTAACTCATGAATTAGGCACGAACGCATAACCCCTAATCTAGGATGTTACAACTAAACCCAAAATTCATACATACAATCTTGCCTCTTGGAATGATAATGAGATGAGATGCACATGACCTCGATATTAGTCCAATCGGATCTACTTCACCTACGCGTTAGAGAATAATGCGGTAAGTCTGTGAAGACTTAGTAAGTACTTCAATATTTTTAAAATTTTGCTGTTAATAATAATATAAAATAAAATTTTATTCCTACTATATACATATAATTCTCATCAAATTAGTCCTTAGAATTTGAAATATTATTCTTAAAAATCACATTTACCATTACTTATCGTAACCTATTAATTGATAATAGTTGAATTACAATATTGTAGCCCGATATAGACTAGTTGAACACTTAGGATATACGGAAATAAATCGATAATGCATTGTTAATGCATATCATATATCACTAAGCAAAAAGTGCAAATAATGATAAGTACCGAAGTGCACAATAATTACGATAAGCACCAACGTGCAAATTTTACAACGATAAGCACCAAAGTGCAAAATAATACGATAAGCACGATAATTTTTCCTTAATGACATGCCATCAAAATCCCAATAGTTTGAGACTTGTCTACATGAGCTTCTCTTATTATTAAATATTTTCACTCATTCACTTAACAGAAAATAATATAACTGTTTATTTTTTTCACAATTTAGTCATTATCACAATAATAACACTAAAACTTGTAAATTCTCTTCATTTTTACTACATACAACACTATACTTTTTACATCACTTCATTTAAACTCACTTTCCATATATTCATAATATCATAACATATTTTAATTTCTTTCAATTTAGTCCTTTTTCATTATCACCACAATACATCATATAATGATACATTAAAGTCAAATTTCAGAACATTTATATTACTTGCCCCTACTAAATACTTATTATGATATCATTAATTTAGTAATTAAACTACTTAATTAACATAATTATATAATTAACATAACTTAAATAAAATTACTACTTGAAGTACTTACAACCAAAATTTGGATGATGAGTGTCTCTTCTCTTCTACTCCTTGGCCACTTCTTTTCCTTTCCCTTCACTTTTGTCCTTAAAATTCTTCTCTTTTTCTTCAATTTCATAACAACATATAACATTTATAAGTTAAAACTAAAAAGTAAATAACTTTTCTACGCTATATTATGAAAATAAACATTTATGTTATGAGAATTTCCATCATCCTTACCTTAACTTTTTGAAAATTCAAAACCCTAACTCATATATTTCTCTTTTTTAACCCATCTATGGAAATTTCCTCATGAAATAAAGTGGCTTACTAGTATTCTTTTTAGCTTTTACTAAAGAAATTTCAAAGAAAAATAAAGATTTGAAGCTTGGATGGTTCAACAATAGAAGGACATGGAAAAAAATAAAATAAAAGTTAGATAGATTTAGGGGGTGAGTGGTGGTTTGTGTTTGAGAAAAGTGATATCTTTCATCTTTTCTCCACTTTTCTCCACTAAAATATCTCACTTTTTTTTTATTTAATGGTCAATTTGCTAATAAGTCCTCAAGCCATCCATCTTTACACTTTTACCCATCAGCATTACATCTTAAAATATCTACTTGGCTATTTACCATTTTATCCCAACTCATCTTTTATAATCCCTAGGATGATTAATACTTCACTTGGTTAAAATTCTTTTTAATCCTTCCTACCTTTCTACTACCACTATGTATCTCGTAACTTTCTAAATTCGTACTTCCACCAGAATAATTTTTTTATACTCTTTCAATTTAGTCTAAGCTTCTATTTAAGTCTGTCCTATCTCGGAAAATATTTTCTAATATCCTATCAAGTCTAAATACTTTCTAATTTAATACTAAAAACCTCTATTTAGTAAATTTCAAAATTTTTCCACTATTTTTTGACTTGGTCCATCACTGTACCTAACTCCAAATTAAAATGTGGTCGTTACAAGTATACGCACTAGAATAAGACAAGACATACTAATCGGGGGTGGTGTGGCCAACGATGTCAGTTCTTGCGTAGATGCTGACGATGGACCCACCTCACCAAGCTTTGGATGTATAGGCGCCTGTCGTGGCCTCCTCGCATGTGGTTGCCGTCCCCTCACCTCTTCCTCTATCATGCATGGCTTGCCATAAACCCTAAACCATTGCATGTATTTCAGATTGTAGGCTAACTCTGAAGCGACAATGGCCTCGCAAGTAGGTAAAGTCTCGTATCTATTGTTCCACATGTTGATATATTGGGCGTGAAATATTGTCCAATTTTCATCCGTCCTCTCCCGCAAGTCAATAGGATACAGGTCATCGAGGTTTGAGATGCCAATAGAATTGATTGTCTGAACCTGAATTGTCGCAACACTCTATCCGACTTTTGAATCTCCACGATAACGTACACTACCAATGGCACCTTTACGTGCTAGATGTTGGGATTCACCAAAAATTCTTACGAGATGCATTCTTGAATTGTTGGATTCTCTTATGGTGTCCATTCGAATTATATTAAAATAATCTAAATTTTAGTTATATACTATTAAATTTCAAATCAACTATGTTAATATTATATAATTCAAATTTAAAAATAATACATACCTCCGCTTCTGGTCGTTGGTATAACAGAAGCCGTATATCTTGAAGCTCATTTGGTAGTCCCGCATAACTCGGTCCATGGTTCCACCTATTGAAATAATTTGTTAGTAGAATAAATTAAATTTTAATTAATTTTATTATAGAAAATATATTATCTAATGAATTTTACCTTGTTATGAGTATGAATGTATAAGGGTAGTTTGCTTGAGAACGTAAAAATGGCAGTCGGTACCGCGCCCATGATTGTAGTAGTAGCATGCAACCACCAATTTAATTTTCTGTGGCTGCGTCGCCCAACATATCTCCCGGTACAAGGTCACCAACACGACAGCCCCCCAACTGAATTTGCCCTATTCTCTAAAGTTCAATAGCCAAATTAGATGAATGAAATTTCGTGACTTATCTGGTATTGGGATACCCTCGATGATAAAAAAGATATACGTCTTAGCATGTCGTTCTCTTTAAATTTCAATCGAATCCTTATTGAGCCTATCGAAGTTTCTTCTTAACCAACCCATTTCGGTCCTGCCTATAAAAATCGTCTTCAAAAGCTTCCATAAGTTCGGCACATATGCCTTTCCAATTGATTGCGTGAACTAACCTAATCACTACTGGCCCATCCACTAGTAATCCGAGTTGTAATTACACGTCCTCCAAAGTGATAGTATACTTACCGCATGGAAGATGAACTCTCCACCTTTCCACCAATGAGCTTATGACTGTCGGTTCCAATTACATCCCCATCTACAAGGGCCATGTGTGAAAAATCGACATCTCTCAAGTAGGGTTCAATCAAGGGTTATGGAGGAGCAGGTAGATTACACATATAAATCTACAAAGTTTGATCTTCCACCCATTTTGGTAAAAAATATACAAACTATTAAATTCAAATATAACAAGAAAATAAAAAAAAAAGTAAACAACAATAAAATACAATAAAAAATATTCTTACCGTTTGCAATTGGTTGATAGCAATGTCATCAAAATGGATTAGAGATCTTGCCATTTCTAATTTTGAAAAACACCGAATAATTTCTAATAGAAAAAATAATTTTAAAAAATGTTTAGATAATTTTAATAAAAATAAAAGTTGAGAAATAAAATTTGAGTGGGAATTTAAGAGGGAATTGAGAGAAATTTGAGAGAGATCTAAAAATGTGAAAGAGAGTTGAGATTGAATTGAAGAAAAATGAAATGGGAGGATTTATATAGGAAAAAAATTGGACTATTAGGAGATGGGTCTAACTAAATAGTCGTTAGAGAAAATAGCCATTGGAAGTTATTGTTGGGAGAAAACGCTTACAATATAAAAACATTCCTAACCGGAAGTGTTTACGTAAAATGAACCTATTCCAATAATATTTCAAAAAAAAAAAAAAAAAAGTCTATTCCGATAATTTTTTTATGGTATTTTTAAGTAAATTAGTGCTAGTTCTCGGCTATCCCACTGCGATATTTTTTGAATGACCCACTGAAACTTTGGAACCCTCGAAAGTGACAGCTGAAAACTTCAATCATTTCGCATGACAGTATCTCTTTGTTTTAATACTAATTGAGACAAAAAAAGTTATATTCCAATAATTGAGTGTACTTTTTCAATAATACTTTCCCTTTTAACTTTTAGAAAAGTGGGCAGTTTCTCTCTGTTTCCACGGTGACCAAGAAAGCAAAACATGGAGAAAAATGAAATGTTGGAAGAGCTTGCAACGAGAAGACCGATTACTGATGAGGCAGAGACCAGTACTATAGATGGAGATAGCGTTATTAGCTATAATAATCATGCTTCTACTTCTGTCACAATTACTGTTATTTTTAGCACCATAGTAGCAATAGCTGGTTCATATGCTTTTGGAAATGCTGTAAGAATAGTAAAATGGTTCAACTTCTGTCACAATTACTGTTATCTTTAGTACCATAGTAGCAATGTCTGGTTCATATTGCCTGTAAATGATGAAAGAAAATCTTAACTTATATCAATTGGTAAAGGATGAAGATACTTATCATCAGTATCTCAGCCTCACAAGCTTGAAACTTGATATGTTATATTGGGTTGGGGCTATATGTTATGTTAAGGAATGAATGTGTTAATGGCGTATTTGATTGGTTTGAGATCCATTTTCAGGTGGGGTATTCATCACCGGCTAAAAGCGGCATTATGGAAGACCTTGGCCTTTCTCTATCTGAGGTAAAATAAATGCAGAATAACTTTTGAACTATGGTTTAGGGTTTCACTTTCTCAATATCATCTTTGGGAAAGTGATCTGATCATTCAATATTGAGATGAAAATATTGAATCACAGAATCAAAGTAGAATAAACACATGTTTACCTTTATCTTTTTTTTTTTTATTCATAATATTTATGGTCAGTGATTAACTTCACTCACTGATGCAGTATGCAGTTTTTGGTTCCATATTAACAGTAGGAGGGATGCTTGGAGCAGCATGTAGTGGGAAGATTGCAGATCTCGTAGGCCGAAGAGGCGTAAGTCTTCTATTAACCGTAACATATGTTAAAGATGCTTGGTATCCAGTTTCCTGCTTGATGCAAGTAATTTAACAACTTAGATACATTATATATCTAAACAGGCAATGGGAATTTCAGAAATTTTCTGCATCACAGGGTGGTTTGCTATAGTATTCTCAAAGGTTTGTCGTTCAGAAAATCTCAAACAGTCCAAGGCATTGATGAACTGATTAATAAAAAGAAATGGAACCCAATGTTGACAGGATGCTTTGTGGCTTGACCTGGGAAGACTTCTAGTTGGATGTGGATCTGGGGTTCTTTCTTATGTGGTAACTTCCATAACTTGCTACACGATTCACTGGTAGGGTGAAAGCGGTCTTCTCAATCTTCTCTTATACAGATTCCTCTATATGTTGCTGAAATTGCTGCTAAGAATGTCAGGGGAGCATTTCCGTCGCTTACCATCGTATGAATTGATCTTTCATTGCATATTTTGATTCCTGAGAGCAGATTTCCTTTAGCTGATATATGTTAGTTTTTTACAGTTAATGCTATGCTGTGGCAAGGCAGTCATGTTTATTATGGGTTCTCTGATCAATTGGCGCACCTCGGCCCTTATAGGTAACTTCTTTTGATATAGTTTAAACTTTTAGTTATGACATTCTTCCTAAGCCGGAGATTCGAATTTTGAGCTACTTAAAAAGCTGACATTAATTTTGTTTTCAGGAGTCATACCATGTGTGCTACAATTAATAGGATTGTTCTTTATTCCGGAGTCTCCAAGATGGCTGGTTAGTGGGGTTTAATGCATGTATAGGCTATAGTATTCGAAACAATATGGCATGAAAATTCATTAATGTGTCCAATTGATACTGCTAACCAACTGCAGGCCAAGACTAATGAAACGAAAGAGTTTGAAGCTGTTCTGCGGCGCCTTAGGGGTGAACATGCTGATATTTCTCAAGAAGCTACTGATATTGGAGTAAATCTCATCTTTTCTTGAACCAATACAAAATATCAGTTTACAAAGCCAAAAAGTTTAACTTCCTAAAGAACTTGGTTTTTCCATCTCTTAACCTATGTTTTATAGGAACGAGACTTGTTCTTTTTGTTATGTAACAGTTGTACACAGAATATATAGAGCAGATTCCCGATGAAGGGCTTCTGAATCTCTTCCAGAAGAGATATGCCTATCCATTGATTGTGAGAGATAATGAGATACATAGATTTGTTTCTATTGTCAAAAGCTGCATTATGATGCTTATTTGACGTGTATGCAAAAATTATTCCAGGTTGGAGCTGGACTTATGATTTTCCGGGAATTTGGGGGCCTAAATGGTTTTTCATACTACACAAGTTTTATTTTCGAATCAGCAGGTAAATTTCGGAACCTTATTTGTTTAATTTGGTTGTTGAAACATAGACTGAAAACTCTAGATAAAGGGATTCTTGGTCTTTAATAGGTTTTCCCAGCACGGTTGGATCTATTGGAGTAGCTGTTCTTCAGGTTAGAAAATGACAATAACCATTTGATATCAGATTTAAACATTGTACTGCTGTATTCTACTGCATAGGGAGATGTTGTTTAGCAGATTTTCATGGCTATTATCGGAGTACTCTTCATTGATAAATCCGGACGACGACCACTTCTGCTGGTTAGTCTCAAACAACTTTTTTCCAATCATATCTCTAAGTTCATCAGCATTTAAACATTCAATTAGCACCTATCTCTTCAGATGTCTGCAGGTGGATCATGCTTGGGTTGTGCCATTACAGGATTATCATTCTTCTTGCAGGTTTCAGCTTAACTAGACTCTCTTACATGATTTTGCTATTTGTAGCCTCTTTTTTTTTTTTTTTTTTTTTTTTACATCAATTATATTTCTTCGCCATGAAATGTGCAGGATTTTCATGCTAGAAAGGATCTAACTGCCACGTTGGTGATTTTTGGAGTATTGGTAAAGCTACTATACTTATATGCAATCTTCAAGTCACAGTTCACATTTGTTCACTACGGAATATTTAATTGTTGTTTATCGTAACCAGGTTTTTTTTCCTAGTTTTGAACTTGGCATGGGGGGAATTCCCTGGATTATAGTGTCTGAGGTAAATTTCCCAAAATCCTTTTGATGACTAAAGATTATCATAAATGAGGATTAAATTAAGTGATGGGGGTTTATATGTATATATACAACATTATTTCAGATATTTCCTTTAAATATAAGGGGTTCAGGAGGAAGTATGGTGAATTTGATAAACTGGACTAGTTCTTGGGTTGTTTCATACACTTTCCCTTTTCTTTTTGAATGGAACTCAGCTGGTAATTTTCTTTACTTATTTCCGAGCTTCTTTTGTTGCTATTTTGTTGAGATTTTGATTTGGGTTTAAATATATTTTGACTTCAGGAACTTTCTTTATTTTTGCCCTCATGGGTGCTGTCGGAACTGTGTTCATCGGAAAGCTAGTTCCGGAGACCAAGGGGCGAACACTCGAAGAATTAATGACATATTAATTGGTTGGGAGAAGCCCTTCCACGTTGATATTTACAAAATGTTACTTTTACTGCTCTATTAAAATTTTATTTTAATATATATACGAATAATTTATATTAGGATAATTTTAAAAAGTATCATTTTTAAGCACCAATAAAATAATAGCATATTACTAAATTTTTAAAGATAACAAAATATTATTTTATACTTATCTATATCTAATGTCTGCTCCAACTTAATTTAATTTTAATTAAAATACTTAAAATAATTAATTTTTTAAAGTATAAACAAACATCTTTTACTCTTTTACAAATTTTAATCATTTTTTACACCATCGATATGAATTGTAATCATTTTTTAAATTAATATATTCATATTAATATTCAACATGGAATTAACATCGATAGAGAATGTTAAACCAACTAATGTTAAACCAACTAATTAAAATTTAACATGTTAAACCAACTAATGTTAAACCAACTAATGTTAAACCAACTAATTAAAATTTAACATGTGTAATTTTTTTTTTCAAATCATCAATTTCATGTAGATAATATATCATTAAGTGAAAAATAAAATAAAATAAAAATTAAATTAAATTTAAAGTAAAAAAATAGTTAAACCTAAACAGCATTTAGATGATAAAAAGAAAAAGTAAATACATAAGTAAAAATATTATATTTTTCATCAAAATAAATATTAAAATCTTCTCCAAAAAGTTTTCTATTTGAAGGAAACGCTTTTCATTTGAAGTCAAGTTTCTTTTGCATGAAACATTAACTGAAGAAATTTGTTCTTAATTTTTTCCCAACTTTTTTTTTTTTAAAAAATTTCATCTTTTTAGGTTAAAACAAACTCAAATATTTTAAAAGTAAAACTTGTAGAATCTCTGGTGGTAGAAATCTGATTAGTGAACCTCCCATTCAAGATTAATAAGTTTAAGCAAAAAAAAAAAAAAAATTGAGAAATATTGATTTGCATAAATTTTGAAAAAGAATTAAAAATTTTTAGAGTTTTTAAGAAGGATAATTATTCTGTTCACTAGCAATTGATCTAAACATGCAATATTTGTAATATCCAAAAACCTTAGTGACATCAAGCTTTACCAAAATCAAAGTGAATAAAATTAAATAAACTTTATTTATGCAGAAAATAACCTTTAAATATTTATAAATTAAAATAATTGAAAATGTATCTATAACAAAAAAATTAAAATTAAAATTACAAACTCCACTAAAATTTAATTAATATCCTGAAACAATGTTACACCCATGAGTAGTGTTCCCATAAAAACCTAAGGTGGTAGCCCTTTAGTAAGCGAATTCGCAATTATGGAATTTGTTTCAGTATATTTTATAGACACCTTATCACTTTAAACTCTTACTTTAACACCTAGAAATTTAAAGCCCATGTGCATTGACTTTGATATCCTCTTGTTGTTATTGGAATAAAGGACTGAAATAACTAAAAATGTGTCTGTAACATAAAGTATTTAAAACTACAAACTCCAACTAAAATCGAATTAATATCCTAAAACGATGTTACATCCATATGAGCAGTGTTCTCATAAAAACCTTGGGCGGTAGTCCTTAGTAAGTGAATTCGCAATTATGGAGTTTGTCTCAGTATATTTTACAGACACCTAACCACTTTGAACTCTTACTTTAACACTTAGGAATTTAGAGTCTATGCGCATTGACTTTGATGTCCTCCTATTATTATTAGAATAAAAGACTGTCATTTATTGTCACAATCTCTAACTTATCAGTCCTCCGATATGTGAGCATGTAATGCTTTGTGTTTTTTTTTAAGATAATGTATGAATCGTTTGGTTGTTTTTCAATGATCCATACTCGAATTGTTCAAATATCTGCACAACATCCCAACAATATACGCAATATCTGAATGCATACAAACTTGAACATACATTAAACTTCCTACTACTGAAATGTAAAGAATCTTATGCATTTTCGTAATCAAAATCATTCTTGAGGTACTGATTGAGATTACACTTACTTCATTGAACTTGTGATATATACAATCATTAATCAAAACCATCTAGAAACCGAATAAGATAATTACTTGATGAATATTGTAATACCACTAATGAGAATCTTGCTTAAGCCCATAAATGAATTTCTTTAATTTGCAATTCATTGACTTTGTATCACCATATACAAAAGTTTTTTTTTTTTTAATTTGCACCAAATAAAGCTTCTCAATAATGTTACCATTGGAAAAGTCATTGACCTAGCATTCATCAAATGCAACTCAAGGTCAAAATATTCCACTAAAGTCATATTATAATTCTTTCTTTAGTGGACCTTCTTAATAACATTTGTTCTAGAAGTTATAAATTTTGTTATCTGACTGGGAGGTTCAACGACTTTGTCTTGATCTAGATTTGCTACTTAAAAAATATTAAGTATAATGGTTTGTTCCTATCACACCCCAAGTCTGGCAGATAGTGGCAAAATAGTTAGTTTAGCGAAGTGCAATCCGCCCATATGTTTCTTTTGGCGCATAGGTGTATGCATATAGTAACTGTAGTGTAAGCAAGTGAAGATTTTATTTCAGAATGTTTTACTATTTAAAGGAAAAGACAGTGTTAAGTAATAAGGGGTAAGTATGATTTGAGTTATTG